>CP139503.1:293137927-293625427 GCA_021014915.2 Artemisia tridentata subsp. tridentata
ATATATATATATATATATATATATACATATACATAAAATAAAACATACACAATATTAACTAAAATAAACTTCATTAATTAAAAAAAAATTAAATAACAAAAAAAAAAAAAAAAAAAAAGCATAAAAATAAAAACCTAGTACATAAACATAACGGATAAAAACCTAGTAATTAAGGTTCCATACATGCTCCACAAGGTCTTGTCGAAGATCGCCGTGCACTTTTCTATCTCGAAGTTCTTTGTTTTTTCTAACATGTAAATCACATCTTTCCATCCAAGTCTCCGGCATGTTCAGCCTTGGATCAACGAACACATCTCTTAAATTCACTTTGAATCCTTCGTCTTCCAATATCATATTGTATAACATTATACAACAATACATGATTCTTTTCAACGCGTTGATTTCAAAAGCACGTGCGGGTTGTCGTATAATTCCCCAACGACCTTGTAGGACTCCGAAAGCTCGTTCAATATCTTTTCTAGAACTTTATTGAACTCTTTTAAATTTCAACGTATTATCATTCCTTGCAACAGAAAACGTTTTGACAAACACGGACCATGTCGGATAAATGCCGTCGGCTAAATAGTAACCTTTCTTATATGTATGTCCGTTTACTACAAATGGACATTCCGGAGCTATACCGGCAAGTTCATCATCAAATAACGGGGAACCATATAACACATTAAGATCATTATTTGACCCCGAGACACCAAAATATGCATGCCAAATCCATAATTTTTGATCCGCAACCGCTTCTAACATAAGAGTTGGGTATTTATGATCACGTCTTTTGAATTGAGCTTGTAAGGCCTTTGGGTAATTTCTTCAATTCCAATGCATACAATCAATACTCCCGATCATTCCCGGGAGTCCATGTTTTTCTTCATGCAATGCATATATTTTTTCAACATCCGCTGAAGTGGGCTTTCTTAAATATTTTTCAACGTATAAAACATGTATGCATTTAGTAAATTGCTCTAAACATTGTCGTGAACAACGTTTACCGATTTGCAAGTACTCATCAAACGCATCAGGTGCAGTGCCGTACGCCAGTTGGCGGATTGCGGATGTGCATTTCAAAATAGGACCAATACTTAAACGACCGAGAGCATCTAAACGTACTCTAAAAAAATTAAAGTACTCGGGAAGAGGATGAACATCATAAATTAAAATATCGTTGAGTATTTTATTAAAAAGTCTAGAACTCATGCGATACCTTCGCCTAAAATTCTCTTCAGTATATTTAGGAGGAGTGTTATCGTCGCCAAAATAGTCGTCGATTAAACGTTGTTCCGCCTCTTCTCGTTCACGTGGTATGTATATCCTCGTCCTCTTAGGACCCGATCCCGATCCCCCGGCTTCTTGATCACACAGAGCTACAAATTGTTCATACGCCGTATAACCCCGAAGATAGCGCTCCCGATCGTCTTGAAAATAAACATCATAATGGTCGTAATAGGCGTCGTTGGGATTGTTTGGATCCATAATTGAAAGAAAGTTGAGTATTATTGAAGTATAAATTGAATTGGAAGTGTGTGTGAAAAATGGTAGGATAAGGAGGTTTTTATAGGATTTTTAAGGGGTAATTTTTTTGTTTTTTTTTTTATTTTTATTTTTCGTTTGTGTTTAATGATTCCCAAACGGGTATATAACCGTTGCCAAATGGTCTGCTTCTTCCCCAACGTTCGAATTCTTTCCCAAAAAAAAAAATAAAATAAAAAAATAGCCACGGCGTGGGCTGGTAGCCATGGCGCCACCCACGGTACCGTGCACCGTCGGCCATGGTGGGCTGGTGGCCATGGCGCTAGTTAACAGCCCGCATACCGGATGCTCTAAGGAGTCTTAACTGTTTTGGTGATGGGTTGTTATTGTTCCACACTCATTTCCTTTGTGAAGTGGGGTGGGTCAACAATGGCCTACAACAAGAAAATGTATGTGCCAGTAGTCATTTGTGCAGGTGTCTAAAGCAATGTTCTTTGTGTCTTGTGTTTCAATTCTGCCATGATTTTCTTGGGTTTGGTTGCAAGTTTTATGAATATGTACCTTTTATTGTATTTGGTCTTGTAAGTAAGTTGAATGTTACACGTATATATGTAATTAAGATAATTGATAAGAATAAGGGTATAATGGGCATTATAAATTTAAATCACAATTATCATGTATTTTGAGAACTTAAAAATACAAAAAATAATAATTTGGATATATACGTATTTTTTAAGGTTTAGAAAGGACATATACGTAATTATGAGTTTTGCTTTGATATATATAAAATTATTAGCCTTTTAAAAGATATATATGCAATTCCCCCTAAAAGGTAAGAAAATATGGGAAGAGAGATGGAAGAAAATTTTGATCTAATAATTTACTCCTAAAAATAAAAGTAAATGGAAGAAAACTAATGTTAAACATGCTAAATGACAAAATTGTCTTTAATTTTTAAACTTTATATTTTTCAAACCTGAGTAGAATTGCACAAGGTGTAGATGGGGAGCTTTTGCTCCTCATTCGGGTCCCACAACTGCCACATCACCCAACACCTCAACTTCAACTATCCACAACAAACACCTCCTCACCAAACAACAAACCTTAACTTCCCCATTAGGGCCCCACCTCTTACACATTTATTTTTTTATTCATTTAATTAAATAAATTAAATTCATTTCACAAATACTTAAAAATAACACAACATACTAATTTTATTTCATCAAATAAAAAAGTTACAATACGGAAAAAAAAATACGATACGGAAAAAAAAATACAACACATACGATACTAAAAAAAACGAACCTAATTATTCCTATTTCGTTGAATTTCTTCCCATTGTTGTTGTTGCCAAACATGCTCGATGAGACATTTTTGAAGCCTTGAGTGTGTGCGTTTATCATGTAGTTCTTTGGTTTTTCTTCTTTGCGTTGCGCAACGTTCAATCCATGACTGTTGCATATTTGGTGTCGGAGGAATATATATTTCGGCAGCTTCGGATATCGCAAAATTTTGATCTTTCAAAATCATGTTATGCATTATGATGCACGAGTACATGATTCTCCGTAATTTGCCCACAGTAAATGCACGCGCCGGTTGGGCAATAATATGCCAACGTCCTTGGAGGACACCAAAAGCTCTTTCGATATCTTTTCGAGCACTTTCTTGTTTCGCTTTCCATGCGGCGTTTTTTGGGTCGGTTGCAACAGTAAAGGACTTGACAAACGATGCCCACTGTGGGTAAATTCCATCTGCTAGATAATACCCATTTTTAAATGTACGTCCGTATACTTCAAACGGAACTTGAGGGCCAATATCATCAATCAGGTCGTCGAATAACGAAGAATTATATAAAACGGTCAGATCGTTATTCGCACCTGCCACACCAAAAAAAGCATGCCAAATCCACAAATCATACGACGCAACAGCTTCAAGCATTATAGTTGGATACTTTTTATCACCTCTGTGAAATTGCCCTTGCCATTCTTTTGGGCAATTCTTCCATTCCCAGTGCATACAATCGATGCTTCCCAACATTCCCGGAATCTTATGAACCATGCTATGTGCTTGGTATAAGTTACGAACATCATCCTCAGTTGGTTTTCTTAAAAACTCACTCCCAAACAACTGGAGTATGCACATAGTAAAAAAATCTAGACAATCGCGTGCACAGTGTTCACCTATTTGTAAATACTCATCTAATAAATCAGGTGATATCCCGTACGCCAATTGGCGTAGGGCACATGTGCATTTCATAATGACACTAAAACTCATTAGACCCGTAGCATTGGGTCGTTGTCTAAAGAAATCAAAATGAGCAGGAAGAGGATCATGAGTGTCAATATATGTTTCAATACCTTCGACTATTTCTAGGAATAGTTTACGGCTCATACGGTAACGACGTCGAAAATTTTCTTCAGGATATTTTGGTTGGTCACCAAAATAGTCGGCCCGTAGACGTGCTTCAGCAACTTCACGTTCACGCCGAATGTATCTACGGCGATTTGAAGGACCGGCTGCTTGATTTTGCAACTCTTGTTCGTGTTCGAACTCTTTGATAATCAGCTCTAGCTCCTCTATCTCTTCAAAGTCACTCACTTGGGAAAAAGATGATTCACTCATGGTTTTTGATTTGGAATGAAATGTGTTAGGTTTTTTAGAATGAACTGTGTTGGGTTTTTTGGAATGAAATGTGTGAAATATGTGTAGTGTATATATAGGAGTAAATATGTTATGATTTAGTAAGTAAAAAAAAAAAAAAAAAAAGGATTTTAACGTTTAAAATTAAACGTTGTGGAACGGCTTCTTCTGACAAACCTCAGCTTTTCATCTTCGCCGTGGCCACGAGGAGTTGCCCAAAAAAAACGAACGGCGAGCTCTTTGTGGTGTAGATGGCGAGCTACGGCTCGCCGTTGGCTTGCACACGTCGGATGGCGAGGTAAGGTTCTTCGACTACACCTTGTGCTCAAACCTGAGTATAATTGTAAATGTATTAATAGTTTTTTATTATTTTCTTTCAACTCCATAACACAAATATTTTTCAACCTTTTCAATCTTTTTCTTTTCTTCTTATTTAATTTATTTTTTTTAGTCTAAAACTCAATAACATAACCTAAGAAAAAGTAACAAAAATGATCAATTTCACAAACATTCTTTACCAAATACTCAATTTTTAACAAAATATAATTATACTTATGAAATCCGCAAGATTTGACTAGCAAAGTCAAAACTTGCTATTTTTTGAAAAATCACAAGATTGACTAGCAAGGTCAAATCTTGCGAATTCTTAAAAAATGCCATATTTATCATTTTCTTTCGATTTTCACGCTTAGCTGAAAACACGAAGTTGTAGATCTCCTTTTTCTTGTTAAGTGGCCTTTTGCATCACCCATAAAAGAATTCGTGTGAGAAAGTTATAGCCAAAATACCACAACAACTTTATCATACGTCACATTAACATGAATTATTCATTCGTGCATCGCTTCACCGTTTGATTCTTTCATGAGCCATCATTTATTAACTTATAACATTCACCATTTCATAAATATTCCTTCATCTAAAACTAACAATGGACTTAATTTCCTCAATCCATCTCACCTTGATCTTCATTTGATATCTTTTACTTCGTTTCACATCATTTCCTCAACTTTCTTCTATAATTCCTCGAATGCATGTATAGAACCTAAAATTACAAATATAATCTATTAAGTACTAAAACTTCATATAGACAATTAATAAATAAGCATAAAAGTTACGATAACGGCTATACATATATGCATGAAATGCGCATTTCATATATTTACATGCATTATCATCATTTTTATGCTTATTTATTGGTTGTTATTTAATCCACTATTGTGAATTGTGTCAAGGGTCTTCTTCTCTGTACCCTTTCTATTAGAATCGAGTCTCTAGGCTAGGTTAGGTTCTATCAAACAAACAAACAGTTGTAATCACTTGTAAGGTTGTGAAGTCTTGTATCTTGGTGATCAAGCCTGGACCAAGGAAGGTCTAGTTGGGGATTGATACTTCCGGTGGGGAAGTATTTGTGGTTATGGAAAGTTGAATCACGAGATTCTTATGGGTGATTTTCGAGGGTGGAATACCGTTGGAGTAGCTATTCTTAATGAGCGTCGATCTTAGTTTATATCGGTGGAGTGAAGTTATAACGGTTTGTAATCCACCAAAGGATTATACTTAGTGAATAATATCGGTGTCGTGGATTCGCAACTGGACGTACGGATGGTATAAACCCCCATCCCGAACTAGTATATATCATGGTGTCTACATATCTATTATCTTCATATTGTGGTTGTGGTTGTGGTTGTGTTGTGCATATATACTTACTTGTTCCTGGAGACTTGAAGTTATTAAACTTCTAATAAGTCAAAAAGACCGTATTCACCCCTCTACGGTTCTACAAACCCCGCGGATCCACGAATCCTTCACAAATAATTTGTCTTTGTTATTTTCGGATCCGTCGGGTCACCATATTTCCAAATCTTAATTTTTAACTTTTAGCACTTTCACAAATTTTCATAATCCCCCTCCTTAATCTTTAGGATAAAACATTAAACTCACTAAATCTAAAACCCTTACGATAAGACATTACACCAGTTTCACCTTACAATCACCTCTTTCATTCCACTTTTACTTGCACTTTCAAGATTCAAATCTTGCCTCTTCATCTTCTTCCACCATGACTACCTCCCCCAACTCCTCATCCACTCTTGTGAATAAGAAGAAGAAAACCGCCCGAATAAGGGTTATGAAACCAAACTACATCAACCTTTGTACCTCTAGTGAGGTCAATTTTAGCATGAAAACACCTTCTCAACAATCACCAAGCCTTCCTAGGGCTCCATCCAAGGCACCATCACTTCAAAAGGCAAACTCCTCACCTTTTCACACCACTCCATCAACACACTCACCCTCACCCATCAATGTGGGTGTTCTCATAACTCCTCCAACAACTAACTTACCACATTTGGATCCTTATTCTCATGCTTCACAACCTCCAAACCCCTTCATCAACAACATCAATGAAGCTCCTCCAAGAACTTCTCATCCACCACCACCACAACCTTCCCTAGTCATAGGGACAAACCTCTTACTATCCTTCAACAACTCACAAGAATATCGTCAAGGATTTTCCGAGTGGTTGAACCCACAACAAAATGAACCCCAATCACCTAGAGGTCCCTTGGATTACTTGAACCAATATGACCTCCCACACTTGCATGACATGTATTGCATGTGTTGCCGACACAACCGAGAACACTTCAAGATGCATAAGGAAATGATCAATTTGATGTTTTCCTACATCCAACACCACTTTGAAGCACCACCCGCACCACCAAATCTTCCACCCAACTAAACTTTTTGCTTTTTATTAAGCAAAATCTTCCTTTGGAATCTATTAGGACTATTCTTCATTTATATGTTTATTTTATTTTTTTAGGTTATTTTTCCTTTGTAATTTTATCTTCATTTTCTTATAATAAAATGAAGATTATCTAAATTGTGTTCTCATGCATTGTTGTGTCTTCATGCATTGTTTGTCATTAGTATTTACTTATTGTGGTTATGTACATACTGTGTTTGTGATTGTGATGATCGTCATATTCGTGCTTGTATACTAACTTTCTTTTGTAGCATGTCTCATAGCTTGATTCTTTTGTACCCCAAACAAGGGGGAGCATATGCCAAGAGGGAGCATTTGCATCGTCACCTAGTTTCCGCTTCGCAACTCTCCACTTTTGGTTTCGGCAAAAAAAGGGAGAAATGACTTAAACTCACAACTAAAAACTTGCATACTAGACTTTTACTAAAAATGACTTTATTTTTTGCCATTGATTGTACAATAAATTGCACGACCAGGCCTTCGATGATGATCAAAGGATATATGGGGTGTTGAGGTTGCGCCAAGCTTGTTCTTAACCTGAAATAAGAAATACTAAAACACTACGTTAAGTGATTGCGCAGGGGTTGGACCCTGCGAACTACCTATGGCGTGCGAATAAGTATGTGATATGATAAGTTGGTAGTGAAATGAGAGAGTCTAGTTTGCATACCATTGTTCTTGCCCGTCTAAGCTATTTATCGGGGAGGAAATAGGCCTTAGAGAGCTCTTGCACATAATTCGGAGATCATGGGGGCGTCCTATAATTTGTGGTAACCGCTAGGGCTTTGTGACCCACGATCTCATCCTTGGCGGGAAAGCCTAACGAAAGAGGGAACGTGGGTGTAACCAGGTCAAAATGGTTCTCCGTTCTAGTTCCTTCGAAGGAGATACCCCGAAGGGCTTAGGGCTTCGATTGGCAGCTTCGCACATGGTAACCACTTCATAGATAAATGGTTTTACGCCAATGAAACATTTTAAGAGATTGACCTGGCCCTTCGAAGAGAAGGCTTCGTATAGGCTCGAAGGGGTGTCCTTCGACCTGTTCGGAGGGTACGTCATCAAGCCCCCCAGTCGAAAGTGATATATACGTACGAGTATATATTGTTTTCGACTCAAAAATCAGCGTACACTCTATCCCCTTCGTCACAAAGTCGGACGAAAAAAATATAAGTGCTTAAACAAACTGCACAATAAATGCGTTTAATGAGCATCTAACTACTGCACCCTAGACCATAATAGCTAGGATTTCGGTAACCAAAAATGTCCTTTCAAAATTTAAAAATTGATTGAAGTCCGTGTATGGATCAAATTACGATTGCACGTGGATGGTTAGGATAAGAACTACGAGGGATATATATAAACCCTTCATAATCCTAACCCTAGATTACTTTTCCCTCACGCCCAAAATACACAAAAACAACAATGTGCTTCGTGCTTCATTTGAGTTTAAAGGTAATTTTCCCTCACAAATTCTTTGACTTCTTGTTGTCATTGTTCTAGTTCAAGATGAGTATGGCAGCCAAAAGAATTGTCAGGCAACAAAAATGTACCATATCAAAACAAGCTTTATCGGAATTTCTTGATAAATACCCTATACCCAAGGAGTTTAGGGTGATGCTTCCGAGCGAAACCCAAAATATCTTTGACGCTCCAGCGGGGTATGTGGGACTTTATGTTCATGCATTCACATAATCCAACTTTAGGATTCCGATCCATCCCCTAATCCTATTGTTTTTATAATATTACCAAGTACATATCTCCAGGTTGAATCCTTTTGGCCTGGCCAAATTGACCACCTACATTGTTATATGCAAATCCTATGGCTATGAGCCAACACTGACTGTGCTTAGGGGCTTTATTAATCTTTGTCCTGGTGGTGATTGGATAACATTGGCCAAAAGAAGCGAGCATGATGTGCCTTGCTTAATAGCTAAACCCTTTGCCAATATAAGAAATTGGAAAGGTCTGTTTTTCTATGTACAAAACACAATCATACCTCCTGAATATCCAGCCTTGCAGGATAAAGCATTCCGATTTTATGAGAAATGCTTTGATGACCCTTTTCCATACCACATAAGAAGAAATCCCCTTTATCAGCGTCTTGCACGCCACCCATTTGATGTTCAAACGTTTCATGAGCCGATTCTATACATAGCGGGCATTGTTGATCGTTGGGAAGGCTTCCCGTTGAAACCTGAGATAATATGTGAAGGAGAAAGTATGTATATTCTCATTTAAATAAAGTAAATAACTTATCTGCTTATATTTATCTTTTTCTCTTTTGTTATTGCAGGAATGGCGTTCAGAAATTTCATTGTGGCCCGTGGTGTCAAGGAGGTCAGTTTCATCCCCCAAGATCCAAAGAATGTGAGCTACGGAGTAGGCTCTCCATCGATGTCAGTCAACAATAACGATGTAGACGCTCAACCAACTAAACCTTCATCAATAGTTCCCTCTATCAATCCCGTCGACATTGGCGAGACTCCGCAACTTGTGGAGAATGTAGCAGATTCTGATGATCCCCTTTCCAAGGGTGATAAGGCGACGATCGTTGGGTCTTCCGGTATTTCAGACAAGATGAAGAATAGGAAAGGAAAAATTGTTATGTCCGTGAAAGCTCCTTTGAAAAGGAAATTATCCTTGCCAACCCCTCCGACAAGAACGGTGAAACCCAAAGGCTCCCATGCTAAAACCTTTGTACCTACCACCTTAAAGATCCCCGAAGATGATACCCCTAGTAAGTGGAAATCTTCCATGCATAATGAACATTATTCATCATATAGTTGATTTTACTATCTTTCACAGGTCTGCCTAATATAGAGGAGCTCCCGAATGCTTTCGCGTGTCACCAGTTGGTTGAAAAGATGACACCTGCCAGTTGGGGAGGGATTTTGGATAACATGTCCATGGAGGAGCTTTGCAACTTTCATGACAAGAGTTATACTAGACAAGCTGTCGTAGACAATCATTTCAATTCCCGAACAAGGGACCTGGTTCAGACAGTGGTGGCTGCGAGAGAGAATATGGATGCTATCTTAGCCAAAGAAAAGAATAGTGATCATGAGTATGCTGAGTTGGAAGCCAAGTGTAAAGAAGCAATGGAGGATTTTGAGAAGAATCCTATTGTCCAAGACATGCGAGCAAAAATCGATAGTCTCAAAGGACAATTGAGGGAAAGTCAAGTAGAATGTGGCAGATTGAGGATGGAGGAGGCTAAAGTGTCCGGTTATAGAGCGCAAATTACTACACTTGAGTCCAAATGTGCAAGTCTTGAAGCCGAAAGGGCTAGGTTGGGTGAGCAGGAGATCAAGCTTTGTGAGGAGATGGATAGACTAAAACTACAATGCAAGGCTTTAAAGAAAGACAAAGCCGAGGTCATCTCGAAGGTTGTTCCTTACGTAGCAATGAAGTTGTACCACAGCGATGAGGTGGGGAAGATCATTGGGAAGCTGGTGAACACTGCCATTTTCTATGGTACATGTACGACGTTGGAAGAAATTGCCCAGACCAAGAAACCTGTGGTCTTTATGGAGGTACCTTACTAACGCCTAAATTCTGAGCAAGAGTATAATGATGCTGGCAATGCGTACGCTTCAACGGAGTACCCCTTTCTCACAGAGGCAACCAAGGATCCCTTAGCACCAGTAGAAGATCTCCTCTCAAAAAAGCCTCAAAAAATTCAGCCTCTGTCTTCAACCAGGAAGACTGCCTCTGCAAAACCTCTATCTACACCACATTATGAGGATGCTAGAAGACTACCATGTTGGCAGGAAATTGGCCCCAAGGGTGGTATGTACCCTTTGAACAATTTCTCATGATGCTTAATAGGCATGTGCCTATGTTTTAAACAATTTATCTTGGTTACTTTATGGGCTTTGACCCATTTTTTATACAATTGCTTGGGCCTTTTTGGTTGCCTTTGACCATGTTTAGTCTTATTAATGCCAAGTAGGGGACAATGTCCCGCTCTGAATGTCATGCTTTTCTTCTCTTACGCTTATAATAAACGTACACATACAACCTAAGGCTATGACCTTATTGTGTGTATTTTGGACCAAGATTTTTAGCAATCGTATAATTTGACTGCGACAGAGGGTCGCGACCCACTCCGTCTTTATCCTTAAGATACAAAGGGCTTAGAATACCCTAAGACTTTATAGGAAAGTTAATGTGAATTGTAATGGATGTTATTTGTATACAAGACATGTGTCCTGATTCATCCTTCGACATTGAAACTTTGTTGTAAAGAACGAAACAAGAGATTTGAGGGAAATGTGTTATATCATTAATTGGGTAGGGAGAATTACATCATTTTAAGAAATGAACACTAAGACACCTACCATTAATGCTTCTTTCCCCAAGTGAGAAGAATGCGTTACATGAATTTGAAAAAACAAGCTGAGTGCTTTAGAAATAGTAAGTCTTATATGTAAAACTTACGAAGATTGGTACCATTCCAAGTCCTATCCATGACCTCTCCCTTAACCATTGCGAGCTTGTAGGCTCCGTTTCCATAGGCTTCTGATATGACGTAGGGTCCTTCCCATGTGGGCCCTATCTTTCCTTCGTACTCAGCCTTGCTCGCGCTGTTTAACCGAAGGACATATTCACCTGGCTTGAATGTGGAGGGTCGAACTCGGTTGTCGTAGTACTTTTCAAACTTTTGTTTGTAGATAGCCTCTCTTATTGAGGCTATCTCCCTTCGTTCCTCGAGTAGATCAAGGTTTTCCCGAAGCCCTTCGTCGTTTGTTTGTGCCTCAAAGTTCACGATACGTTCTGTTTCGATGCTTATTTCGGAGGGTATAACAGCCTCCGTTCCATAAGTGAGGCTAAAAGGAGTTTCCCCGTGGCTTGACTTGGGGTGCGTCCTGTGTGCCCACAGAACTTGGGGTAGTTCGTCTACCCACCCATGATGGATTCGTCCTAACCTTTTCTCGATTCCATTAACGATGTCCCTATTGGTGACTTCAACTTGCCCATTACCCTGAGGATGGTATACGGAAGTGAATGACTGTTTGATCTTTAGACCTTCGCAAAAGATCGGGAACACCCCTTCGGCGAACTGCTTTCCGTTGTCAGAGATGATAATGTGAGGAACCCCAAATTGACAGATTATGTGTTCCCACACAAACTTTTCCATATGCCTTCCTGTTACTGATGCCAAAGGCTTGGCTTCAACCCATTTAGTGAAGTAATCTATGGCTACGACCAAGAACTTTACTCCTCCTGGAGCTACTGGTAAGGGTCCGACTATATCGATTCCCCACTGACAGAAAGGCCATACTGAAGTGACAGAGGTCATGTCCTGCTTAGGCAGTCTTGGAACTTTGGAGTGGATCTGACATGCTTCACACTTTTGTATTATCTCTATCGCGTCCCTGTGCATGGACGACCAATAATATCCGAGCTTCATTATTTTTGAGACAACGAAGCGAGGGCCTGCGTACAAACTGAAGGATCCTTCATGTACCTCGTAGATGATGTTCGAAACTTGCTTTGGCCCCACACAACGAAGCCATGGATATAAGAAGGACCTCCTGTAGAGATTATCCCCAATAAGTCTATATTGGGGAGCCTTTAACCTGACCTTTCGTGCAAGCTTAGGATCTTCTGGCAGAATACCACTGATCAAGTACTCCCTTATTGGGGTCATCCAATTGGAGCCTTCTTCAAGTATGACGTCAGACACTTCGTCTCGTTTGATTGACCTATCGGCCAATACTTCCACTAAAACCTCCTTTGTTAGGTGAGCAAATGCCATCGAAGACAGCTTGCTTAAGGCATCTGCTTTCTTGTTTTGATTTCTGCGAACATGTGCTATCTCCTAGGACTTGAACCCATGAAGGAGTTCTTTAGCTTTTTCCAAATACTGTTTGATGGTGGGCTGCCTTGCTTCGTACGAGCCCTTGATTTGGTTAGCGACTAGCTGCGAGTCCACAAAAATGGAGAGGTCACGAACCTCCATGTCTTTTGCAAGCCGGAGGCCAGCTAACAAAGCTTCGTACTCAGCTTCATTGTTTGTAGCTTCAAACTCAAAACGTAATGCATAAGTGTGCTCCTTTCCCTCCGGACTAACCAGCATTAGACCTGCTCCCGAACCATCGGAGCTTGAGGCTCCGTCTGTGTATAATTTCCACCCCTCCTTCTTCTTTGGGGGCTTCTCCTTTGGGATTTCCTTATCTTGACTAGGTCCGGAAGGTGTTTCAGCAAGAAAGTCTGCAAGTATATGACCTTTGACAGAGTTTCGACCCTTGTACTCTATCTCATGTTCTCCCAGTTTGATAGCCCATTTAGCTACCCTGCCTGATTTCTCAGGCTTCAACAGTATCTGCTTAATCGGCTTGTCAGTCAATACCGTAATGGAATGAGCTTGAAAGTACCTTCGAAGGAGCCTTGCAGCGTAAACCAAGGCTAGGATTAGCTTTTCCAACTCCGGATAATTTAATTCAGCCCCTTGCAGGACCCTGCTGATGAAGTAAATTGGGACTTGCTTCTTTTCCCTTTCTGCCAAGAGCACGGCACTGATTCTTTCGAAGGATGCCGCGATGTACATGAATAACACTTACGCCTTTGATTGGGGCTGTAAGTGTTGGTAAAATTTCCATGAACTCTTTTAGCTTCTGAAAAGCGGCTTCTGCCTTACAACTCCGTTGAAAAGTCTTTTTATCCGTACTCCCCTTGAGTGTTTTGAAAAATGGCAAAGATCGATCCGCGCCTTTCGACAGGAGTCTGCTAAGTGCTGCGAGCTTCCTGTTTAGGCTTTGTACTTCTTTCAACCACTTCAGAGCTAGTAGATCAGTGATGGCTTTGACCTTCGAAGGGTTAGCCTTAATCCCTTGCTTCGTTATCAGATGTCCCAAGAATTGTCCTTCTTCCATGCCAAAAAAACATTTCTTCGGGTTAAGCTTCATGTTGATTGCCCTCAATTGATCAAAGGTTTCTTGAATGTCAGAGAGTAGGTCTTCCTCAGTCCTACTTTTCATTACCATCTCATCAACGTAGGCTTCCAAGTTCCTCCCTATCTGCTTGTGAAAGGCTTTGTCTACCAACCGTTGATAAGTTGCCCCTGCGTTCTTCAGACCGAAGGGCATTTTCTTGTAGCAATAGACACCCTTTCCTGTGTAGAAGATTGTCTTTTCCTCATCTTCCTCCGCCATTTGTATCTGGTGGTATCCTTTATAGACATCCAAGAAGCATTTCAAACGAAACCCCGAGAGGGATTCGACCTTCCAATCAATTTCTGGCCGAGGGTAGCAGTCCTTTGGGCAAGCTTTGTTGATGTCGGTGAAGTCGACACACATTCGCCACCCTCCGTCACTCTTTTTTACCATAACTGGATTAGCTACCCAGGTTTGATATTTTACTTCTCTGTCATGTCTGTGTACGTCCATGCGAAGACATCCTTGTTGGCTTTGAGTAGCTTCTCCAGATCTGCCTTGAAGTTGGCAGGGAGTTGCTTTCCGATTATCACTGTTTGCTCTGGATAGAGCTCATTTACCATAATGCATTCTTCGGCATCTATACAACTCAGGATAGCCTTCGGAGGCTCCTCAGGAATTTCTTTGACCTTTTTGCCAACGTCTCTTGCCTTTCCCTGGTTATAACTAGAAAATACGATTCCTATCCCATAAGGCGTATGGAATTTTACCGCTGCGTGTATGGTGGACACTACAATACCCATCTTTTTTATGGCAGTCCTTCCTATCAATAAATTATAGGGAGATCTGGACCTTACAATAGCGAATGTGAGGGTTTCTATCCTTGCGAGCTTGCCTTCTCCAATTGTTATGTCCAATGGTACTTCTCTCAGAGGCCATGAATGTTCACCGGAGAATCCTACCAAAGGTATCTTCGAGTCAACCCGTTGCGACCTGATCGAAGGCTTGAGCTTAAGGAAACAATGCTCGTATATGATCTCGCAGGAGCTTCCGCAGTCCATGTAGGTTCTGTTCACTTCTCGGTTGGAAATCAAGACTTTGATGACCACTAGGTCAATCGAAGGGATTTGGCCTATGATAGGGGGAAATGTTACCTCGCCTACCCCATTTATCTCCTGGTCCGTCACCTTTCTTTTTAAGTTGGCTTCGCCCCAATGAACCATGAGTATTGGGGCTTCGGGAGGAGTAGTGTCTTTAGCCAGTTGAGTGTCGGACATTTTTTCCTTGCCCTTCTTTATACCCTTCACCAAATGTGCCAACTGCCTAGACTTTACAGCTTCTTCTATCTGCTTCTTTAGCTCCCTGCAACCGTTCGTATCATGGCCATAATCTTCATGGAAGTGACAATACTTGCTCGTATCCCTGTTTTTACCCTTGCTTGTCATGCGAGGGGGTGCTTCGAAAGCTTTAGCAGCCCTCTCCGTTGCAAGTATTTCCTTGGGAGACTTAGTTAGGCTTCCTAGCAAACTGTGGTTGGGACCTTTGTTGTACGGAGAAAACCTATCTCTGTTTTTGTTCTTGTTCTTTAATCCTTCCCACGTAGAATTCTTCGAAAACTTTTCTCTGTTGATCGGAGCACCATTAGTAGACACTTCCTTTGCTTCAATCCAAGTGTATGTCTTTTCTATTAACCCCTTGTAAGTTGTTGGGAGGTCAGTGGACAAGAATTCCACAAAGCTTCGATTTCGCAGGCCATGTACAAAACCAGAGATGCGTTGATCTTCATGTAGACCCAGGATCTGTAGAGTTTCATCGGTGTACCTGGTGACGAAAGCCCTTGTGCTTTCGTTCTCTTTTTGTTTAATATTGTGCACCGTCAGATGAGTCCTTGTAAACTTCTTTTGCTGACTGAAGTATGATTGGAACTTAGCCTTGAGATCATCTAGGTTGACAATGCTGCCAGGCTATTGCCCATTCCACCAAATACAGGCAGAATCCCGCAGGGTGTACGTAAACATATGGCAGGCTACATGCATGACCCACTTTTGCATCTTTATGGCCCCTTCGAATAAATGTAAGAAATTGTCTGGATCCCCCTTCCCATCATAAGTCCCAATGTGTGATGGTATTTTCAACCCATCAGGCAATGGGTAGTCTTCTATCCATCTAACGAAAGGTGTAGCCGAACCCATGGAGTCCGAATATAGGCAGTTGTAAGGTGGTGCGTACATAGGGACGACGTTATATGGATTGGGGTTTGGGGGCACTCCCATAGGAGTTTGGCTAGGAAAAGACTGATAAGATGTGTTCATGCCGAACAGATACCCGTTTCCCATGGCATACGGAGGGTATACCGTAGGATGCCCAAAGGGTATGCTCCCATAAGGTTGAGGGAGACCTGGGTTGTTAGGCTGCCCATTTACTGGAGGATATAAACCTTGAGGGTAAGACTGAGTTTGGAATGAGGGGTACATACCATTGGGAGGAAGATTTCCTCCCATATTAATTGTTGGGGGATTGCCTTCTACGCCTGATGCGTGAGAAGGCTGCAACGGAACCCCTGCTTCAATTCTCCCAAGATGAGCTGCTAACAACGGAGGTAGATTCACCCCCATCTCTTCCCTTCGTTGGCTCCTCCAATTGGAACCTTCAGCAACCGCTCATTCTCTCCTCGTCGGAGCCCTCTCCGGGACTCCTTCGAACCCAACGGACCTTCTACTTGGCCTTCGACCAACTGGTGACCCTATCCTTAGGGCCGAGAGTGTTGCTCCTTACTTCGGAGGCCTAAGCTCCATTTGCGTCTCTTTCTCATAGTCATCACTTGAGTATTCCAACTCCCTTCGCATCTCAGTATTCCGAACCTGCCTTCTGCGAGCCCTTAAGAAGGATTCCAATGCTTCGTGATTGGCTTCGACAAAGGCTGGGCTGATAACAGGCTCCGGATTGGCTGATGTTGAGCATGACGGTTGGGTGTCATTTCTGGGTGAGAACGTGTTGTGAACGTGGAAGCGGTTATTGGGGGGAGGTTGTTGGAATCGTTAATTGGTATTGGCGCCAAGGTCAAGAAACCCGGAGGGGGAGTATCTTCTCTCCCTTGATCCATGCCGGATATATAGTGAAAGTAGTTGGCTGGTTATAAGCTTGAAAATAACGAGACCAACTGTAGTAGGTCCCACGGATGGCGCCACTGATTGTACAATAAATTGCACGACCAGACCTTCGATGATGATCAAAGGATATATGGGGTGTTGAGGTTGCGCTAAGCTTGTTCTTAACCTGAAATAAGAAATACTAAAACACTACGTTAAGTGATTGCGCAGGGGTTGGACCCTGCGAACCACCTCCGGCGTGCGAATAAGTATGTGACATGATAAGTTGGTAGTGAAATGAGAGAGTCTAATTTGCATACCATTGTTCTTGCCCGTCTAAGCTATTTATAGGGGAAGAAATAGGCTTAGAGAGCTCTTGCACATAATTCGGAGATCATGGGGGTATCCCATGATTTGTGATAGCCGCTAGGGCTTTGTGACCCACGATCTCATCCTTGGCGGGAAAGCCTAAGGGAAGAGGGAACGTGGGTGTGACCGGGTCAAGATGGTTCTCCGTTCTAGTTCCTTCAAAGGAGATACCCCGAAGGGCTTAGGGCTTCGATTGGCGGCTTCCCACATGGTAACCACTTCATAGATGAATGGTTTTACGCCAATGAAACGTTTTAAGAGATTGACCTGGGCCTTCGAAGAGAATGCTTCGTACAGGCTCGAAGGGGTGTCCTTCGACCTGTTCGGAGGGTACGTCATCAGCCATCATCAAAAAAATGGAGATTATTAATTCAAATATCACGTTAGAATTTAACTAAAAATGAGTTTATATTTCGCCATCATAAAAAAATGGAGATTATTAATTCAAATATCGCGTAAAAATGTTATTTCTATTTTACTGTCTCTCAATGTTTTGATAATGACAATTATAAAATTATACGACGTATAAATTTACGTAACCAAGTTATTAGTCGTAAGTTTTCATCTCGATATCAATCATTTAAGGTATGAATAATGGGATTATAAAACTCGTCGAATGATCAAATAACCCAATTGTATGCATATAGTTTTAAACATTTGTATAAGATTATTTAAACTTGACTAAACAAATATTTACCAAATAAACCCATAGTTAGATCACTAGTTAATCTCCTAAACATATATAACAAATTCTTAATCATTTAAGACGAAATAATTAGGCTATATTAGAAAATAAATCTAATTAAATCCAACCAAATATTACCAAATCTAGCAAGTCTTTCTTTTTAAATTTTAAGAAAGATTAAACTTCTAGAAACAATATACAATCACATCTTAATAATATTTTAGAATGATTTGAAAATATTTCTGGTTAACCAAAAGACATTTTTTTGTCTCTAGGCGCCCGACGGATCCGTTATATACAAAGACAGATCCATCATAGTGTATCCGTGGATCCATCGGGAGCTGAAATTTTGGCAGAAATATTTGTTTATAAATAAAGCCCATTTACACACTTTTGGTCAATCCCTTTGCATACTTCTCTAACGTTTTTCTAAATACATACTTGCATACATTCATTACACATTCTTTGATCATTTCACATGTTCTATAAACCATTACAAGTGATCCATCATTTACCAATTTTTGAACAAGTGAATAACACAAGAATATCATCAAGCTTGTAAGTGTTGTAGTTGTTAGTGTATATATTTATACATAGTTGTTTAATTTTGTATATTGTTGTGTCATTGTACTCCATCATCATACATCAAAGTTGTCAGTCATACCAACTTAGAGGGATCAGCTAGTATTTGTGACAAACGGTAATTTTTCAACTAATATTTTAATAAAAATGTTAATTTATTATTACCTAACTGTTAAATTAAGCATTCATGAGCTTGCATAACTATTTCAAAAAGCAAACCCGCACACTGTAGCTTATAGCAACTCATTACATGGTTTACTTTATCAGAAAATGTGAATATTTAGTTTTCTAACTATTACTGAGTATTTACGTAATACAATGAGAAATATCTCGCACACAACACCACACGCGTACCGACACAACCCTAGTAATGGCATGAATCCAATATTTGTTATCCGGAATCAATAATAGTGTTTTTATATTACTTTTACAAAAACGTTCTCATAAATCATATTTTTCGCCCTCACGCTAACCTAGAAAACACCAAATTACATCGGAGCTTAACGGGACATGAGGTACACTTAATACCCACAAAAATTAACAAAACCTAAATAAAAATGTTATTCCTTATATTTATTTCCTTCTTTATATCCAAATCCCACTAACCCTTACTCTAATAAAACGTATACAAAAAAAGAGAAAAGGATCGTCCTTGTTCCTAACCCCACCTCTCTCTCCCTCACCCACGCCTCCTCTGAATATTAACGTCATCACCATCCCCACCATCTGGATAAACCTGATCTAAAGCAACTCGATGACAACAAATCTCCAAATCGATCCCTAGCATCGCAGGTCTGATCCCATTTGTCTAACCCTCGAAGTCAACGACGACAAGGAGGAAGAAAACAAGACTTATAAACACCTTTGCTCAAATAAGTTATACCCTATCCTTTCAGATCGAGAAGAAGAAGTCAAAGCCACCTCTTATGATTCTTTAAATGGATTCGGTTTCAAGACAAGTCCAAGCACATCCAATCTTTAACAAAAATCGATTTCAAAGTTAGTTTTCAAGGGCGAGCGTTTCCGTTAAAGGGGTGTGGATTTGCTTGGAATCGGATTCGGGTTTTTAATTTTTGGTTCTACTTGTCGATCCGTATCTATTTGTAAGAGTTTTAATCTCTTTGTTTTTATTTATGAATTTTATGGCGTTATTGTTGTTAAGTCATGACTGATTTTATAAGTTGTTTTGATTTGATAAAAATTGAAATCTTGATTTTGTTGATTATGAATCTGATAATTTCTAATAAACTCGCAGCTGATTCAATTATCTTTTTGTGGTATTAATTCATTTCTTTTACCGATTGATTAATTCATGTCCTGAAAATGGTTACTTGTTCGTATTGTTGTTAGTGTGGCTGTTAAGAAATTTCAAACCCAAAAACTTGAGTATTGGCTTATGTATTGGAAGTTATTATTGTTGTTTTGCTTAATCTAGTGGCTTATCGTTATGATGAATCTTGGGTCATGGCGAGTTGGTTTTGTTTTGGGATCGAAACCCACTGTGGTGGATTCACAGTGGTATATGTTGGATCAGTTGTTTGTTGTTTTCGGTTCCAGGAAAACACACCCACGAAGGGTTTGTTGTGTTTGTTTGTCTCGGGTTACAAGGATGATATTTAGTTTTCTTGGTCTCCTGTCGTGAACCACAACCCCAACAGTAAGGGTTGTTTGTGTCTTTGCTCACTTTGCCTCAACTTACTACATCATCATATAGTAAACTAAATGCGATTGAGTTGAACTTGGTTTTGTGTCTCGATTTTTATTGTGAGCCGAGTGGCTGTGGGCCGAAGCCCACTCGAGCTCGACATAGGGTGTTTTGTCTTGCTTTTGATTCAACCACCACCACCCACAGAGGGTGTCGCGGCCTTGTTAACATCAACGACATAAGGGTATGTCGTGTTAGCACTTGTGTGTTGTACCTGTGTGTACAGTTTTGAGTCACAAAACATACATGGGGTGTGTTTATTTTGCTCGGTCAAAAGAACCTCAAGCCCTTGCATTAAGGGCACGATTGGTTCGTGTCATATCCACAAGGTCGAAAGGGTTCGGTTCCTTCTTGACTGGTCACTCGAGCTCGATATACGAGCGTTGGATTACACACTGACGTTAGCATATGCTCAAAAGAATAGTTGCGCCAAATATGAGGTTGGCTGTGTTGATTAGTTTCACAAACTGGGTCAAAGCCCATTTACCACAAAATAAGGGTCCGTTTGGTTCTATCAGCCCACCAGGGCTTGTTTGGTTTGTTGTTTCGTTACTGGGCCGAAGCCCATCCAGATTGGAGTATGTCTGTTTGTTTCACCTTGGGCCATAGCCTACTCCACCATGTTTAAGGGTGCGTTTGATTTATTGCTTCATTTTGGCTCAATCACGACTTATCTCGACTTATTATTATTTCAGGACTTAATCGACTCACTCGTATCTAATCATAATTATAATGTGGAAACAAAAGAATGTAAAACTATAAGTTCTAATATATTAAAAACTAGACTAAAAATATAAGTGGTAACTTATTTTAATACTTTCGATTTATATTCAACATGACTCATTTTAAAATTTGTAACAAAACTTAATATTTTGCACCATTAAACTATAAGTTAACCAAACAAATTATGACTTTTTTTGAGATCATTAGTTCATAGCCTTGGTTTATTTAAGCTAACGTAACACACTCCACTTACACAATTCTTATTGGATTTTAATAAACACTTTATCTTGGTTCATTGTTCTAATATGGAAACTTTAACTTTTAATCATCTCGGTAAAACTAAAACGTATCTACGGGTCATGCCCGACTTTCGTAAAAATCAACACTTAGAGTGATTTTGACAAAACTAATAAACGGACAATAAGCGAAACATTTTAAACAAACATATATTCTTAAAATAGTAACAAACATTTTTACACATAGTTATATATGTATATGTACTTCTAACAACAATGTTATCATAATCCGTCAACACCTAATAATTGTTTTCCGTACCTCGTCTTTCGGTTATTGTCGAACCGAAGATTTATTCCGCCCTCGATACTTTTATTATTATACACTTATGCACTTCCTGGAGCCAATACCTGTAAATACTTAGAAAATTGTTTTAAACTTAAATGCTGCCACACAAGCAACAATAACATAAACACTTTAAAACTTTTGAATTAAATTTCGTTGAGTCTTAAATTTAAATTGTGAACTAAGACATGCCTTACTAATCTAGGTCGCGTGTTGGTGCCACATTCTCTCTGATTTACTTCACTTACTGCTTACTTTGCTGAGGTGAGTTTATAGCCCCACTTTACCTATACTTGTTTTACAACTATGGGGTGAGAAACATGCAAAACGTTTTCTGGACCACAATAATGTTTTATTTTCTCAAAACGATTGCGTAGTTAGTATGACAACCCGCTATTTTACAGGTCAAAACTAATTATTAAACTCAAACTATTTATTTTGACGCTTATCTGAGAACAATTTACGTATAACTTTCTACTTGAATCAACGAAAAATTTAGAATATCTTTCAAGTGCACTAGAACTTAGGCTATATTTAGTCCACAACATTCCAACACATTGCTCCTACTCTAGTTCGAAATTTTAATCCCTGAGACAAATTCCTTTTCTTTATTTACTTACGATTGTTAATTTAACAAACGTTATTCCCAATTTAAATTTAACACCCGATATACCCAATACTCCTAACAATTATTTTTAACGCATTTTTTATACTTCCTAAATTATTACCAAAGTTTCAAAAATATTTCTTTACGCCTAATGTAATTTCTTTATTCCTTACGTTTAATTACGTATAACTTACGTTAATCACCAAACCAATAACCAATACCTATTTCTAATACCCAATACATACAATACATACACTTTTGTACCAAATTAACTCTTCTACTCCAAAATTCACCCATGTGTCGCCCCCCCTCTTGTTCTATAATAATTACTAGACAAGTATTTACTTACCATTAATTACCAACATTTCAACCTTAAAACATGGAATGGTAAGACCAAGTTTTGGGTGGCTTGACCACCAATTTGTCCCCCCTCCTAGCCCCTATTCGGCCACAACCATAAATGCATAGCCATGATGTATTTTTGACTCACTATTGCTAGTTTGAAAGTCTCTAGTATATATATGTACATGTAAGTATCTAGTAACTAGTTAGAAGAAAAAAAAATACATCACACACTCACTTACTCATCCATTCGATCCACCCAAGGGACCAAGGGAAGAAAATAACTTGTTTGGTTAAGTTCAAGCATCATTAGGATATACTAGTAAGGGTTTTAGAAGCACTAATCTTGGGTTAATCAAGTATATTGCCTCCTCATCACATTAATCTCCCTAAGTAAGTAACAATTTATATAGATAAATTTCATACTCTTTATATCTTGATATTAGTCTCAAGTGCATATGCTTGTTATCACTCTGTACATGTTAATAAAACCTTATAACCACAATAATCTTTTAACTAATGGCTATGTTTTAAACAAATTTTTATCATGAGTAAACTAGTTGGTTATAAATCTTAACAAGATGTAAAAATTAGAACATGACATATGAGCTAGTAAGTTAGCAACACTAGTTTTGGTGAATGTTTTATTTATAATGATTTGAACTTTTCATATTGCTAAGATTATTGTTAAATCACTATTGATATGTTGAGAAATTGGTGGAAGAGTTAGGATGAGTTTGAGAGTTGTTGTTAAGCGGTTTTAGATCACTAGAAGGCTAGGAAAAGTGTTTTGACACTTTTAGAAAAGAAGCTGTCCCATTCGAACTTCCACAGAAAAATCAGTAGCTTGGTAACAAGATTAGGCTAGAAATATAGAAAATAGACTATATAAAGAAAATGTAGCCGCTTGAATGAGTTAAAACGGACTTATAACGAAGAAGATACGTTAGTTTTAAGTTGTGCGACGAAAATGGAATTTTCTGAAAAAGTAGATGTTTTTGGGAATTTTTAAGGGGTAAAAACTGATGTTAAAAGTTAACTAGACTAGCTGAGACACTAAAAACATATTAGTATACATAAACACGAACCTGGGGATATATAAAACTTAAGAATCGGAGGTAAGACGAGAAAGTTATGGCCTAGTAAAGTTGCGGCGGAATATAAACTTTTGACAGCTTTTATTTTGCTATTAGAAGCTGTTAGAAATATTTAATTTGGATTTTGGATACTTTAGAGTCGGTTTTAGCTAAAATGACGTAAAGAAAAATGGTAGAACGTTATGTATACTTGTTAGGCGCGTTAGAGGTTTTCAAAAATACTATTAACAAGACGACTATAGTTTAATCACGAGATTAACTAGTTACGTTTTCTAAAAAGGGATACTTTGCTAAATAAAAGGACACATTGACGCAACTATATTTTTGTCGATAAATATTGCAAAAAACATGTATAAGTGATAAAATAGCGTATGAACTTGCATGCACGACCTTGTTTTCAAACCTAAGACATGGTATTTATTTAGGTTGTGGTTAGAGTATCGGACCTTTATTCCCAGTTTACAGTATTACTAATCAAGACTTGATAACTGAGGTAAGTTTCATAGCCCCGGTTTTTACATTGTTTGTATCTTATTTTAAAACCCCCGGGGTGGGAATACATTGCTTATTTATCGGACACAAGTATGAAAACTGTTACATTACCTAAGTTACCGCATTGCCATTAAAGTCCCCTTGAATCATGAACCGTTAATTACTTGTAAGCGCGGATGTTATGAATAGATCTATTTGGGTTGACACCCCCGTCCGAGTTGGTCACGCCAACCTGTCAAACGGACGCATATCATTCAGATTATTTCCGAGTGTCTGGCAAACACTTATTTGGGGCATTTATTATTATGCTTGATTGCATACCATTTCGTTGAGCTTCGGGGTCATGAGCTTAGGGCACTGTATATTATTTTTGGCTATGACGTTATATTTATTGTGATTGTCATGTTATTAAAATCTTATGGTCCGCACTTTACTTGTTTACTTAAACATATGAACTCACCAACAATTATGTTAACCTTTTTAGCGTGTATTCTCAGGTAACTAGACGATAACGATCACTTATGTATGGAGCATACTAGATTCATATTTTGGAACGCACATCATGATGAAGATTTCTTTGCAACACTTAGCGTTTGGCTATGTATTAAAAACTTACGTTTGATGGTGAACTCTGATATTAATGTTTTGTAAAACGGTTATGTTAAATCAAACGCTTGTTTTAAAATGGCTCACTTAGAGGTCATTCTTTATTTCCTTGTACTTTGTTATCCATGTACGTTACGCCCCCGAAATTCCATTCCGCTGCAATCCAAATTTTGGGGGTGTGACAGTTAGCCTAAGCCCCTGAACCCACTGTTATGCCCACCTTTATGAACCGTTAATTTCCACTGGTAAGCGCGATTGATATAAATAGATCTATTGGGGTGACTCTCCCGTTCGGCTGGCCAGACGGGTCAATGCGAGCGTATACCAAGTCGGACTACGAGTGTATTGGGTTAAACACTTGTTATGGGCCCCTGACTTATGTGCTACATTGTAGCGCACTGAAATGTTGAGCTTCGGTTGCATGAACTTAGTGCTAGCGTGATAGACTATTTTGTATGACATTATATGCGTTGTAATGCTCATACACAAAACTATTGGTCCAAACTTATTACTTTACTGCTTCATTATAAACCTATGAACTCACCAGCTTTTGCTGACTTTTAGCATGTTTTTCTCAGGTGTTTAATCTGCTTGATTGTTGCAAGGTATTGGCATGGCAAGGGTCATAGACTATTTTCCGAATTATTTTTACACATAACTATGACTTGCTTGTATGGGACAACTAAACTCATGGGCCTTATTTTCTGAACTTGAAACTTTATTGTAAACTCTATTTAACTTGGATGAATGTATTTAAACGGAGTATGTATTCCATTCTTTATTAGCTTGTGTTGTTATTACCAATTTATTAGCACCCTATGACTCGAATGCTTCCGCGAATACTAGATTTGGGGGTGTTACAGAGTGGTATCAGAGCCTAGGTTATAGAGAACTAGGTACATATAAACCCTAAACTATAACCGCTTTTTACAAAAACAAGTCCCTGTGAACGCCACTTGCATGCCTACCTTGCTTGCCAATTACTTGTTGTTTACTTGATTACCTACGCGTTACGTTTTTATTGATTTTACTCTACAATACATACTATAAGTATTTTCTATATACTTACACACATATACCGTCTTTGTCACAGACTATGCCTTCCTTTGACATCACTGAGGACATCTTGCTCACCCACACTTCATCATCTCCTCTGATTGCACCACATTTTGACGATCCATACATGCAGGTGCTTGAGGCATATCATGCACCAGATCCTGACACCATTGAGCCCATACCTACTCCATCACTACCTACTCAGTCTACACCCACTCTCATTGCTGATCACATTCCTGTTCAGCCTACACCTACCTCTATTACTGATCCTGCTATATAGTCCACCGTCGCACAACCCGCATACGCATCCCAGGGCGCCGACTGCGGTATTCAAACCTACCATCCCCAACTCATAAGAGGACCTGAGCCATCTACATGGGTACCTCCACCACCCCACTATCTCTTTCACCTATTTCATCTTCTGACCATTCATCATTTCGCCAGAGGATCAGGAGGGCCGATTATTCATGTTCAGCTGGGGATGATGAGGAGTCAGAGGATGACCCCGAGGAGCAGTCAGAGGATGACCCAGAGGAGGAGTCGGAGGATGACCCAGTGGAGGAGCCAGCAGCAGATCCTGCATCTGAGGAAACTTTACCAGTTGAGCACGCCCCCAGGTGTGCACTTACAGATAGGGATGTAGGTTTGCCAGCAGGTCTAGATCAGGGGGTGACTATGCAGCGATATGGGAAGATGATTTTAGAGGATGTGCCGAGCACTTTCGAGATGGGACATAGTTCTAGGGTTGCTCAGATGTTGGGTGGAGATGTGGATGTACCTCTTGGGTTAGGACAGAGAGCTGCCATGCTACATGCTAGAGAGGAGGGTTTGGATATTGTTCCTGCTACTTGTGAGATTAATGGCGAGATATGGAGAGACATCGCGTGTGTGCACAGCACCCCACCTCGTGCTGATAGTCCAGTATATGAGCTATCCTCACCATCTTTTGTACCACCACCTCCATTGATACCAGTTTCCCCTCCACCCGCTGACTCACTAGTGGCTGAGGAGGAAGAGGATGATATCATGAGGATCTTTACTCAGTTGGGGGCACAGGCGATGTAAAACCCAAAAATCCGAAACATGTAAGATGACCAAAATACCCTCTAATTTTGAAAATATTAAGAACTTATAAAATACGCTATAAATTTCTATTTCTTGAAATTCTCATTTTTTTTTTGCCCCTCTAACTTTGAATTTATAAGAACACACAATTATGCAAGAGTATTATAAAATTTTAACCTAAGTCTAAATAAGAAGTAATGACATTAAAAACTTTAGACTATGTGCACTAAAATAATTAAAAGCCTAAACTATACCTTATAAATAAATATACCAACTAAATGCTTATATCAAGAGTGGAAATTTTACAACTTTTGCTTAGTGTGTCCATCACACGTTTTGCAACTTTGTGGGGCTAAGAACTTGGAACCAACTTCCCTATTTCACACGCGTTTTAAACCAAGAAGTTATGTACCAAAAAGATTTGATCAATACTTAGTCAAAGCAAAGGATTTGAATATCCCTGATTTGTAGCAAAATTTCGGTTCCCTCATACACTCCCTTCTATAATTCGACTCTATCTCACCTCTAAACCAAATTCTTTAAACTAAAACCCTAATACCTACACAAACAAACTTCGGCTGCTACATTTTGTCCTTTTCCTGTTCGGTTCAAACACAGCAGCAAAGGAGGCGTTTTGGTGCTTCTTCTTGGTGGTTTTGTCGAGGTACTACAGCCGGCTCATGTGGTGGTTCGATCATGGGTTTTCTTGGCAGCCATTTGGAGGGTTTTAGCTAGGGTTTCGACTGGAAACTCTTGTTGTTAATTCGTTGTTCTTCCCATTTATCACGCTTCAAGGGTACGTGTATCATTCCGTCTCGTTTTCTCTTCTCTATTTTAATGCCATCACTAACGTTTAGCATAGTACCAAAAGACTTATATAACCCGACAAAAAATCGGATGAAACTAACCCATGCGAACAGAAAATAAAAGAAGTAAGATGCATGCTTGTTTGTCTTTTCTTTTTCGAACCCATACAGGAAATAAGGGGGTGTCGACTAGAAGTGGGGTATTACAATTTTATGTGATCATGTGTGGTGTCGTATGGCTGTGTTAATGAGTCGATGTGGGCTGTTTGTGTGTCGGTTTAGGCTGGGGAACAAGGGTGAGTTTCGTATGCATTTCGGTGGGTAAAAGGGCTGTAAAGATGGGTCGAAACTGGGATGTTTGGTCTCGCTAAAAGGGTTAACGAGATAATGGTGTGCATGAGTGTTGACTTACATTTGAATCTTAGATATAAATATTAGTCATTGTAAATACATAGGCAGCATATAGCAATGTTAAAAAGGGTATTTAAATCAGGGAGGGGATGGTTGCATGTGAATGAGTTCTAGATTTTAATATATCATTACTACATGGCGTGTGATTGTGGGATGTCAGTCAAGTTGTTGAATTCATATAAAACGTGTGATATTATATAAAAGTAAAATGAGGAGCTGCTTAATGTTTGTATTGGGACTGTTACTGTACAAGTTGTAATTGTGTAAGTATCTACTCTATCGAAATGGTTGGGCTATTTTGAGTGTGTGTTGTGGGTGTGATAGTAGTATGGGTTGTATGTGCATGGTAGGGCATGGGTATTATGACATAGGTAAAATATGTAAACGTATGAAACATATGTGGGAAAGAGTGTTAAACGTGTGATTTCATGTGTGTCACTTAAAGTACAAGTTGGTGTGAGTAGAGTGTGAATCGTATAGACTTATTTTGGTTCACTAAGAGGATGTCGAGTGTGAGTTGTGTATGTTGAGCACATGTGTTATTTTGGATGTGTGTACGAGGGGATAAAGGGTGTGTTTCGTTTTGGTTGGAAATCGGTGTAAACGTACATGTGTATGTTCGGAATGGGTTTAGCTGATTTCTAAGATGTGATAAGTCCTAAATTGGTCATTATGGGGTAATTTACATTTTTAAACCCTAAACTATTAAAAGTTGTCATAATGAACCTTAAAATATAATGTGATCATATTATGTCTAAAGGTTATTTAATTGTCATTTATGACCCTAAAAGTCATTCAAATGGAAAACTTACTAATTATAAGAACTTACTATATAGAAAGTTATTAAATCGTAAAACTTGCGAAATATGTCAGGTTACTAAAAAAATGAAAAGCCGACTAAGAGAAGCAATCGGAATTAAATAAGTTTTAATAAGTCAGTCATGGAATTCGTGTAGATTCGCTGGAGATGGAGTTGTTTTCCGACATCGATATTTTTCTGTTGCGTTTTCGTTTGCGGTATAAGGTACAGATACTCTGCCCTTGTTTCAGTAAGGGTTCTTATACTCTTATACATTGATTTTGAGTTATGATTCAGTTAAGGTTTCCCAAGCCATTGCTATGTTTCCCTTTTAAATGAACCTTTGATATTACTTTTGATATGACCTTGAGATGCACCTTTTGATACATGACCTTGTGCTATGCTTTGGAGACATGACTCTTAGTTTGATACCCGAGCCATTTATGTTACCTAGCCAGGAAGGTAACCTGGCCATGTCTGTGATGCACCACTGGCATGACTCCCGTGTGGGGGAGTGATTTCTCACACCGTCCCTTGTATGATTTTCTGCCATGGCTACTATGATGTTGGGATGACTTTGAGTTTGGGGGCGTATGGGTTGCAATCCTAGATTTGTATGTTTAGTGGATTTAACTGTGACTTTGAGTATTGACTTTGAGGTGACTGGTGCTTGTGTGCAATACACGCCTTTCACATTTAGCTGGAGCTAGCTACTCCACTATTTTGATACATGAGGACACCCCTCATATTATCTGGTTTCCTGAGAGGTATCCCCTCTGATTGTGAGCTTATGACCTTGAGACTATGATATTGACTTTGAGTTATGGGCTCGTGGTAGATGACTATCCTATTCTTCTTTTATTATCCTTTTGCTTTGATTATACCTTATGATATTCCCAGTACTTCGCTATATTCTGTTTAGTTATCTTTGCTTGTATTATGTATCTGTTCACTGAGCTTTGTAAGCTCAGCCGCACGTTTTCTTTTCGTGTGCGGCAGGTTTTAGTTGAAAGATGGGTATGAGTGAAGAGACTTTTGGACTTAGAAGACTTGATGATTATTTTGGCCTAGAGACGATTGGAAGTTATTACATTGTTAGAATTTGTATTCGTTTTTGTAACCTTGTACTTTCAGTATTTCTTCTGTAACCTTTGAGAATCTTTGTATTACTTTTGAATGTATGCTTTGTTATATCTGATATGAAACCATTTGCGTGACATCTTTACCCTTGTCGGGTTGGGGTGTTACAATTATGGTATCAGAGAGACAGGCTGCGATTTCGTAATACAATTACCCTTGACCTGTGTAAGCTAGGACCACTAAGCTTTCCCTGTAGGCACTCATAAGTCAACCTTTGAAAATTGCCTTAGGATTTCCCATAGGAACCTAAGTTTTGACCGGTGAGGAATGGGTAGACTATAAGGCATTTGTCTAAGCATCATTGCTTCCGTATCACTCTGATTCGTGCCTTGCTTTTGGTTAGATCCTGTTGATACCACTTCTGGAAAGTGAAAGCTTATGATTTGCACCACCTAAGATTTGAACCTGATTAAATTGGAAGACATTGAGGAATTTCATAATAATTGCCTGACACTATTTGATCCCTATCTTCAGATTTCTTTCGTTAATCATTTTGATAAAGGCCCACGTTGCACTCTAATCATTTTGTTAATCACTTTGATGCCTATTCGGGCATTCTGAGAACCTTCATGGCGATGACGTACTGAATATGTTTTGGTTATTTGTCTCTTGCTTTTGATAAGTATCTAAAAAAAAAAAAAAAAATCTTCCAACACTATTTGATTTCGTTTCACCCATCCCTGTCCTCATAAGAAGCCTTGTGGTGTATAACCACGAGTATAAGGATGTTTTCCCCCACTTTGAATGACAAAGATTTGATTTGTGATCCGTCCTTCTTGGATAATTAACTTCAAGTTTATTCTGACAAGGAATTGGTTGATGGAACATTCAAATATTGACAACTACCCTTTTTGTGTCTCACCTTTGACGTTTGCAACAATTTTGAACTCCCTACCAAGATTACCGATTGTTAAATCTTTTGCTATCACTATTACTCTGGAGAGTTGCGTGTTACTTTCGCGATTATGAAGTCTTCCTAGAACCCACTTTGTACACTAATGGATGAACCTCATCTTGAGAGTTTCTTGGCACCTTGAGTTTTCTAAACATGAACCTTGTGTTGAACGTTATTTGGCACCCTGAACTTCTTGAACATAATCCCTGTTGGACCACCAAGTTTTTCCACCAGAGTATGAAGTAAGATTTGACATGATACTGAGAGATTCTAGTCACTATACGAAGATGTCTTTCGGATCATACCAATTGACTGGAGCAACCGGGAAGAGCAGCAACCGAAGACCAGGAAGTGAGTTTACTTAAGTGTATCTTCTGGGCATGTTTTAGTTTTGTTCACGATAAAGAAGAATGATGACAGGAGATATGTATTGATTTCTGGAAGCTGAACCGTAATACCGTTAGGAACTAATATTACTCCACCCTAAAACGATTATGTGCTTGATTTCGCCTTCAGTATTCGTAAAAGACTGCTATGACGATTAGTGACGCTAATAGTATTAGCTAAAGCTCTGATTGTTTTTGCGAATTTGATGAATGATGTTTTCTCGTGAGTACTTGGACTAATGGTCATTGTATGACTAAATAGTACGTTTGGAGACGAGAGAGAGCATGAAAATCATCTTTGCACTTCGTTAGGAAATTCGTCGGTCATTGGTGCTTTCTGAGAGATTGATGTTTGTAGAGGCAACGATGATTCTTAATCGAGGATATCTCTTTAAATCCCGCAAGTTTTGAAAACTGTAACCATGTGTTCAAGACCAATAACAGAATGGAGAACTGAAACCTTTTGAACTTTGCAGAAGAATTCTGGAAGATGTTTGCAACTTATGATACCATGGAGAAATTTCGTGAACAGAGAGAAACAACTTAGTTTGATTTAGAATGGAGTTTTGGAAAGGTTGAAATAGAAATTAACTTCCATACCACCGGGCGGAACAATTTTTGGGATAAATCGGAAAGAAAATCGGTTATACTCCCTTACAGCACAGAAGGCTTTTCGTGTGCAGCAGGACAACTAGAAGCACGTCAGAAGAGTTACTTCACTGCCTGACCTGGAGTTGACAACAATGGTGGCTACCTGGATAGTGAAGACATTACTTACCAGGTAGAAGTGTTGGCGATGCTGAAGATCTAGTCAAGACGGCGAACCCGGAGCTGATGGAGACGTACAGTCTCACTTGCCTATTCATCTTGGTTGTACTAAGATAAATTGAGAGCGGAAGCAGACTGAATGATGAAGAGCAAGCCAGGAATTCACATTACTCCATCATTCCAAGAAGAACTGCAGGAGGCTCGGCGGATCAGACACAAGTTCCCGATTTTGGTTTCACTTCCGAATTGATGGACAGACGAAGACAGATTAACCGGACTTGAAGAGATTGGATGTATTGAATGAGTGGATTTCTGAAACAGACTCTTTATGTGTGGAAGAATCGAATCTATGAAGGCCGAAGTTCTTGGCAACTAATTTCCAGTACCGTTGACCCTCTTAAGTTTCGTTGTATAGTAATAAGATCCTCTTATGATTTAAGTTCCCTAGAAGCATTTCAGTTCCATGTTCATTTTCATATGTTCGATGATGGCTTTGTTTTGAGAGATTTTGGCGAGTTGTATAAGATATGATGCTTGTGACGGCGTACCTCACTTCGGATAGGCACTCCGGGATTTTGATACTTTTGCGAATAGTTTTGTTTTCTCTCTTGACGATGGCATTTGATTTTGTTGACCTCTGAGACTGTAGAAGTACTAGGTGGATTAAGATAGGTGGGTTTGATTACGACTTGAGATAAAGTATGACCATCATGAGGGCATATTTATATGATGCCAGTATTATGACGTCTGGCCAACGTGATAATACTTACATCATATACCGTGCACTTGTTGTGGACATAGGATATCTTGGGGAGTATCTAAGAAGTTTAGAATTTGATCTCTGTTGGATTATCCGTGATTAGTGAGACTTTAGGTTCATTCTACCTATGCGTTTAATCTGCTTTCATCGTTATACGACTGGATACGGTTGAATACTCGACACGCGTTTGTTGACCTCTGTACTTCTGATAAGAATCTTAGGCTCTGTTGTAGAACTTCCTATCGTCTATTTTCTGTCAGTATGGATCCGATCTTTTAAAAAGTACACCTACATTTTGCTATATGTACGTGTTGCATCCGTTGATTATGTTTCATTATGACATGTTATGAATTGATTGAGGCTTTGAATTTCGAGGAGCAAGACCAGTTTGTTTATGTGGACACCTATGAAAGGTTATACTGAAGCCGAGACTATTTGAGAATCTGAAGAGTTTGAAACTCATATATTACTCTCATGTTTGCTACAATTCGATACGTTTTTATTTGGTTTGTCTATTTGCTATTCCACAGACGAAAAATCCATCAATCCTACATCTTCCCTGAACCTCTTCTGATGGGATACGATTATCATCTATTACGTTTGGTATATCATTCTTTTGATGTGAATCCTGAGCGATATGTCTTTGTGAGGAAACCGAAATTATTTGATCGGCAAGATTGAGTCATGAGAAACTACTGGGTTTGAAAATCCTTTTTGGAAGAACCTGCTTGAGCGTGAGAATGTTTTGACGATCTTTTGCGATTTGCCACGACTTCATTTAACTTTGCGACTTCAAATTTCGAGGACGAAATTTTTCTGTTAGAGGGGAAGAGTTGTAAAACCCAAAAATCCGAAACATGTAAGATGACCAAAATACCCTCTAATTTTGAAAATATTAAGAACTTATAAAATACGCTATAAATTTCTATTTCTTGAAATTCTCATTTTTTTTTTGCCCCTCTAACTTTGAATTTATAAGAACACACAATTATGCAAGAGTATTATAAAATTTTAACCTAAGTCTAAATAAGAAGTAATGACATTAAAAACTTTAGACTATGTGCACTAAAATAATTAAAAGCCTAAACTATACCTTATAAATAAATATACCAACTAAATGCTTATGTCAAGAGTGGAAATTTTACAACTTTTGCTTAGTGTGTCCATCACACGTTTTGCAACTTTGTGGGGCTAAGAACTTGGAACCAACTTCCCTATTTCACACGCGTTTTAAACCAAGAAGTTATGTACCAAAAAGATTTGATCAATACTTAGTCAAAGCAAAGGATTTGAATATCCCTGATTTGTAGCAAAATTTCGGTTCCCTCATACACTCCCTTCTATAATTCGACTCTATCTCACCTCTAAACCAAATTCTTTAAACTAAAACCCTAATACCTACACAAACAAACTTCGGCTGCTACATTTTGTCCTTTTCCTGTTCGGTTCAAACACAGCAGCAAAGGAGGCGTTTTGGTGCTTCTTCTTGGTGGTTTTGTCGAGGTACTACAGCCGGCTCATGTGGTGGTTCGATCATGGGTTTTCTTGGCAGCCATTTGGAGGGTTTTAGCTAGGGTTTCGACTGGAAACTCTTGTTGTTAATTCGTTGTTCTTCCCATTTATCACGCTTCAAGGGTACGTGTATCATTCCGTCTCGTTTTCTCTTCTCTATTTTAATGCCATCACTAACGTTTAGCATAGTACCAAAAGACTTATATAACCCGACAAAAAATCGGATGAAACTAACCCATGCGAACAGAAAATAAAAGAAGTAAGATGCATGCTTGTTTGTCTTTTCTTTTTCGAACCCATACAGGAAATAAGGGGGTGTCGACTAGAGTGGGGTATTACAATTTTATGTGATCATGTGTGGTGTCGTATGGCTGTGTTAATGAGTCGATGTGGGCTGTTTGTGTGTCGGTTTAGGCTGGGGAACAAGGGTGAGTTTCGTATGCATTTCGGTGGGTAAAAGGGCTGTAAAAATGGGTCGAAACTGGGATGTTTGGTCTCGCTAAAAGGGTTAACGAGATAATGGTGTGCATGAGTGTTGACTTACATTTGAATCTTAGATATAAATATTAGTCATTGTAAATACATGGGCAGCATATAGCAATGTTAAAAAGGGTATTTAAATCAGGGAGGGGATGGTTGCATGTGAATGAGTTCTAGATTTTAATATATCATTACTACATGGCGTGTGATTGTGGGATGTCAGTCAAGTTGTTGAATTCATATAAAACGTGTGATATTATATAAAAGTAAAATGAGGAGCTGCTTAATGTTTGTATTGGGACTGTTACTGTACAAGTTGTAATTGTGTAAGTATCTACTCTATCGAAATGGTTGGGCTATTTTGAGTGTGTGTTGTGGGTGTGATAGTAGTATGGGTTGTATGTGCATGGTAGGGCATGGGTATTATGACATAGGTAAAATATGTAAACATATGAAACATATGTGGGAAAGAGTGTTAAACGTGTGATTTCATGTGTGTCACTTAAAGTACAAGTTGGTGTGAGTAGAGTGTGAATCGTATAGACTTATTTTGGTTCACTAAGAGGATGTCGAGTGTGAGTTGTGTATGTTGAGCACATGTGTTATTTTGGATGTGTGTACGAGGGGATAAAGGGTGTGTTTCGTTTTGGTTGGAAATCGGTGTAAACGTACATGTGTATGTTCGGAATGGGTTTAACTGATTTCTAAGATGTGATAAGTCCTAAATTGGTCATTATGGGGTAATTTACATTTTTAAACCCTAAACTATTAAAAGTTGTCATAATGAACCTTAAAATATAATGTGATCATATTATGTCTAAAGGTTATTTAATTGTCATTTATGACCCTAAAAGTCATTCAAATGGAAAACTTACTAATTATAAGAACTTACTATATAGAAAGTTATTAAATCGTAAAACTTGCGAAATATGTCAGGTTACTAAAAAAATGAAAAGCCGACTAAGAGAAGCAATCGGAATTAAATAAGTTTTAATAAGTCAGTCATGGAATTCGTGTAGATTCGCTGGAGATGGAGTTGTTTTCCGACATCGATATTTTTCTGTTGCGTTTTCGTTTGCGGTATAAGGTACAGATACTCTGCCCTTGTTTCAGTAAGGGTTCTTATACTCTTATACATTGATTTTGAGTTATGATTCAGTTAAGGTTTCCCAAGCCATTTCTATGTTTCCCTTTTAAATGAACCTTTGATATTACTTTTGATATGACCTTGAGATGCACCTTTTGATACATGACCTTGTGCTATGCTTTGGAGACATGACTCTTAGTTTGATACCCGAGCCATTTATGTTACCTAGCCAGGAAGGTAACCTGGCCATGTCTGTGATGCACCACTGGCATGACTCCCGTGTGGGGGAGTGATTTCTCACACCGTCCCTTGTATGATTTTCTGCCATGGCTACTATGATGTTGGGATGACTTTGAGTTTGGGGGCGTATGGGTTGCAATCCTAGATTTGTATGTTTAGTGGATTTAACTGTGACTTTGAGTATTGACTTTGAGGTGACTGGTGCTTGTGTGCAATACACGCCTTTCACATTTAGCTGGAGCTAGCTACTCCACTATTTTGATACATGAGGACACCCCTCATATTATCTGGTTTCCTGAGAGGTATCCCCTCTGATTGTGAGCTTATGACCTTGAGACTATGATATTGACTTTGAGTTATGGGCTCGTGGTAGATGACTATCATATTCTTCTTTTATTATCCTTTTGCTTTGATTATACCTTATGATATTCCCAGTACTTCGCTATATTCTGTTTAGTTATCTTTGCTTGTATTATGTATCTGTTCACTGAGCTTTGTAAGCTCAGCCGCACGTTTTCTTTTCGTGTGCGGCAGGTTTTAGTTGAAAGATGGGTATGAGTGAAGAGACTTTTGGACTTAGAAGACTTGATGATTATTTTGGCCTAGAGACGATTGGAAGTTATTACATTGTTAGAATTTGTATTCGTTTTTGTAACCTTGTACTTTCAGTATTTCTTCTGTAACCTTTGAGAATCTTTGTATTACTTTTGAATGTATGCTTTGTTATATCTGATATGAAACCATTTGCGTGACATCTTTACCCTTGTCGGGTTGGGGTGTTACAGGCGACCCTACTAGATGTTCACTCAGATCAGCTGGAGAGATTTGGGAGACACAATGAGCAGACAGACAGGTTTGGTAGAGAGCTTGTAGGTGTGCATCGCAGGATGGATGACATCGGGAGGGATTAGGCGAGAGATTGGGATGCAGAGTGAACCACTTGGCAGAGGATGCATGATATGGAGTCAGTGATTGCTAGGGTGATGAGGTCAAAGCAAGAGGATCGTAGTGAGGTCTTAGCATCAAGAAGGCGCATTGCATAGTTGGAGTCTATAGTAGGACGGTTGAAGTCTACTGTAGGACGGTTGGCAGCAGAGTTAGAGCAGCTACGCCTTGGGCGTGATTGATTCTAGTTTATAGTATTTTATGATGTATTTTTCCACTAAACTGAGTAGTTATCAGTTAGTGGCAGTTGTACACTTCCTTTATATATTCAAAATTTGTACCTTTCATTTATGTATTCTAAGCTTGTAATTTTGTGGACATGTATTGACTTCTAATCTATAACAAGCTTGGTTGATTACTCTATTGTGTCATTCTCTCTATGATTGATCTTATTCATATACTCTACTTGTGGTGATTATACTCTTGTGTGATAACAAACTCTCCAAATCTCAATTGTCTCTATATTTTGTTGTGGTGCAGCAAGATGCCTCCTAAGAGAAAGAAAAACAGGACTACTCGTGCGAAACCAGTTAATCCAGGCCCAGGCAGGGATAATGCAGCAGCTCCACCTGTGAACCGAGCTATACTTGATCAATTAGTAGAGGAACGGATGGCAGCAGCGCTGGCTACAGCAAACAACTCAACTACTGATGTTGGAAACTCAAGACCAAGAAACAACAACAACCGTGGCTACACCTACCAAGAATCCCGAAAGACCGTGACTGGTGGTTTCGAAGGAACCGAGGGGGCGGTTGTTTTGGTCAGATGGATTGAAAAGTTGGAAACTGTGTTCCGAATATGTAGTTGTGCGGATGAAGACAGGGCTAAGTTCGCATCATTCACTTTCATGGATGCTGCCTTAATCTGGTGGAATAACTATCTGAAGTCTGCTGGCTATGTCACTGCTTACGCAATGCCATGGGAAAATTTCAAGGAAATGGTACTAAAAAAGTATTGCCCTCGCAACGAAGTTAAGAAGTTGGAGGTCGAGTTTTGGAACCTCAAGGTGCAGGGTACCAACATAGCTGCATACAACTAACATTTCCAAGAGTTAGCGTTGCTATGCCCTGAGATGGTCCAGACTGAAACGCGTTTACTGGAAAGGTACATTGGAGGGTTACCCTCATCCATCAAGGGTAATGTCACTACCTACAAGGCTGCTGATCTCCCTGAGACTATGGAAGTGGCCAACAAGTTGATGGACCAAGTGATCGAGGATTCGGCTAAAACGGTTGTGACTAATAAGAGGAAATGGGACGATCACTCCCGAAACAACAACAACAACCACCCAAACAAGAGACATGAAGTTGCTAAAGTTTATGTTGCAGGACCAATAGAGAAAAAGGTGTACGCAGGGAACTTACCATTGTGTAACCACTGCAAGTTGCACCACAAGGGTCAGTGCACGGTCAAATGTCACAAATGCCAAAAGATAGGACATATGACCCAGGATTGCAAGTCAAGGCCACTTGCAACTCCACAAGTTGCACCAACAAACAACCTGAAGGCTGAAATAACATGTTTTGGATGAGGTGAGAAAGGGCATTACCGAAGTGAATGCCGAAAGCCCAAGAATCAGGGTAATGGTGGTAACCGAGGTTACCAGGGTAATCAGGGTTACCAAAGGAATCAAGGAACCGGCGGAAATCAAGGAGCTACTGGGTATCAGGGAAATCGAGGCAACGATGGAGGAGCCCGCGGGTGGGTCTATGCAGTGGGCAAGGTGGAAGCGCAAGAGGACCCGAACGTTGTAACGGGTACATTCCTTTTAAATAACCGCTATGCATCCATATTGTTTGATACGGGAGCAGATAGGAGTTTTGTTTCAACTGCATTTAGTCCACTACTTGGTATTACCCCGACCACTCTAGACAACGTATACAATGTGGAGTTAGCTAATGGGAGCATAGAAAGGGTAGACATTATCATAAGAGGCTGTACCTTAAACCTGTTAAATCACCCGTTCAACATCGACCTCATGCCAGTAGAATTGGGTAGTTTTGATGTTATTATCGGTATGGATTAGTTGTTGAAGTACCATGCCGCCATCATTTGCGACGAGAAAATCGTTCGGCTGCCTTATGGGAACGAAGTCCTAATCGTAGAAGGTGACAGAAGTGACAGAAGAAACGTGTCAAGGCTAAACATCATCTCTTGCACAAAGGCCCAGAAGTACATTGAGAAAGGATGCCACCTCTTTCTAGCACAAGTCTCCGAGAAGAAAGAGAAGGAGCCAGAGGGAAAGCGTTTGGAAGATGTACCAATTGTGAGAGACTTCCCAGAGGTCTTCCCTGAAGACTTACCTGGACTCCCGCCAACCCGACAGGTCAAATTTTTAATCGATCTAGTGCCTGGTGCCGCACCTGTGGCACGAGCACCTTATCGATTATATCCGACGGAACTACAGGAACTATCGAACCAATTGTCAGAACTTTCAGAGAAAGGATTAATCAGGCTGAGTTCCTCGCCTTGTGGAGCCCCGGTTCTATTTGTCAAAAAGAATGATGGGTCTTTTAGAATGTGCATTGACTACCGAGAGCTAAACAAACTAACCATCAAAAACCGATACCCAATCCCGAGAATCGATGATCTATTCGACCAACTCCAAGGTTCGTGTGTTTACTCAAAAATCGAATTGAGATCCGGATACCATCAACTTAGAGTTCGGGAAGAGGATATCCCAAAAACGGCATTCAGAACTCGTTACGGCCACTACGAGTTCCAGGTTATGCCTTTTGGCTTAACCAATGCACCGGCAGTATTCATGGACCTTATGAATCGGGTGTGCAAGCCACACTTGGACAAATTTTTGATTGCCTTCATCGAAGACATCTTGATTTACTCTAAGAGTGAGAAGGAACACGAGGAACACCTTAGACTAATCCTAGAACTGCTGAAGAAAGAGGAGTTGTATGCTAAGTTTTCAAAGTGCGAGTTTTGGATACCAAATGTTCAATTTCTGGGTCACGTGATTGACAGTCAAGGCATTCATATGGATCCTGAAAAGATCGAGTCAATAAAGGATTGGGCGACACCCACAACACCCATCAAAATACGCCATTTCTTAGGACTTGCTGGTTACTACAGGAGGTTTATCGAAGGGTTCTCAAAGATAGCAAAGCCTTTAATTAAACTAACTCAGAAGAATGTATGGTTTTACTGGGGAGATAAGGCGGAGGAAGCCTTCCAACTTCTTAAGGATAACTTGTGCAGCGCACCTATCTTAGCCCTACCGGAAGGTAGTGAGGACTTTGTAGTTTACTGCGACGCTTCGCACAAAGGTTTGGGAGCCGTCTTGATGCAACGAGAGAAGGTGATAGCCTATGCCTCTCGAAAACTGAAAACACACGAAAAGAATTATACTACACAAGACTTGGAATTGGGGTCAGTAGTGTTTGCACTTCGAATCTGGAGACATTACCTCTATGGCACCAAGTATGTAGTTTACACCTACCACAAAAGCTTGCAACATATCCTTGACCAAAAGGAGCTTAACATGAGGTAACGTCATTGGTTAGAATTGCTCAGCGACTATGATTGCGAGATTCGATACCACCCAGGCAAAGCAAACGTGGTAGCAGATGCTCTTAGCCGGGAAGAACGACCAAAACCCCTGAGGGTACGATCGTTGGGTATGACAATTGTTTCACCCCTTCCGTCGAAAATCCTTGAGGCTCAGGCTGAGGCACTCAAGGAAGAAAACAAATCCAACGAGAAGATCTATGGGATGCCCGAGAGGAAGAACGGATTCGTGAAAAGAACCGATAGGACGTTATGTTTCAAGGATAGAAGTTGGGTCCCACTCTATGAAGGGATACATGACCTTATCATGCACGAATCCCACAAGTCGAAATACTCTATCCACCCAGGAGCCGACAAAATGTACCTCGATCTGAAGAAGCTATACTGGTGGCCTAACATGAAGGCTGACATTGCGATGTATGTCAGTCAATGATTAACGTGTTCAAAAGTCAAAGCTGAACATCAGCGGCCATCAGGTTTACTTCTACAACCAGATATTCCCGAGTGGAAATGGGAATGCATAACGATGGACTTCATTACCAAACTGCCAAGGACATCAAGTGGTTTCGACACCATTTGGGTAATCGTTTATCGTCTCACCAAATTCGCCCACTTCTTACCAATCAAAAAGAACGACATCATGGATAAACTTGTACGGTTATACATAAAGGAGATAGTTGCACAACATGGAGTTCCAATTTCTATCATCTCCGACAGAGATAGCTGTTTCACATCGAACTTTTGGAAATCACTACAAGATGCTTTGGGTACCGATCTTGATATGAGCACCGCATACCATCCCCAAACAGATGGTCAAAGTGAGAGGACCATTCAAACCTTAGAAGACATGATGCGAGCGTGTGTGATAGACATTGGAAATGGTTGGGATAGGCACCTACCATTAGCCGAGTTCTCTTACAATAACAGCTATCACACAAGCATTAAAGCTGCCCCCTATGAGGCACTTTATGGTCGAAAGTGCAGATCACCTATATGTTGGGCTGAAGTTGGAGAAAGTCAGCTTACTGGTCCTGAACTAGTACAAGAAACTACTAAAAAGATTTTGCAAATCAAGATCCGGATGCAAGCGGCTCGAGAGCGTCAGAAAAGCTACGCAGACAAGAGACGAAAATCACTTGAGATCCAGGTTGGAGATCGGGTTATGTTAAAAGTTTTGCCATGGAAAGGCGTGATTTGCTTTAGAAAGCGTGGGAAATTAAATCCCTGATACATTGGACCTTTCAAAATTTTCACCAGGATCGGGCCGGTAGCTTACCGACTCGAATTAACACAAGAGCTCAGTTCTATGCACAATGTGTTTCACGTGTGCAACTTGAAGAAATGTCTCTCAAACAAAACTCATGCCATTTCTTTGGAGGAAATCCAAATCGACGAGAGACTAAACTTCATTGAAGAAACTGTCGAGATAATGGACTGAGAAATCAAACGGCTTAAGCAAAGCCGCATTCCTGTCGTTAAAGTCCGTCGAAACTCTCGAAGAGGTCCCGAATACACGTAGGAGCGTGAGGACGAGATCAAGCGTAAATACCCACACCTTTTCTCAAATCTATCAGGTAACTCTAAGTGAAAACCGAGAACGGTTTTCCTTCTAAGGCGGGAAGGATGTGACAAACGGTAATTTTCCAACTAATATTTTAATAATAAATGTTAATTTATTATTACCTAACTGTTAAATTAAGCATTCATGAGCTTGCATAACTATTTCGGACACTGTAGCTTATAGTAACTCATTACATGGTTTACTTTATCAGAAAATGTGAATATTTCGTTTTATGACTATTACTGAATATTTACATAATACAACGATAAATACCTCATACAACACTACACGCGTACCGACACAACCCTAGTAATGGCATGAATCCAATATTTGTTATCCGGAATCAATAATAGTGTTATTATATTACTTTTACAAAAACGTTCTCATAAATCATATTTTTCGCGCTCACGCTAACCTCGAAAACACCAAATTACATCGGAGCTCAATGGGATACGGGGTACACTTAATACCCACAAAAATTAACAAAACCTAAATAAAAATGTTATTCCTTATACTTATTTCCTCCTTTATAGCCAAATCCCACTAACCCTTACTCTAATAAAACGTATACAAAAAAAAAAGGATCATCCTTGTTCCTATCCCCACTTCTTTCTCCCTCACCCACACCTCCTCTGAAATTTAACGTCATCACCATCCCTACCATCTGGATAAACCAGATCAGAAGCAACTCGATGAAAACAAAGCTCCAAATCGGTCCCTAGCATCGCAGGTCTGATCCCATTTGTCTAACCCTCGAAGTCAACGACGACAAAGAGGAAGAAAACAAGACTTATAAACACCTTTGCTCAAATAAGTTATACCCTATCCTTTCAAATCGAGAAGGAGAAGTCAAAGCCACCTCTTATGATTCCTTAAATGGATTCGGTTTTAAGACAAGTCCACACACATCCAATCTTTAACAAAAATCGATTTCAAAGTTAGTTTTCAAGGTCGAGCGTTTCTGTTGAAGGGGTGTGGATTTGCTTGGAATCGAATTCGGGTTTTTGATTTTTGGTTCTTCTTGTCGATCCGTATCTATTTCTAAGAGTTTTAATCTCTTTGTTTTTATTTATGAATTTTATGGCGTTATTGTTGTTAAGTCATGACTGATTTTATAAGTTGTTTTGATTTGATAAAAATTGAAATCTTGATTTTGTTGATTATGAATCTAATAATTTCTACTAAACTCGCGGCTGATTCAATTATCTTGTTGTGGTATTAATTCATTTCTTTTACCGATTGATTAATTCATGTCCTGAAAATGGTTACTTGTTGGTATTGTTGTTAGTGTGGCTGTTAAGAAATTTCAAACACAAAAACCTGAGTATTGACTTATGTATTGGAAGTTATTATTGTTGTTTTGCTTAATCTAGTGGCTTATTGTTATGATGAATCTTGGGCCATGACGATTTGGTTTTATTTTGGGATCGAAACGCACTGTGGTGGATTCACAGTGGTATATGTTGGGTCGGTTTTTTGTTGTTTTCGGTTCCAGGAAAACACACCCACGAAGGGTGTGTTGTGTTTTTTTGTCTCGGGTTACAAGGATGATATTCAGTTTTCTTGGTCTCCTGTCGTGAACCAAAACCCCAACAATAAGGGTTGTTTGTGTCTTTGCTCACTTTGCCTCAACTTACTACATCATCATATAGTAAACTAAATTCGATTGAGTTGAACTTGGTTTTGTGTCTCGGTTTGTATTGTGAGCCGAGAGGCTGTGGGCCGAAGCCCACTCGGGCTTGACATAGGGTGTTTGGTCTTGCTTTTGATTCAACCACTGTCACACCCCCAAAATTTGGATTGCAGCAAAATGGAATTCCGGGGGCGTAACGTACATGGATAACAAAGTACAAGGCTACAAAGAATGACCTATAAGTGAGTCATTTTAAAACAAGCGTTTGATTTAAACATAAACGTTTTACAAAACATTAATATCAGACTTCACCATCAAATGTAAGATTTTAATACATAACCAAACGCTAAATAATGCAAGAAAATCTTCATCATGATGTGCGTTCGAAAATGTGACTCTAGAGTGCTCCATACATAGGTGATTATTATCGTCTAGTTACCTGAGAATACATGCTAAAATGGTCAATATAATTGTTGGTGAGTTCATAGGTTTAAGTAAACAAGTAAAGTGTGGACCACAAGATTTCTATAGCATGACAATCACAACAAATATAACGTCATAGCCAAAAATAATATACAATGCCCTAAGCTCATGACCCCGAAGCTCAACAAAATGGTATGCAATCAAGCATAATAATAATCAATGCCCCAAATAAGTGTTTGCCAGACACTCGAAAATAATCCGAATGATATGCGTCCGTTTGACAGGTTGGCGCGACCAACTCGGACAGGGGTGTTAACCCAAATAGATCTATTCATAACATCCGCGCTTACAAGTAATTAACGGTTCATGATTCAAGGGGACTTTAATGGCAATGCGGTAACTTAGGCAAAGTAACGGTTTTAATACTTGTGTCCAAAAAATAAGCAATGTATTCCCACCCCGAGGGTTTAGAAATCATGTATAAATAATATAAAAATCGGGGTTATGAAACTCACCTCAGTTATCAAGTCTCGATTCGAAATACGGTAAACTGGGAATAAAGGTCCGTGATGAGTGTCTAAATACTCATCATTTTTACCTAATCTGAGCTGCCAAAACTTCCAAAAATACTCAGAAATGCATCATAATACTGAAATTATCCCAGAATTGTGTTTTATATGTTTCAGATGCAAAATGTTTAAAAACAAATAAAAAACGAACAAAGTTTGCATAATTGGCAGTTTCAGTCTCTCAACTTTCAAAAGTTGTCAAAACTAGTCCCTGGTTATTCTAAAAACAGGAAAAGTCACCAAAGGTCCTTTTTAAATCATAAATTATCATATTTAGTCCTTTGGTGAAAAGTTTGAATAAAGTACAAGTTTGGTCCCTGCACTTTCAGAATTTGCAAAAATGATCCCTGGGAAATATTATTTGTTGGAAACATCATATATGGTCCCTGGATTATTGAAACATGGCAGGATTTACCCTTGGTGTATTTGAAGATGTGCAAGTTGGTCCTCAAAATTTCAGGAATTACAAGAATGGTCCTTGTGATTTAGCTATAACCAACCGAACCCTTAATACCCAAAATAAACAAACCAAGCCCATCCTTAACTAAAAAACCCATCCCATTTATCTTATCCAAGCCCATCACCCCAAGCCCAAAAACATTACCCGACCCAATCCCTTCTTTTTAGCTAAACCGAAGGTTTGACTTCGGTCAAACCTTCCCTTTCCCACCATACCGCTTAACCAATACCACCATCCAATACCACCATTATCCACCACCCTTATCCTGACACACCCACCTCCCCCCTCCTCTATTACACATCCCACCAACTATCAGAAGCATTAAATGCTTCTCCTCCAGTCACCTCACAGAACCCAAGTGGTTTTCCCACTAACTCAATTTTCCCGCCAAAATGCCAAGTGGACAGCTGAGATCACTAGAAGGCAATTGAAGGGTTGGATTATGATCAGAGGTTGATGACAAGGATTTCCCAGTTGTATTTAGTATAAATAGAATGCAATGTAAGCTTTAAAAAGCAAGTAGTTAATTAGTAGCATAATCGTTTTTTATTTCCAGTAGCTATCTTTTGTAATACAAGTTACCAGTGATCAATATAAGTGAATTTTAGTCCAATGTTCTTATTTTGTGGTTATTAAGTTCAGTTCAAAAGTAATTCAAAAGTTCAAGTTAACTGTTATAAAATAGTAGTTCGAATCAAGATAAGTAGTAAGTGAAATAGCTTCTTAGTTGTTTCTATAAGCTTATATAAGCTGATAATAGCTTTTTGTAAGCCTATATAGTAATCAGTAGCTATAAAATTCAAGTTCTAAGAAAAGTCAACGAAAGTCAAAGATGGAGCTCAATAAGCTGTTCTGGAGTGTATAAGCTATTCAGGAAGCTTATTTGGGTTTTCTAGCTTGTGTTAACAAGCTAGAATAGGTTCTGGTCCTTGGTTCCTTGTTTCACAAGTTCATTCGATTGTAAGCTTAAATTCTCATTTTAGCTTAATTTTCCATATCACTGTTCTATAGCTTAAATTTAGCTTGTTATTGTTATTGTTAGCTTATCAGTAGATCACAATCAATATTCACTAATATAATCAGTAGTATATAGCCTGTTCTTAGTTTACACTTAAAAAACTTAGAAAAAACCAAAAATAGCATTTATAAGCTAGCTTATTATTCTGCTTTATTTTCAGTCACAAGTCAGTTTTCATAGCTTAATATACTTGTTTGTATCACTAGATTTCATTTTAGAGCTTAGCATAACCATTTTCAGTCCTAAATACCAAAACAGTCCCCCATAAGGGCTGTTTGGTTTAACTCAGTCACTAAGCCAAACACTAGATTACTGTTACATTACCACAAGTCCAACTTTGTACAAGCTAATTACAGTCCTTAGAAGCTATTTTTACTCTTGATCAGACCTATAGCAAGATATAGCAGTTTCACACCCCTTGTGTTCATAACAGTTCCTAGAAAGCTCAAATAAGCTCTCCAGAGCTTCTAGCTTGTTAAGCCCATGTTCTAGGCATTTTTGAACTTCTTTCAGTCCATTTAGTTTGTCTACAAACACCTTAGACCCACTGCACAAGTGTGCAACAAAAACACACACCACATCAGATAGCAAACTGCTAGGCAGTTTTGTGAGGTTTTTAGAATCTTTGGGTATTTTTAATTCACTCTCTATAAGCTCTTTTGAGCTGGTTTTTGTGGATACCCAATCTCTACCAGCTAGTCTCACTAGGGAATTTTTATTTCGATTTTTAGATCTCTCTTAGGCCTCGAAACTTGCCCTCGAAGTGGGCAAGTTGAGCCTGGTGCAGGGCACCCCTAGCAGAATTAGATAAGCTTTAAGCTTATTCTGAGCTTTTCAGCTCTCAAGCTTGCAATTTTTTAGTCCCTATAAGTTACTTAGTATACAACAGTCCCTAGAAGCTTTCTTGATAAGCTCATAGCCCATCTTGAAGCTTATAGCTCAGTTCGAAGTTAATTAGTTCATATAAAAGGCTTTAAAGCCAACTGCTTAAGCTCAAGCTGTTTTTCCAGCTTATTTAGCAAGAACCAAAAATAAGTCCAGTTATAGAAAGTCCTTATTACCAGCTTATAAAGAAGTTCCAAAAGAAAAAAGTCCAAAAAAAAAATAGTTAGCAAAAAGTGGGGTTTGTGGAATCGAACCTGGGACCTCAGCAACCCAACACACACACAACAAAACCCCCTTCCAACTGCTCTGGGGCACCAGTTCCGTTAGTATTAGTAACCCATTTCTATTTAACCCTTCTTTTGTTTTTCAATTTTTAGCTTATATAAATTGTTAGCTTATTAACAGCTTATCCCAAAAAGCTGTCACGCCCATTTTATTTTTCTTAGCTTTGTAATATCATAAAGTAATTTAGAAAAAAGTTTCAGATTTTTATTAATAGTTTTAATATTTTTAATCTTTTAATTAGTTTAAAATAGTAATTAAATCATAATAAATAGAAAAATAATCAGAAAAATATAAATCCAATTTTTATAATTTTATTTTGTCATTTGTAATCTAGGAAAAATATAATTATATTTTTAGAACTTAAGAAAAACCAAAAATAGAAATATAGTGATAGCTTCTATTTAATAGAATTTATCTTTTTAAATTTTAATTAAGTAATTTTCATTTTTATAATTTTCTTAGCTTTTTCTCATCTTTTAATATTTTTAGAAAAAGTTTTAGAATTTTCTTTGTTCATTTAGTATTTTTTATAAATTTAAATAGTTTAATAAATAATTAAATAATAAATAATTAATAATAATTAAATAAAAAGTGTAAAAAAATATAATTTAAGTTTTTAAATAAGTTTTAAGTTATTTTACATTTTTAGGTTTTAAATTTCATAAATTTTAATTTTAGTCTCATTTTTAGCTTTCCCGTTACGCGTTTTAGTTTCATTTTATTCGTGTTTAATTTCTTGTGCATATCTGTTTTTAAATTGTTATTTAGAATTGTTAAAAAGCAAAATCAAAAGCAATCTAAATCATCAGTCACTCTAATCCAAGCTTTTCATAGTTGCCCATTCACACCTCGTTGGGAAACGACCCAGGTGATCACTTGCCTGGTTTCACACTACACACGAGTATTCGTTCTGAGACTGCATATATTTATATATACGTTTTCGGAACGGATCAGTCCGATAACTCTAACCGCAACCAAAATAAATACCATGTCTTAGGTTTGAAAACAGGGTCGTGCATGCAATTTCATACGCTATTTATCACTTGTACATGTTTGTTGCAATATTTATCGACAAAAATTATAGTTGCGTTAATGTGTCCATTTATTAAGCAAAGCAACCCTTTTTAGAAAACGTAACTAGTTAATCTCGTGATTAAACTATAGTCGTCTTGTTAATAAGTATTTTTGAAAACCTCTAACGCGCCTAACAAGTATACATAACGTTCTACCATTTTTGTTTACGTCATTTTAGCTAAAACCGACTCTAAAGTGTCCAAAATCCACATTAAATATTTCTATCAGTTTTCTAATAGCAAAATAAAAGCTGTCAAGAAGTTTATATTTCGTCGCAACTTCATTAGGCCATAACTCTCTTGTCTTAGCTCCGGTTCTTAAGTTTGCCTCGGCTAGTCTAGTTAACTTTTAACATCAGTTTTTACCCCTTAAAAATTCCCAACAGCATCTACTTTTTCAGAAAATTCATTTTCGTCGCACAACTTAAAACTAACGTATCTTCTTCGTTATAAGTCCGTTTTAACTCATTCAAGCGGCTACGTTTTCGTTATAAAGTCTATTTTCTATATTTCTAGCCTAAACTTGCCACCAAGTTACTTATTTTTCTGGGTGAGGTCGAATGGGACAGCCTCTCTTCTAAAAGTGTCAAAACACGTTTCCTAGCCTTCTAGTTATCCAAAACCGCTTAACAACAACTCCCAAACTAATCCTAGCTCTTCCACCAATTTCTCAACATGTCAATAGTGATTTATAAATAAACTTAGCAATATGGAAAGTTCAATTCATTGTAAATAAAGTATTCACCAAAACTAGTTTAGCTAACTTACTAGCTCATATGTCATGTTTTTAATTTTTACATCTTGTTAAGGTTTATAACCAACTAGTTTATTCATGATAAAAATTTGTTTAAGACATAGTCATTAGTTAAAAGATCATTGTGGTTATAAAGTCTTATTAATATGTACAAAGTGATAAATAAGTATATGTAACTTGAACTAAATATCATGATATAAAGAGTATGAAATTTATCAAGATCTAGTGTTACTTACTTAGGGAGATTAGTATGATGAGGAGATAATTTACTTGATTAACCCAATTTCAATGCTTCTAAACCCTTACAAGTATGTCCTAATGATACTTGAACTTAACTAAAACAAGTTCTCTTCTTCCTTTCTTCCTTGGGTGGATCGAATTGTATGAGTGAGTGAGTAGTGATGTATTTTTTTTCTCTTTTGTGCTAGTTACTCAATATATTCTTGTATTTATACTTGAGGACTTTCAAACTCACAATAGTGGTCAAAAATATCAATGGCTAGGTGTGTGATGGTTGTGGCCGATTAGGGGCTAGGAGGGGGGACAAAATGGTAGTCAAGCCACCATTTCATCTTTTACACCTCCATGTTTTAGGGTGAGATGTTTAGTAATTAATGGTAAGTATAAAACTTGTCTAGTAATTATTATAGAACAAGAAGGAGGGGGGGCACATGGGTGAAATTAGGAGTAGAAGAGTTAATTTGGTACAAAAGTGTATATATTGTATTTATTGGATATTAAAAATAGGTATTGGTTATCGGTTTGGTGATTAACGTAAGTTACGCGTAATGAATAAAGAAATTACATTAGGCGTAAGGAAATATTTTTGGAACTTTGGTAATAATTTAGGAAGTATAAAAATGCGTTAAAAATAATTGTTAGGAGTATTGGGTATATCGGGTGTTAAATTTAAATTGCGAATAACATTTGTTAAATTAACAATCGTAAGTAAATAAAGAAAAAGGAATTGTTTCAGGGATTAAAATTTCGAACCGGAGTAGGAGCAAGGTGTTGGAATGTTGTGGACTAAATATTGCCTAAAGTCCTAGTGGACTCGAAAGATATTCTAAATTTCACGTTGCTTCAAGTAAAAGTTATATGTAAATTGTTCTCAAGTAAATGTCAAGATACGTAATTTGAGTTTATTGAATAGTATTGACCTGTAAAATAATGGGTTGTCATAGTATACCACCCATAAAAATGAATCTCATCTGCGAGATTCAGTCAGTGTTGGTCATTGGAGTGTTGTCGGTGAAGAGATGCGGGTTTTTGACGGATCTGGTCTTCTCGTTCCCAATGAAGTCGGGACCTCGTTGAGAATTCCAGCGAACTTTGACGATAGGAATTCTATTATGTTTCAATTGCGTGACATCACGATCCATAATTTCTACCGGTTCTTCGACGAAATTAAGCTTGTCATCGAGTTGAATCTCTTCTAACGGAATGATGAGGGATTCGTCGAATAAAAACTTCTTAAGATTAGAAACATGAAAGGTATTGTGCACAATGCTGAGCTCTGGCGGAAGCTCAATTCTGTATGCTACTGGACCGATTCTAGCTAGAACCTTAAATGGTCCAATATACCTAGGGTTCAATTTCCCGCATTTCCCAAATCGTATCACACCTTTCCAAGGTGATACCTTCAACATTACCATGTCCCCAACTTTGAATTCCAAGGGCTTACGCCTCACATCGGCATAACTCTTCTAACGGTCTCTGGCGGCTTTTAGTCTATTCCGAATCTGAACAATCTTCTTGGTTGTCTCGTGAACAATTTCTAGACCGGTGAGTTGAGCATCTCTGACTTCGGCCCAACAGATAGGTGATTGGCACTTCCTCCCGTAGAGTGCTTCAAATGGTGCAGCTTTTATACTTGTGTGATAACTATTGTTGTAGAAAAACTCAATCAATGGCAAATGAGTATCCCAGCTATTACCAAAATCAATCACACAGGCACGGAGAATGTATTCTAGTGTTTGGATGGTCCTCTAACTTTGAACATCGGTCTGTGGATGATAGGCTGTGCTCATATCAAGATGGGTTCCAAAGGCATCATTAAGTAATTCCCAAAATCTTGATGTGAATTAACTATCTTGATCCGATATGATTGAAACTGGTACACCATGTTTCGAGACTATCTCCTGGATGTAGATTCTGGTTAACTTATCCATCTTGTAGGTTTCCTTTATGGGTAAGAAATGAGCTGATTTGGTGAGACGGTCGACGATTACCCAAATCGCATCGTGACCGCTTGGTGTTTTAGGGAGTTTAGTGATGAAGTCCATAGTGATACGCTCCCATTTCCATTGAGGAATCTCTGGTTGTTGTAGTAATCCAGACAGCTTCTGGTATTCGGCCTTAACTTTGGAGCAAGTGAGACATTTGTTGACATAAGTAGCAATGTCGGCCTTCATATTTGGCCACCAATACAGCTTTTTGAGGTCTTGGTACATTTTATCCGAACCTGGGTGTATGGAATATTTTCACTTATGTGATTCGTGCATGATCAACTCTTGTAGGCCACCAAAATGTGGTATCCAACTCCTATCTTTGAAGCATAACATTCCATCGGATCTTTTTGCAAAACCAGTCTTACTTTCTGGCATACCATGAAGATTCTCCTTAGGTCGGTTCTCTGCCTTAAGTGCTTCGGCCAGAGCCTCAAGAATTTTGGATAAGATAGGTGAACTAATTGTCATACCCAATGATCTTACACTTAGAGGTTTTAGTCGCTCTTTCCTACTAAGGGCATCTGCGACCAAGTTTGCTTTGCCAGGATGATATCGAATCTCGCAATCATAATCGCTGAGTAGTTCTAGCCAACGGCGCTGCCTCATATTAAGCTCTTTCTGATCTAGGATATGTTGAAGACTTTTGTGGTCCGTGTACACTGTACACTTAGTACCATAGAGATAATGTCTCCAAATCTTTAGCACAAAGACAACCGCTCCTAACTCCAAGTCATGAGTGGTGTAATTCTTCTCATGAACTTTAAGTTGTCGAGAAGCGTAAGCTATGACCTTTTCCTTCTACATCAACACAGCCCCAAGTCCTTTATGCGAAGCATCACAATAAACTACAAAATTTTCCATCCCTTCGGGCAATGCCAAAATTGGCGCACTGCATAGTTTTTGCTTCAACAACTGAAAGGCGAATTCTTGTTTCTCTCCCCATTCGTACTTCTGATTCTTCTGTGTTAGCTTGGTCAAAGGCTTCGCTATCTTAGAGAAACTCTTGATGAATCTTCTGTAGTACTGATGAACTCAAATAAGTACATTTTATCACCATCATTTATCCTATTTATTTGACTTGTTTTATTATATTATCTGTGAGAATTGATACGTTAATGTTTACTTTTGTAATTCTCAGGTAAAAACAAGTATTATGTGAAACTTTGCGATTTCGGACTAATTATGGAGCAAAACAAGCAAGAAGTTAAGAGTCTACTGAAATGTACATGATCAAGATTATTCTGCTCCAGATACGCCGCATCCTACTTATTATATACGGCGCATCACTATCAAGATTTCACAAGATATTATCTAAGACGGCAAAGGACATGCGCCGCATCTAGAAGTGGAGTTACGCCGCATCTTCTGGCGGTGTACGAATATTCCTGAATATATTAATCTTGGACCCCACGCGAAGTTAAGTCAATGCGCCGCATCTACTTATCCTATGCGCCGCATCTTACCCTCAGACAGAAACTATAAATACCTCAAGACCAGACGAATTTCAAGAGCCCTAGAAAAAGAAGAAGACCGAAGACCAGAAAACCCTAAGGCCGAATTCAGTCGAAATAGCAGCACAAGACACACCTTGAAAGAAGATACAAGAGCTGTAAGAAGGTCCTGCATGTATTTAATTCATTAAGTAGTTTTGTTTTATTGTATTAGTACACTTTAATTGGTCAGGATTGATGGGCTTGTGATCACTGATTTAATCGTGCACTTCAACTCCCCTTAAAATTGCTTTCCCATTAATTAAAGTTTATATGTTGATGTCTTTGGTGACTTTTATTAGTGCATTGATAACCTCTGTGTCTAGCTGAGCATTGCTTGGGTCGCCATGCCCCTTCTTCGCCTATTTATTAGATCGCCTATGCATTCTATCGTCTGTAGAAAAGTAGGAAGAAAGATAAATAGGATAGTCATAAGTAATCATTAAGGGTTTACTCGCCGATAAGATTAGAACCAACGAGAAAGGACTTAATCTCGGTGCGTTGCATCGAACTATACACTTCATATAAAACTAGCAATAAAACAAGTGACAAGCTACTTAACTTTCAGGACAGGTCTTCTTATTGTCTCAAGTATTTATCTGTGTACGTGTGTGCTATTCGCTGATTCGTGCTTATTAGTTTCGTTTATATTTAATCACAACCAAACCGTGCCAGTCTCTCAGGTTGAACCCCCTTGCGTTAGATTAGGTTGTATAGCTAACTTAAGATATTAAAATACTGATTAGGATAACTAGATAATACGTTCCACTCTTAGTGATCGACACTCTACTTACCATTATATTCATACTGACCGGGTACACTGCTCGTTAAAGTGTGTGTGTTATTGATAAGTCGACTAAATATAAATTTAAAACTTGAATACTGCTAAAACCACAACGACATACCGTGGTATAAATTAGAGCACTACGCACGCACGCATCAAGTTTTTGGCGCCGCTGCCGGGGAGTGAATTGTTATTATCTGTTAATTTGATTAGTATTTTAATTAGGTTTTTAATTTTTTATTCTAACCGCTAACTCTGTGGATACATCAATTATGAAGCTTAAACGTTCTAATCCACAAGAAAGATGATTTTTGCTCTTATACAAATAATGGAGGATCATACCGAGCAAATCTCAGGGGAGTTTTTCTGTTTTAATTCTTTTATTTTCCAGTTTTTAATCTTTGATACAAACAACGAGGACGTTGTTTAACTTAAGTGGGGGGATTGGAGAATTAGAACACTTACTTGTCCTAAACTTTTTCAAAAATTATGCTTAAAATGCGCTTAATATATCAAAATTAAAAAAAAATTAGCATGTTTTTGTTTGAGATCTAAGTTGCATAGCTGCACACATGACGTTATTTTCAAAAATTGTGAACTTTTCAAAATTCACAAATCTATGAGTGTGCCGGTGACTTGTAAACTTTAGAACTTGGCTTGTATACTATTCGAGACCACCATAATAAGTATTATTTTTATAATTGGAATGACTTGTCTAAATTGGTAAATTTCTAGGATTACACCCAAATAGCCTTTATATGTTATGTGATATTAACTAACTACACTGGTTAGTTAACCCCCGTATAAACCCTTTTGTTACTCTCACTTTTAGAGTAAGATACCCCTAGAAAAACACTCAGAGCCATTCCTTTCGTTTCTTACACCTTTGTTATTATGTTTCGTTACACCCTTACACCTTAGCCTACCCTGTAGATTAAAATCCGTGGTTGGTTTATTGCTTTAGGCAAAGTGTGTTTCCTTACATCACCTGTGTTCGCGTGCGTAATTCATTATCTTTGGTTAGGTCGGGAAATTGCACAATGCAATTGGAGTGAAATTAAATATTGTATATCTTTGAGTTTATTTTTCGTGTGTTTACTACTTTCACTATTACCGTTATTTATGAAGTCATGGAAAGTATGGAAAAATTATCCATAGTTATCATTATAGTGATGTGGTGAAATTTTACACATCTATGTTTATGTTTAAAGTTAAAAATAAAATAAAAAAAAAATAAAAAATAAATAAATAAAATAAATAAATAAATAAAAAAATCGAAAAAATGAGAAAAGAAAAAGAAAAAGGAGGAGTTGGATGTTTGCTTTAACCAACTTATGTAAAGTTTTGTATTAAGTGGTCGATATCACCACTAGTTGTTGTATATTATATCTATGGATTGATTGGGAGTTGGAAGTTATGGGAACGCCAACTAAAGGTTATTCTTTGATTAAGATCTTGTTGAGTATAATTCGTGTCTACCTAAAGCGTGTGTTTCAAGTGTTAAAGCGTGAGTTGTTCAATGATATGAGTCTTATTCATGGGATGGTTGGGATAGCGATTAACCACACTTAGGATTTTAATTTATCTGTTTTGTTTATTTTTCATTTTACACCAATTTGTATCCCAAATATTATCCATACCCTATATTATTCTTTATCCAAACCTTTGATTTATTGAGATTAGGGATTTGAGCAATCTTAAGTATCGTAGTCGTGGATTCGGCTATGTATTTATGATTTTGTCGCCCTTTTTGATATAATATTATTGGTGAAGATTACTCGGTCCTATCTTTAGCCTATTCGAGTTAAGGATTTGAGCAATTGCAAGTATCGTGTTCATGGATTCGATCATGTATTTGTGATTTTGTCGCCTTTTCTGGAATTTGAGAACGATAGAGATTAAGAAGAATGATTAACCCTTAAACCTCAAAACCTTTTTTACCGCTTTAGACTTGTTATTCCTTGGCTTTAGTGGAGGAGATGCGTATACTTGCCAAGCTTATGATTGAATATTCGTCACGACTGGACAGTTAAACGATTAGATTTGCTTTTATCAAATTATTTTATTTTACTTCTAATTCGTTAAGTGTTTGGTTGTGTGATTATGACAAAAAATGAATACATGCTTAAATATAAAAATAAATCCTAACATCTTTTAGGATATATTTTCATAAGATTAATTCTAAGGTTTACTTGGGGACAAGTAAAGTTCAAGTGGGGGGATATTTGATGAACTCAAATAAGTACATTTTATCACCATCATTTATCCTATTTATTTGACTTGTTTTATTATATTATCTGTGAGAATTGATACATTAATGTTTACTTTTGTAATTCTCAGGTAAAAAAAATATTATGTGAAACTTGGCAATTTCGGACTAATTATGGAGCAAAACAAGCAAGAAGTTAAGAGTCTACTGAAATGTACATGATCAAGATTATTCTGCTCCAGATACGCCGCATCCTACTTATTATATAGGCGCATCACTATCAAGATTTCACAAGATATTATCTAAGACGGCAAAGGACATGCGCCGCATCTAGAAATGGAGTTACGCCGCATCTTCTGGCGGTGTACGAATATTCCTGAATATATTAATCTTGGACCCCACGCGAAGTTAAGTCAATGCGCCGCATCTACTTATCCTATGCGCCGCATCTTACCCTCAGACAGAAACTATAAATACCCCAAGACCAGACGAATTTCAAGAGCCCTAGAAAAAGAAGAAGACCGAAGACCAGAAAACCCTAAGGCCGAATTCAGTCGAAATAGCAGCACAAGACACACCTTGAAAGAAGATACAAGAGCTGTAAGAAGGTCCTGCATGTATTTAATTCATTAAGTAGTTTTGTTTTATTGTATTAGTACACTTTAATTGGTCAGGATTGATGGGCTTGTGATCACTGATTTAATCGTGCACTTCAACTCCCCTTAAAATTGCTTTCCCATTAATTAAAGTTTATATGTTGATGTCTTTGGTGACTTTTATTAGTGCATTGATAACCTCTGTGTCTAGCTGAGCATTGCTTGGGTCGCCATGCCCCTTCCTCGCCTATTTATTAGATCGCCTATGCATTCTATCGTCTGTAGAAAAGTAGGAAGAAAGATAAATAGGATAGTCATAAGTAATCATTAAGGGTTTACTCGCCGATAAGATTAGAACCAACGAGAAAGGACTTAATCTCGGTGCGTTGCATCGAACTATACACTTCATATAAAACTAGCAATAAAACAAGTGACAAGCTACTTAACTATCAGGACAGGTCTTCTTATTGTCTCAAGTATTTATCTGTGTACGTGTGTGCTATTCGCTGATTCATGCTTATTAGTTTAGTTTATATTTAATCACAACCAAACCGTGCCAGTCTCTCAGGCTGAACCCCCTTGCGTTAGATTAGGTTGTATAGCTAACTTAAGATATTAAAATACTGATTAGGATAACTAGATAATACGTTCCACTCTTAGTGATCGACACTCTACTTACCATTATATTCATACTGACCGGGTACACTGCTCGTTAAAGTGTGTGTGTTATTGATAAGTCGGCTAAATATAAATTTAAAACTTGAATACTGCTAAAACCACAACGACATACCGTGGGTATAAATTAGAGCACTACGCACGCACGCATCAAGTACCCGGCAAGACCTAGAAATTGACGAATCTCTGTGGGAGTCTTAGCTGTTTCCCAGTCTTTATTAGCCTCGATCTTAGCTGGGTCAACATGCAATCCCTAGCTATCAATTACGTGCCCAAGAAATTGTACTTTTCGAATCCAGAAATCACACTTAGAAAACTTAGCGTACAACTTCTCGTTCTTGAGTAATTCTAAGATTGTCATGAGATGTTCTTGATGCTCTTCTTTGCTTTTAGAGTATATTAGAATATCATCAATGAACACAATTAAAAATTTGTCCAGGTACGGCTTGCACACCCAATTCATGAGATCCATAAATACCGCCGGTGCATTAGTTAATCCAAATGACATCACTTGAAACTCGTAATGACCATAACGAGTCCTAAAGGCCTTTTTGGGATACCTTATTCCCGGACTTTTAGTTGATGATAACCCGATCACAAATCAATCTTCGAGTAAAAATTGGAACCTTGCAACTGATCGAACAAATCATCGATTCTTGGGAGTGGGTAACGGTTCTTCACTGTTAACTTGTTCAATTCGCGATAATCTATGCACATCCGGAATGATCCATCCTTCTTCTTTACGAATAAGACCGGCGCTCCCCAAGGCGAGGAACTTGGTCTAATGAATCCCTTGTCTAGTAGTTCTTGTAACTGATTAGACAATTCTTGCAACTCTGATGGTGCTAGTCGGTAGGGATCCTGGAATGGTGTTTAGATAACCAATCCATACCAATTATGACATCAAAACTACCGAGTTCGATAGGCATAAGGTCGATATTAAATGGATGGTTTAGGAAGTTAAAGGTACAACCGCGGATTATGGTGTCGGAGCCAACTAATTTACCATTCGCTAATTCAATGTTGTAGGCGGTGTCTAAGGTGGTCGGTGTGATGTTAAGTAAAGGAGCAAAAGTAGTAGACACAAAACTTTTATCGGCACCCGAATCAAATAAAACTGAAGCATATTGACCATTGAGAAGAAACGTACCCGTGATAACATTCGGGTCATCTGTAGCTTCTCTTTTTCTGAGATTGTAGACTCTTCCCCGAGCTCCATTATTCTGAGTTCCCGTTCCCTGATTCTTCTCCTTTGGGCATTGATTCTTGTAATGTCCTGTTTCGCCACATCCGAAACATGTTTCGGGAAACCTTTGATTTGTTGCAGAAGTAGGAGACCTGAAGTCTTTGGTTAAGTGCCCAATCTTCTTACAATTGACGCATGGAGTAGGGCAACGTCAAAGATTGTGGTGACGTTGGCACTTGTCACACTTTGGAAGGGTTCCTTCATAACCTTTCTTTTCAGTCGGACCCGCTACATAAGCCTTAACGACTTTTTGTCTTTTGTTGGGTTGTTGTACAACATTTCCTCCCTGAGTAGTATCCCATTTTCTTTTGTTGTTGTTACTGTTATGGTAGCGGTTGTTGTTGTTATTGTTGCGGTTACTAGTATTGCCATCTCGAGCAGCCTTTGCTCACACAATTTGATCCATTAAATTGTGAGACATTCGGATTGTCTCATCCAGAGTACTTGGCTTCGAAGATGTGACATTTCCTTGAATACTAGATGAAAGTCCCTAGATGTACCTCTCAATCTTTTTCCGTGTAGTAGAAACCATCTCAGGACAGAGAGTAGCCAATTCGTGGTATCGCTTAGTATAAGCTGCAATATCATATCCTTTCACTGCTAAATTCCAAAATTCAACCTCCAGCTTTTGAACCTCATTCCTCGGACAATACTCAACTATTACCATCTCCTTGAATTCAGCCCATGGTGTTTCAAAAGCAGTATCAACCCCCACTGATTGAGCATAAGCATTCCACCATGATAAGGCACCATCCAACAAGGTACCCGTAGCATATTTCACCTTACAGTCCTCCGCGCAGTTGCACATGCGGAAAACCGATTCCAACTTCTCAAACCATTGTACCAAACCGAAAGCTCCTTCCGCGCCACTGAAAGTCTGTGGCTGGCAACCCAAAAATTCCTTGTAAGTACACCCACGAGCCATGGGTTCAACTCTAGCTGCCGTTCCACTGGCTTCTCCGCCGTTACCACTGCTACGATGGGTCTCGTATTCAGCCATAGCAGCAGCAACCTGTGCCGTGACTCATTGGGCAACAATTCGATCAATATCAGCTGCACTCATGCTTTGTTTCTTTGGTGTCCTTGTTTTTCTAATCACGAGAAACAACAATAATTAGGATCCATAAGTAAAAAAGGTCATCACAAGCATATATATCCATGACATGTGAAAATCACAACAAGATCAACCACAACAATATAGGAATAAATCATGACAAAATAAATCATGATAGAAATATGACGTGATAAGAATCATCCTTAATAAATCACAATAACCATAATATATTTGCACCATGAGTAGATACAACCATAACAAGATAAAAATGCATCACGACAAGGATAAATCATGATGAGAATAAGGCGTGATAAGAATCAACCACAATAAGAATAAATCACGACAACCATAATATAGTCGCAACATGAGTAGATACAATCACAACATACATGAATATAAAATGAAAAGTCTCGGTTCACATCGATCGATATCATATCATAGCGTAACCATACAATACATCCCAAAATAACTTGCTACATTGTTGTAAAACTAACAAAAGATCACAAGCGTCATTACTAATGCCACACACCCCGTGGCTAGGATATACATACAAAAGATATCTACGATACAAATCTAGTCTAGGCACTGCCTGATGCACCATCGAGACGGCACTGGAGCTCCCTGATCTGCTCGAGGAAACTAGCAATCAATGCATCCTGGTCACGTCGTCGCACCTGCTCATCCTCCACGAAACACTCAAGTATGGCAATCCGGGAGTATGCAATGATCTGATGCTCTAGCTGAGTCTCTATAGTCTCAATGCGCTCCAAGGGAAGCTCATCAAGATGGCCGACTACTCGGTCAATACGGTCCTCATGACGGACCTTCCTAGCGATCAGAAGTAGAATAGTATGATGGATCGGCTCGCCGGTGACCGGTAGGACTCGTGTGGCGGCCATGGCAGAACTCTCTCCTAACTCGAAGGTACTCGGAGTGCCCTCATCGTATCTCCATGAACTCAGAGTAGGCGGAATGAATGACCACCTGCGGGCGTCAACCCGCCTGTGAATCCCGGGTCGAGCGGAGGCCTCAGCAGCAGCCTAAACGTAGGGATCAGAAGGTGAAGGTGCTATGGTAAAAGTCCTCTTGCAAGGTGGTAGCAAAGTATCGGGAACATCTCTGGGTGATGGTGGTAATGAGAATGTGGTAGTTTGGTGATAAATAAACGATGGTGGTGGTGGTGGAGATGATGGTGGTGATGGGAAATGAGATGGAGTAGCAGGTGCTGGTACACGGCTAGGTCGAGGTCGTACCCTTTTCCTAGTGGTACGGAGCATGATAGGGCCAGTCTCGTGTAGCCGATAGCGGCGACCAATGGGTATCTGATCCGGCTATACTATAGGGATACGCCTAGCACGGTGTACTGGAGGTGAAACTGGTGGTGATGGTACAGGTGGTGTAGATATGGTCTCATCGTCCTCAAATGGCTCAGTCTCCGCAGAGGCATCGCCAGAGGGTGCAGGAACTGGAATGGCTGGTAGGATCGGAACAGTGGTGGATGATGATGAATCCTCCATGTCTGAATCCGAGTCAAGGATAATGGGATGAGTAGGTGAAAACATATCGCTGTAAACCAGGTCAATATAAATATATATATATATATATATATATATATATATATATATATATATATATATATATATATATATATATATATATATATATATATATATATATATATATATATATATATATATATATATATAAGTATAAGTAACTCATATAAAATAAGTAAATAAAAGCATGTATCGTAATCGTATACACATCATGATGTTGTGAAGTGTCGTGGCCTAGTGGTTATAGTCTAGGGTCAATGATGCATCCTAGTTCTCTATAACCTTGGCTCTGATACCAATCTATCACACCCATAAAATTTGGATTGCAGCGGAATGGAATTCCGGGGGCGTAACGTACATGGATAACAAAGTACAAGGCAATAAAGAATGACCTCTAAGTGAGTCATTTTAAAACAAGTGTTTGATTTAAACATAAACGTTTTACAAAACATTAATATCATACTTCACCATCAAATGTAAGATTTTAATACATAACCAAATGCTAAATAATGCAAGAAAATCTTCATCATGATGTGCGTTCCAAAATGTGACTCTAGAGTGCTCCATACATAGGTGATTATTATCGTCTAGTTACCTAAGAATACACGCTAAAAGGGTCAACATAATTGTTGGTGAGTTCATAGGTTTAAGTAAACAAGTAAAGTGCGGACCACAAGATTTCAATAGCATAACAATCACAACAAATATAACGTCACAGTGAAAAATAATATACAATGCCCTAAGCTCATGACCCCGAAGCTCAACGAAATGGTATGCAATCAAGCATAATAATAATCAATGCCCCAAATAAGCGTTTGCCAGACACTCGGAAATAATCCGAATGATATGCGTCCGTTTGACAGGTTGGCGCGACCAACTCGGACGGGGGTGTTAACCCAAATAGATCTATTCATAACATCCGAGCTTAAAAGTAATTAACGGTTCATAATTCAAGGGGACTTTAATGGCAATGCGGTAACTTAGGCAAAGTAACGGTTTTAATACTTGTGTCCGAAAAATAAGTAATGTATTCCCACCCCGAGGGTTTAGAAATCATGTATAAATAATGTAAAAATCGGGGCTATGAAACTCACCTCAGTTATCAAGTCTCAATTAGAAATACGGTAAACTGGGAATAAAGGTCCGATAACTCTAACCGCAACCTAAATAAATACCATGTCTTAGGTTTGAAAACAGGGTCGTGCATGCAAGTTCATATGCTATTTTATCAGTTGTACATGTTTGTTGCAATATTTATCGACAAAATTATAGTTGCGTTAATGTGTCTATTTATTAAGCAAAGCAACCCTTTTTAGAAAAAGTAACTAGTTAATCTCGTGATTAAACTATATTCGTTTTGTTAATAAGTATTTTTGAAAACCTCTAATGCGCCTAACAAGTATACATAACGTTCTACCATTTTTGTTTACGTCATTTTAGCTAAAACCGACTCTAAAGTGTCCAAAATCCACATTAAATATTTCTATCAGCTTTCTAATAGCAAAATAAAAGCTGTCAAGAAGGTATATTTCGTCGCAACTTCATTAGGCCATAACTCTCTCGTCTTAGCTCCGATTCTTAAGTTTGCCTCGGCTAGTCTAGTTAACTTTTAACGGTAGTTCTTACCCCTTAAAAATTCCCAACAGCAACTACTTTTTCAGAAAATTCATTTTCGTCGCACAACTTAAAACTAACGTATCTTCTTCGTTATAAGTCCGTTTTAACTCATTCAAGCGGCTACGTTTTCGTTATAAAGTCTATTTACTATATTTCTAGCCTAAACTTGCCACCAAGTTACTTATTTTTCTGGGTGAGGTCGAATGGGACAGCCTCTCTTCTAAAAGTGTCAAAACACGTTTCCTAGCCTTCTAGTTATCCAAAACCGCTTAACAACAACTCCCAAACTAATCCTAGCTCTTCCACCAATTTCTCAACATGTCAATAGTGATTTATAAATAAACTTAGCAATATGGAAAGTTCAATTCATTGTAAATAAAGTATTCACCAAAACTAGTTTAGCTAACTTACTAGCTCATATGTCATGTTTTTAATTTTTACATCTTGTTAAGGTTTATAACCAACTAGTTTATTCATGATAAAAATTTGTTTAAGACATAGTCATTAGTTAAAAGATCATTGTGGTTATAAAGTCTTATTAATATGTACAAAGTGATAAATAAGTATATGTAACTTGAACTAAATATCATGATATAAAGAGTATGAAATTTATCAAGATCTAGTGTTACTTACTTAGGGAGATTAGTATGATGAGGAGATAATTTACTTGATTAACCCAATTTCAATGCTTCTAAACCCTTACAAGTATGTCCTAATGATACTTGAACTTAACTAAAACAAGTTCTCTTCTTCCTTGCTTCCTTGGGTGGATCGAATTGTATGAGTGAGTGAGTAGTGATGTATTTTTTTTCTCTTTTGTGCTAGTTACTCAGTATATTCTTGTATTTATACTTGAGGACTTTCAAACTCACAATAGTGGTCAAAAATATCAATGGCTAGGTGTGTGATGGTTGTGGCCGATTAGGGGCTAGGAGGGGGGACAAAATGGTAGTCAAGCCACCATTTCATCTTTTACACCTCCATGTTTTAGGGTGAGATGTTTAGTAATTAATGGTAAGTATAAAACTTGTCTAGTAATTATTATAGAACAAGTGGGTGGGGGGGGGGGGCACATGGGTGAAATTAGGAGTAGAAGAGTTAATTTGGTATAAAAGTGTATATATTGTATGTATTGGGTATTAAAAATAGGTATTAGTTATCGGTTTGGTGATTAACGTAAGTTACGCGTAATGAATAAAGTAATTACATTAGGCGTAAGGAAATATTTTTGGAACTTTGGTAATAATTTAGGAAGTATAAAAATGTGTTAAAAATAATTGTTAGGAGTATTGGGTATATCGGGTGTTAAATTTAAATTGCGAATAGCGTTTGTTAAATTAACAGTCGTAAGTAAATAAAGAAAAGGGAATTGTTTCAGGGATTAAAATTTCAAACCGGAGTAGGAGCAAGGTGTTGGAATGTTGTGGACTAAATATAGCCTAAAGTCCTAGTGCACTTGAAAGATATTCTAAATTTCACATTGCTTCAAGTAAAAAGTTATATGTAAATTGTTCTCAAGTAAATGTCAAGATACGTAATTTGAATTTATTGAATAGTATTGACCTGTAAAATAGCGGGTTGTCATAACCACCACCGCCCACGGAGGGTGTCGCGGCTTTGTTAACATCAACGACATAAGGGTATGTCGTGTTAGCACTTGTGTTTGTACCTGTGTTTACAGTTTCGAGTCACAAAACACACATGGGGTGTGTTTATTTTCCTCGGTCAAAAGAACCTCAAGCCCTTGCACTAAGGGCACGATTGGTTCGTGTCATATCCACAAGGTCGAAATGGTTTGGTTCCTTCTTGACTGGTCACTCGAGCTCAATACACGAGCGTTGGATTACACACCTAAGTTAGCATATGCTCAAAAGAATAGTTGCGCCAAATATGATGTTGGTTGTGTTGATTAGTTTCACAAACTGGGCCAAAGCCCATTTACCACAAAATAAGGGTCCGTTTGGTTCTGTCTGCCCACCAGGGCGTGTTTTGTAACATATGGTAATTTTCCCATTTAATAATTATTATTACTTTATCAGAAAATGCGCATTTGATGTGATATATTTTTTTGTTTATTTTTATTTTTGATTCCAAAGAAATTGTAACGAATACAATTCCCCCGGGTCGTTCTCCCAACGAAGGTTTGACGGCGAATTTGTCGAATCGGTGTCGTGAAAATGCGAAGTGAAAAAGTGGACGTGAAAGATTATTTTTTAGAATTGATTACACTATAATAAGAAAAATTAAAAGCAATCTACGCTATTAAGATAAATGCGCACCAAAAAGAAAGCAATTAATGCAAATCCCGGGCTAATCCCGAGATTTATAAAACTAATAGTGAAGAAATAAACCTAAAATGCAAGATTAAAAACTCAAGGGACTGAAAATGTAATTTATAAAAACTAATTTTATAAAAGAAGTTTAAGAAAATATATATAAAAACTAAAAGGGCTGAAAGTGCAAATTCGGAAAGTTGATTAAAACTAAAAATGTTTTGAAACAAAGACGGGGACCAAATTTGTTAAAACCGAAATCTAGGGACTGTTTTGTAAGATCTTAAAAACTAAAAATGTTTTATACTAACAAACTCACCCAGGTTCGAATCCTGGGTTTTACAAATTAATCCAAACTATTTTTTTTTATTTTTCTTCTTTCAAATCTCAACTAACAATTGACAAAACTAATTTTTAGAAAAGAAAATAAACTCAAAAGAAACTAGATTGAGCTGGAAAAACAGCTTGACCACAAGTAAGTCAAGTTTTGCAAACTTCTTTATTAGACAGTCCAAACAGGCACCAAATGGACACAAATTAGCTAACCAAATAATCTGAGAAAAGCAAAACAAAAGCAGACACTTATGAACAGCTAGCCTGCCTAGCTTTTGCCCCAAAAATCATTCACTTAACTCAACTAAATTACTAGAAAACTGCTCATGAACTTGAGCTAGTGACATGTTTAGGCTAAAACTCATACTTAGAAACAACATTTTTCTTATCAAACCAGCAGATCATACTTCCTGATCATCAAATAATTTGACTATCAAACTAACATCAAACTAACATCAAACTAACAAGTAATTTTGACTATCAAACTAACATCAAATAATCACTTCCTAATCATCAACTCACTTCAGCATAAAAACAATCAACATCAATTAGAAGCAGCAGACTAAACTATGAACTATGAATAAAAAGAAATTGGATCTTACAAATTTCCCCTCAGCAAGAACAGAGGAGATTTCCAAAGATGCCTATCTTTTAGATAGGCTAAGCTCTTCCCAGTCTAGCTCAACTTATCAGAATTCCACCCATGATCAATGATTCACAATACAATTGACTATCGTTGACTTTTTGTATTTTTTTTGAGAATGACTGATTAAGGATCCAAGTTAAGCTTCACAAAAGCTATATTAAGCTAAAATGAAACTCGAGAAAAAACTAACTAAGCTTATTGAAGCTTGATTAACTGAACTGACATTTTGATTTATTTATTTATTTATTTTTTTTTTCTTTTGTGATGATCAGATGTTAAATCAAAATGAATAAACAAAAAAAAACTGAAATCAATAATAATCTAAATGAGAATTCGGATTCAATATAACCTCAAATTTAAAATTTCATTAAAACTTAAGAATTACAATAATCAAAACAACTAAACAATAACAGAAAATTACAATTCGATTTATAAAACTAACATTCTAAAATTACTTTGACAGCATAACTTTGCTAAAGAAAAATTACATGTCGAAAATGAAATAACCTTCTCCTATTTATAGGCCTAATCCGAACCTTCTGGGTCTTGCCATGCTGGCGATCCGCGTGCTTCTTAGCTCCATATCTACCCTTAGATCATCTTGCTCTTCAATCTTCCAATTCTAACCGTACGATCACAGATGTGAGGTGTTCGAACCAATAGCCTGCTGCCATGTGTCCCCGTGTGTGCTTGTTTGCTTCTGACACCTCCTGACATTCTAGAAGCCCTTTGATTTGACTAATAAACCCTTAATTGCCGTAATTTTGTACTTGGGTAATTTTAGGGTTCATGGTGAATTGGGGGTGGGGGAAAAAGGGGATCGGGTTTACTTTTTTTGTGAGAGAGATAAGGTAAAGTGAGTGTTGGTTATTATTTTTTTTCTTTTGACTTAGCTTTTGACCGAGGATAAGGTTTGACCCGGAGATAAGGGATTCGGGTTAAAGTGTTGGACCGGGTTTAGCTTAGTGGATTAGGTTGGGCTAGGTTTAATATTGAGGTGAGTGGGCTGGATTTAAAATTGAGGTTCCGGGTAGAAGTATAATTAAGGTTTAAAGGTTTTACTTATAGGGACTAGATGTGTAAATTGCTGAAATTCTAGGGACTGTGGCTGCCATATTTTAAAAGATGATCTAAGGGTTGGAGTTGACAATCTTTGATAGTTGGAGGACCATGGATGCCTTTTTGACCATTTTCTTTGTTCCCGGTTCCGGTTCTGAGCCTTTCCGTATCTCGTGCTCGTTTTCTTGATTTTCTTGTGTCTTTTGTCAATTTTCACGATATCCATCCCTGCACATACAAAAACACAAAAACACAATATCTTTTGGCATTTTGGTCGGGTTTTTGGTTATTTTGGTCCGGTTTTGGTCTAGAAATGGTATGTGTTTAAGCACATACCAGCATTATTTATTTTCTGACACCTGTTAATGAGAGGTTATCTCATTTAATTACGTTATCACACTACGATAACTCAAACACATTGATACGTAATTACAATACATTGGAACGAGCTCACACACGGACCACGAAAATCATTTACACTAATAAACAACCAAACGGACCCTTATCACTATTCCTAGCCCAACTCTTAAGCCTTTTACTATTCAAAGCCTAAAAAAATTCATATTTCTTTTCTTTTCATTCGACTCAATACACCAACACTTGACTCGTTTATTTTGTGATTTTGACACATAACATATACAAGTTTACACTTGACTCATTTATTTTGTGATTTCGACACATAACATATACAAGTTTTTACACATCTCGAATCTCCATACTACAAATAATCAAGTTTGACAAATCTCATTTCCTAATTCGGAGGTTTGATCTATAAACGAGACACAAAGTAAATAGCCATCGAGACATGAACAAGTTCATCCAATATTAATCCATTTTAACTAAACTCGATCAAACTTGATTTGTACCTAAGCATATATTTATTTCTAGTTGATTTTGAGTTTATGAGATTGTTTCTCACCATTTTCTAACATTTGGACACGTTAGAAATCGTTTTGGACCTTTTCATATGTCGAACGTATACATATATGTATGCAACATGTATATAACCGAACTAAGCAAACAATCCCCCTCCTAAATATTCTTATACTCAAGTATTATTCCCTAAATCACTGCCAATCTCTACCAACCATTCGATCAAAGCTAACTTGTGGTGTATTATAATATATCCCATACGTATACATGCATATATATTAACCAACACACACACACACACTTGAAAACCCACCCATATACTCTCTCTAAGTCTCCTATACTTGCTGCCGAGACCTCCAAGGAACAGGAAGCATTTTCGAGCCATTTGGATCCATTATCAAGTCATATACTTTGTTCTTTAGTCCCTTGCGATTGTCCTTGCAATCCATACGTGTTCTAAGTCCTCGTTAAACGTTTAACTCACCACCTTTTGGTGTGGTAAGTCCTTAAAACTCTTTCCCATTCGATACTTTGGTTCTTCAATATCTCATGCATCGTTTATTACTTCACTCGATCGTATATTCACTTCTTATGCATTATTTACGTTCCTCGTATTTATTTTTCGTTACATACTTGACCTCCTTTATGGATGGCTAGCTAAATAACGCATACTACTTTCATTCGACACTTACATATTCGTTTTATTTCATTTCGAGACTCATTTTATTCATATGTTGAATCGCATATTTCATATCACATTGTTTAGATCATTTTTACATTTTCGTGCCATGTATCGATCGACTAAGAAATGGCCTCGTTAAATCTAATTCATATACACGACATATCATTTTATTTACTCGAACTGATTCTCTACTATCTCATCTAATAAGCTGTATGAATAAGCTCTTGTGATATGCTTGTAAAAGACCTTTTTAAATCCTAAACCGATCGCTAATCGAACCATAATTTAAATCATTTGTTTTATCGGATGGGCTTTAAACCCAATAATTAGCCCAATAAGCAATAGCGAATAAGCAGTTTTATAAGATGTTTGAACATGTTTTATAGACACTAAAATAAGCCTAAATATAAGCCCAATTTGTTTCAGAACTCATCGGATCTAAATGTCTTAATGAGCCTTGGCTTAATTCGTTAAAGGCCCATTAAGCGGAAAATAAGCTGTTTTTGAAAATAAGTAGTTCCATAGAACTCAAATAAGCTTTTTGAAACTATAGAAACTCTCGGAAAATTTATTACATTATTTTTGTGAAATTTGGACTTAATTTGCAAATATTGTTACCATTCGGGCTAATTTTGTCAATTCTGTATAATTGTGTTCCAAACTATAAATTTCATAACTTGAGGATAAATATTGTTCAAACAGTAAACTTAAAGCTTAAAGTGTAATATTTGAACCTTTATGGACTAAATATGTAACATATACTAACCAAGGTCTAACGGTGCAAAACTAACTCCGTTAGGGTAGAAAGTGTAAAATCTGTATAAGATCAAGGACTGAACAGTAGCTTTATTCCATATTCATTTTATTTCATATTTTACCCTTTCTCATTCAATCATGTGCATTTTATCATTCGTTTCAATATATTTACTTTCCTTACATTTATATAACGAGTTGGGCGGCGGTCCGCCGCGTTGCGGCGGGGCGTCGAAGTTGGGCATATTTTTTTATTGTAATGTATCGACATAGATTTTTTTTTGGTTTATGGATTTTCGTCGTATTTTAGACTTTCGCCGCGTTGCGGGCGGGCCGGTTTTTTTTGCTAATGTATTTAGTTTCTGATGCTTTCGTGTTGCTTTTTAGCGAAATGACCGGTGTAGGATTTTTAGACCGTTGGATGCAATTGGGATACCGTTTGAGTTGACTTTGGGTCCCATATCTTGTTAGCAACATTCGAATATTTAAAGTTGGGGAATGGGAGCTGCACGTGTGGAGGGTGCAAGCTGGCCTTCTTTAATTCAAAAAAATAAAAGGGCTAAGTTAAGGGACCGGATTGGGCTGAAAAATGGGCTAACGTTATGGGCTTGAGCTGAGTATGATGTCATCATGCGTCACTTGATGTCGCATTAATATATATAGTAATTATAACGAACTTTTAACGAATAAACTTAACGTATTATTCAACGACTTTCGAGGAAACGATAATAATGAATTCAACAACATAGAAACAAGATAATATTATGTATAATATTATTTTTGAACTTTAAGCATTTTAAACATATCAAACGCTCACATCATAAACCAAATCATTATCCGTTACTTAGTTTCACACTCATTATTTGTGTTGAGCCAAAACTGTCAAAATCTCAGACTTCACTATTATTCAGGTCGTGTGTTGGATCCGTTCCCAAAACTTACTTGATTTCACATTTCACCTTGCCAGTAACACTCAAGGTGAGTCATAGCCCCACTATTACTCTTTAATACTCACTTTAAACTACTTGGGGTGAGAAACATGCTTACTTTTATAGACCTTTTAAACAATGCTATTGTTTGACAAACTATTACCTGCTGGCCTAAGTACTGTATCTCAAATTTATGCCTATGCTCATGTACCGTTAATTCCTGATGGGAAGCACGAGTGATATAAATAGATCTATTGAGGGTGACACCTCCATCCGTGTTGGAGAATCAACAGTCCCGATTGGAAAAGCGGATGTATACCATGTCGAATTACAAGTGACTAAGGATAGAACACTTTCCGGGCCTTATTACATGGACTCATCCCATGTAATTACATGCACTCGTCGCATTCACACTGTCGTAGCTTCGGTAGCATGAAACTTAGCGCAGCGTAATAGCCTTTCATATAACATTTCGCACTTCGAAATGTTAACTCATGAAGTTACTAGTCCAACTTTACTGCTTTACATAAACCTATGAACTCACCAGCTTTTAGCTGACTTTTAGCATGTTTTTCTCAGGTGTTTAGTTGTTGATATATGATGATGCAAGGCAGTGCTTGGCAGGGGCATAGACACACTTTTGGAGTGTACACATAACACTCATGACCAGAGTTTTTGTACTATGCGACAACTAATAACTATTATGGGCCTTGTTTTCCGCATTTCAATTATGTAAAACTTATGTTTTAATTAATGAAGCTTTTAAAACGGATTAGATAATCCGTTCTCTATTACTTATGTTGTGATCCAAATAAGTAGCACCCCAGATATTATTTCCGCTGCGATCTGATTTGGGGGTGTTACATGTTTGGTTTGTTGTTTCGTTACTGGGCCGAAGCCCATCCAGATTGGAGTATGTTTGTTTGTTTCACCTTGGGCCACAACCCACTCCACCATGTTTAAGGGTGCGTTTGATTTACTGCTTCATTTCGGCTCAATCACGACTTATCTCGACTTATTATTATTTCACGACTCAATCGACTCACTCGTATCTAATCATAATTATAATGTGGAAACAAAAGAATGTAATACTATAAGTTCTAATCTATTAAAAACTATACTAAAAATAAAAGTGGTAACTTATTTTAATCCTTTCGATTTATATTCAACATGACTCATTTTAAAATTTATAACAAAAATTAATATTTTGCACCATTAAACTATAAGTTAACCAAACAAATTATGAATTATTTTGATATCATTAGTTCATATTCATTGTTTATTTAAGCTAACGTAACACACTCCACTTACACACTTTTTTTTGGATTTTAATAAACACTATATCATGGTTCATAATTCTAATATGGAAGCTTTAACTTTTAATCATCTCGGTAAAACTAAAACGTATATACGGGTCATGCCCGACTTTCATAAAAATCTACACTTATAGTGCTTTTGACAAAACTAATAAACGGGCAATAAGCGAAAACATTTTAAACAAACATATATTCTTAAAATATATAATTTACTAGCTTATTTTAAATATAAACACTATAACTAAACCCCCTACTTAATTACATACTTTTATTCATAATTGCGGAAAACTAGAAGGGGGGTTAAATAGTTTTACCATTTTTAAAATTAATTTGCTTTGAATACTTAGTGTGATTTCAACTAATGCAAATATAAAACAATAAATAACATGCAAGTAAGGAAAGAAACGATCAAACCACAACACGATTGTTTATAGTGGTTCGGTCTACAAGGACTCTCTTTCTTGCCCTACTCCACTCCTCGAGCATCTAACTCTAGAGTTTTTCTTCACTAAGAAGCAAGCTCCCTTCTCGACGGAGAAAACCTTTACAAACGTCGCTTACACTTTTTCTGGTACAAAGCTAAATACCGAGTTCTTTTACAAGGGTACAACCACTCCCGATACTCTATGTATTTTGAGGACTAAAATACTAACCGATCACTATTGAGGTATTATGATTGTTTGGTACAAACAATGATGTGTGAAAAACAACAAATTCACACAATGACTAACTAACAAGTCTTGCAACGCTTTGTTGAAACTTGTGATGCTTTGATCTTCTTGCTACAAAGAAAGATCACTAACAATGAAATATGAAATATGAATGGGTTAGAAATGAATGAAATAATATATGATGTTGTTTATGCTTATGAGTGATGATAAAACATGAATGTGTGGCTTACTATTTATAGGCCAACTGCCTCAACAAGCCACGGACGGGACGGATCCAAAATGAGGGATCCGTCCGTGTATGAGTTTGGTTCCGTGGGAACCTGACAGCAAATCTTCAAAAATCTTCACCAAATCTAACCAAGATATTTTCATATCTTTTCATTGATTAAGGATCAAACCAAGATATTCATATGATCTTCAAAATCTCCTAAAGATTTCAAAGTGATGCATGCCATGATGTCATAGTACATTTTCCAAATTTAGAATTAAAATTTATATGAATGTAACTTGTAAATGTATATGAATATTTAACATGTATATACTAGAGACTATATATGTAACATGTAGATGATGTTATGTGTTTATGAAAAGCTTGTGACTATATATGTAAAAGACTTAACTATATTTATGTTTTGCTAAAAATAAAGTTTATAATTGTCATTAACAAAATATAGCAAAGATCATAAAATATAAATAACGTTTTTTAGACGATATTTGTATCAACAATCTCCCTCTTTTTGTTGAGGACAAAAAATAAAGTTTATTTTTAAGCAATGAGATAAATAGAGTGCAAGTCTTTTAAAAATATAGATATAACTAGTTTTATGCAATTTTAAAATCAATTTAGGCATTTTAAATTGTAAAAAACGTGTGATGTATGAGTTTAATATTATCTCCCCTTTTTTGTCGAAACAAAAAGAAGAAACGCGTAGCGGAATGTAGTGCAAGGCCTTGGTCAATACTCCCCCTAGTTAGGGTGCCAAGTATATATGATGCATGGATTTTGAGTGCTTGATTAGCTCCCCCTTGGACAATACTCCCCCTAGTTAGGGTGCCAAGTATATGATGCATGAATTAAGAATACTACAAAACAAATGTTAGTACTTGATTAGCTCCCCCTTGGTTAATACTCCCCCTAGTTAGGGTGCCAAGTATATGATGCATGAATTGAGAATGCTACAAAACAAATGTTAGTGGTAAATAAGAAGTCACAACCAACCATGTACAATAATAAGTCATAACCAACACACAATCATCAACAAACATCTTTCATTAGAAAATATTTTGTGACAAAAGTCACAAAATTTGGCTATAATGGAGATGCTACAAAGGAAATAAATAGAAAAAAGAACTTAGAAATAAAAGTCCAAGCATAAAAATCCATAATAATAATAATAATAATTAAAAAAAAAAAAAAAAAAAAAAAAAAAAAAAAAAAAAAAAAAAAAAACCTTAAAAAAGAAAAATCCTAACATATAAAGCTCCTAGTGTGAGCATCTATTTAGGAGGATGAGAAAGAGCGTTAAGACGCTCAAGGATGTGGTTCAAGATGAATCTCATCTCGTTTTGTAGCTCATGAACCAAAATGTGTTCTTTGAGTGAGATGAGCGGTTCGTTCACACATGGGGCAACCACGGCGAGGGAAGTTTGGTGGTAGGGTAGGTTCGTTTGTTGGTGGTCGTGGTGGTGGAACATAGGTGGATTGGTGGTTGGGATTTGGTGGAGTGATGGAGGAAAGCAAGGTGGATTGTAGGTGCATTGCTTCATGGAGGTGAGAATCCACCATGTTGGAAAAGGCATAGAGGTGGTCAAGTTGAGGTTGAGGTTGGTGAGAAGAGTTGAGGTTGAGGTTGTTGAGGTGGTGGAGCTTGATCTCCGTATAGAGGGCCATGAATTTCCCTATAAATAGGGTGGAAGAGTAATGGTTGTTGTTGTGAAGGTTCACTCTCAAATGGCAATGGTGGTGGATTGGTTGATCTAGGTGGTAGGTCTTCTAGAGTTTCCAAGTAGGGGTGTGGAGAGGTTGGTGGTGTGGCAAACAACTCTATAGGTTGAAGTTTTGGGGATTTTAGAGGTGATGGTGATTTGGGTAATTGAGATGGTGCGGGAGGTGGTGTGGTGGCCACTGGTGTTTTTGTTGGTGGTGGAGTTGTGATGATGATAGGTGAGGGTGTTGGAGTAGACAAGGTAAGAAAGTTTTCATTATTGATTGGAGATGAGATGTTGAGTGGTGATGAGTCTGATGATGAGGAGTTGAGGTTGACAAAGCAACATGGTCTTACACTCATCCTAGCAGTTCTCCTATGTGGTCTAGATGGTGATGAGGAGTTGTTTGACTTTGTCATTGTGAAGGAAATGGTTGAGATATGCAGAGATTCTATTTAGAAATAGTGGTGAAGGTGTGAGAAATGATCATCCTAAACGTTCCAATTTATAGAATCCAAGATTTATGGAAGAGTGTGTTTGGATTTGATGTTAAACCATACAAAAATGGTGGTTTCTAATGATCAAAGTCAATCCAATGGAATTAAGTTGAGTGAAATGAAGAAGATATGCAGTTAATGCATGGTGGTGAGTGGAAAATCTTATGATGTGATTGATCCACGGATTGCAAAGAACCATTTTGAGGGATCCTTGCTTTGTGGAGAAAGGTAACTTGAGTGGATTTTTGAAATTTCAAGTTTTGGTGGGAAATGGTTTTCCTATTGGTCTAAGTAAGCTAAGATGATCATAATATGAAGGAATAACAATTAAAGAATCCTAATAACAAGAATGAGTGAACTAAAGTACGGGATTAAATAAAAATTTAAAAATTATAGCTGTTAAATGGCGGAACCAAACGATAACACAGGCGGAACCAAGAATATGGTTCCGCCTGATCCGTCAGGCAATTTTTGGCGGCACCAAAAATTTGAACGGACGGAACCAAATTTTTGGTTCCGTCCAATCCGCCAATCAAAAAAAGTAAACAGAGGCAATTTTTGAACCCCCGAACCCCGTTCAAATCCCGTAAATTTTCCTGAAACATGTGTAATTAATTAGTTGTGATTGGAAAAAATCAAAAAAACATGTATTAACACATGTAAGGTTATAGATCAAACCGGGGCTAATGATATTACTAACAATGTGAGTTGTGCCAAACAGGGGCTTAAGGATAGAAAATTGATAACATCATAATGTTATCTCCCTGCAAGATAATGTTAGTTCACATATTTGTTCAACGATAAGTTATCATCCTACGACCATAAAAATACATCACACATCATTGTTAGAAACAAATGTACCAAACACTCATGAAACCTCTCATTGCCTATCTAGTTTCTTGTTTATCTTTGTTAGGAATCTTCCGATGCACTTGAACATCCCTCAGGTTTGCTTGAATTCTTCCGATTGATTGCCAATGGCTGGAAGTTGTTGCATGTATTCGAGAGGTGGAAGCCTAGAATTTGGAAGTCCATCATCCTCGCTCATAGATGATGATGATGAGGAAGTAGGTGGATGAGGAAATTTTCCTTGTGTTTTAGCTATTCTCTTATCACTCAAAGGTACAAATATGTGATTAACAAGGGAGTAGTCGGGGCAAAAACCTCTAGCATTTGGTGGAATGGGCGCAAAGGCTCTAAAAAGACGGGTGAGAAGCATCCCGTATGAAAGAGCGGTGGTTCCTAACAATGGTATGTCCGCCATTCTTTTGGTGACATAGTAGGCAAGGTTGAAAGGTTGATGAGTTGACAAGCTATAAAGCATGTAGCATAGACAAGCATTGATATGGTCACGATTGCCTATGGTACACAAGACATTGGCTCTAATAATTTCTTCCCACTTTTTGAATTGTGGCATAAGTTCATTTAGCTCCATGCCAAACGGGTCTCGGTTGACTTCATTTCCTTGTCGGGTTGTTCTAGTGTTGGAAGTTCTAGGAAGGAAGAGATGGTCTCGGATTATCTCTTTTGGAACAAAAGGAGTGTCGTATGGAGGCATACGATCAACAATAGAATCAAGGGTTGATAAAGACCATTTATCCGAGCAAAGGCATGTACCTTCACATGGAATTCCAAGGACTTCCGCAAATTGATTTAAAGGGATGTTGAAGTCATTTTGATGGACTTTGAATTGGATAGAGATGAGACCATAATCATTTGTGGTGAGGACAACACTAGCATAAAACTCTAAGACAAACTAGGACATATTTGTTCATTGATGTCCAAGAGACCATCAAAGTGAATGGTTGCTAGTTCTTGGCGAATATTGGTTCCTTCTAGAAAGGAAGGGTCAATGGTTCTACCCTCGTGAACATATCATTTCTCTAGGGCCTTAAAGATTTTCACTTGAGCCAGTGTAAGTCCCTTAGTTTTGTGGTGTTTTGGAAGGTAGTTTAGGGTATCCTTGTGGTCATAGAAGGTCGCGGGAGGCATGATTGATCCTAGATACAAAAAATTACATACTTTAGTTAAAACTAACGAGAGTTTAGATATAATGTTCTAGTGTGTGCCTATATGAGGACAATGTGGAGGTGTGATTATCTCGACTCCTTTTAATGCATAAAAAATTTCATTTAGCAAGTTTTGTAACAAAACAAGAGATAAACCAAACACTCCTAATTCAATGTTGCTTCGATTAAATGTACCCGAAAATACATATTAGTTATGGATTTCCTTTAGCATTCAAGAGACATTATGCAAATGATGTTTTAAACATAACGTTTTTATTTGTATGAACAATGTGAAAAATCATTTTTCCTAATAGTGAGAAGCTTTTTACAAAAAAAATTGACATGGGGTTTTTGGTAAATTATGATAATGTCTTACAATATGCAATTCCTAACTAAGGGAAACATGATTAGTTATGTAATTTAGCAAATGTACTTAATGATTTATCAAAAAGATGCATAATCCGCAAGTTTAGGCTTTGTTCAAGAAATAGAAACCCTAGACTTAGATCAGGAGTGTAAATGTAGTTGGGAAACTTACAGTGTGGATTAGAGCACAAATTTGGTGAAGGAGATGCCTAAATTCTGAGAATGGTGTGCTATGGGACGAGTTTGAGTTATTTGTGTGTTATGGGTATGAGAAAGGGAGTGTTTGTTTAATATATTTAAAAACCAAACCAGGAACCCACAGATGGGACGGAACCAAATATTTGGTTCCGCCCTTGTTGTCGAAGGGTTCCTTAGGACAGTTTTTGGTTTTGGTCATTTTTGTCGTGTTTGTTTAAGCTAAGGTTTTAACTATACATTTGGTTCCATTAGTCCTAATCCAAGTCTAAGAAGATTAAATGGTTCTCTCTTAAGTGGTTTTGTTAAGATATCGACAATATTGTCTTCTGAGGATACTTTCTCGATTGAGATATTTTCTTTTTGAACATTGTCGCGAAGAAAGTGATGACGGATTTCAATGTGTTTGGTTTGAGCATGTGTGGACTGGATATTTACTAAGATCGGTAGCTCCTTTGTTGTCGCAAAGAATAGGGATTTCGTTGAGTTAAATTCCATAGTCGACAAGAGCTTGTTTCATTCACAGAGCTTGTTGACATGCTTTTCCTGCTGACACGTACTCGGCTTCGGTTGTTGAGATTGCTAGAGCCGTTTGTTTCTTTGCAAACCATGAGGTAAGACAATGCCCAACAAGAGTACAAATACCACTTGTACTTTTTCTATCGACATAGTCACCGGCATGGTCTGAGTTGGCATACACTATAGTTTCAATACCTGTTCCTTTCGGATACCATAATCCTAAGTGTGTAGTACCTTTAATATATCTAAATATTCATTTTACAGCTTCAAGATGAGATGTTTTAGGATCTTCTTGAAAGCGAGCACATAGACAAACACTACACATAATGTCGGGTCTACTAGCGGTGAGATAGAGTATACTACCAATCATTCCTTTATATTTTGTGTTATCTATGGATTCACCTTCTTCATCCTTGGTGAGTTTAGTTTCCGAGGACATAGGTGTTTTCATAGGTTTGAAGTCTTCAAGACCAAATTTCCTAAGCATATCTATTATGTATTTAGATTGGTTAAAGAATATCCCATCTTCTAATTGTTTTATTTGAAGGCCTAAGAAAAAGTTTAGTTCTCCCATCATACTCATTTCAAACTCGTCATGCATGATTTTTGAGAAATCGCCGCATAACTCTTGACAAGTTGATCCGGATATGATGTCATCCACATATATTTGAACTATGATAATATGTGATCCCTTTTTCTTAGTGAAGAGAGTGTTGTCTACTAGTCCCATGGCATACTTATGTTCAACTAAGAATGTTTTAAGTCGATCATACCATGCTTTTGGAGCTTGCTTAAGTCCGTATAAAGCTTTTTTAAGTTTGTAGACATGATTTGGTTTTTCAAAATCGGCAAAGCCGGGAGGTTGTGCGACATACACTTCCTCATTTATGAAACCATTAAGAAATGCACTTTTGACATCTATTTGAAAAAGTTTAAAGTCTTGTGCACATGCATATGCAAGTAATATTCTAATTGACTCGAGCCTAGCAACCGGAGCAAAAGTCTCATCGTAGTCAATGCCTTCTTTTTGATTATAGCCTTGAGCTACTAGCCTAGCTTTGTTTCTAGACACTACACCATTTTCATCCATTTTATTTCTAAAGACCCATTTTGTTCCAATTATGGTTTGATTCTTAGGTTGAGGAACTATTGTCCAAACATTATTTCTAACAAATTGGTTTAATTCTTCTTGCATTGCTATGACCCAAGATTCATCTTTCATAGTCTCATTTATATTTTTGGGCTCAATGGTTGATATGAAACAAAAGAAATTACTTTGATTTTGGAATTTTGATCTTAAGGTTCTTTCATTAATTTCTCCTATGACATTATCTAATGGATGACTTTTAGATTCTTTGACATTGACTATTTCTTTATTTAATAGTTCTTCTTCCTTGTCATTATCTAGATTTTCTTGGTTTTCAACCATTTGACTTTCAACTAAGTCATCATCTACCAAAGGTGATTTCTTAGAGGGAGGTGGACTTTCATCAAATGTTACGTTTAACGATTCCTTGACTCTTAAGGTTTCTTTGTTCAAAACAATATAGGCTTTACTATTTTGAGATAATCCAAGGAACACACCTTCATAAGACTTTTAGTCAAATTTGGTGAGGTAATCCTTAGTTTTTAGAATGAAGCATTTGCTTCCAAAAACTCTAAAGTATCCTAATGTAGGCTTTTTGCCTCTATATAGTTCATATGGAGTTTTATTCAAAAATGGTCTTATTAAAACTCTATTTAAGATATAGGTAGATGTGTCAACGGCGTTACACCAAAATTTTTGTGGTATGTTTTGTTCATTTAGCATTGTTCTACTCATTTCTTGGAGAGTTCGGTTTTTACGTTCTACTACACCGTTTGACTGAGGAGTACGAGGAGCTAAAAAAGTATGTGTTATGCCATTAGCATCACAAAAAGCTCAAAATTGGGTTTCATTATCAAATTCATGACCGTGATCTGTTCTAATTGACACAATGCTACTTCCTAGTTGATTTTTGAATTTTCTTACTAATAATTTCAAATTTATCAAAAGCTTCATTTTTACTTTTCAAAAATTTAGTCCAAGTGTATCTTGAATAATCATCTACTATGACCAAAGTGTAGAAGTTGCCTCCAAAACTTTGTATAGCGGATGGACCAAATAAATCCATATGCAAAAGTTCTAGACACTTAGATGTAGACACCATATTTTTAGCCTTACGGCTATTATGAACTTGTTTCCCAATTTTGCAAGCATCACAAAAGTGTTGGTCATATTTCAACTTGGGTAGGTTCCTAACGAGTTCCTTAGATGATAGAGATTGAATGAGTCTCATATTGGCGTGGCCTAAGCATCTATGCCAAAGAGTTGAGTTATCATCTAGAGAGGTAAGACAGAGTTTATCTTTAGATGTTTTATCTATTTTCATAACATATACGTTATTTTTCAAAACTCCTTTACCTATGGTTATACCGTCTTTTATTATTTTACTTCCGTTTTCACTAAAGAGAACGTCATACTTTTTACGACATAGTTGGCTAATGCTAAGCAAGTTAAATCATAGGTTATCAACATGAGCAACATCATCAATAGAGAGAGAGAGTCATGAGAGATAGTACCTTTTCCGACGATTTTGCTTTTTAACTTGCTACCAAAAGTAACATTACCTCCGTCATATTCTTGGTAGGTTGAGAAAAGGCTCTTTGTTGGGAATTAAATGTTCTGAAGATTAGTATTGGGAATTAAACGATCACAAGGTTAGTTCTGTTCAAAGAAATATACCAAGTATCATTCTACTGCTAGTGTATTTCATTCTATTACTAGTGTTAGAGATTCTGCTGCCGCAAGTATTCTACTGCTAGTGCATCAGATACTGCTGTTGAAGAGATAAGTGTTGCGTATTCTACTGCTAAATGGATAAGTATACAAAGATATTTTGTGTATAAAAGTCAAAGATATACGGTAGATAATATCTTTAATAGATGTTCAGTAAAAAAGTTGTGTATACAGATACAAGTTGTATCTTAAGGACTGACGCACTCAAGCAAAGCAAGTAGTTCGACAAGACTTATCATTTATTGTAAAGATCTCCTTAGTTGTATAAAAGGAAGATCTTATCTTAGTTACAAAAGTGTGAATTTGTGCTTAATGTAACTATTAGAAAAACTAACTAAGTTGATAGAACAATATAGAAAATAGTTTTTCTTTGTAATAGAGATTCAAGGTTTTGTAACCCTAGTGATAGTGAAGATCACTCGTATTATTCTCAATAATATTGAATCGTTTGGTGTTAACATTCATTGTTCATTATCAAATTCAACAACCACCACTGTTCCATTTCTAATAATCAATAACCTTCTAAGTGTGGTTAAGTAGATTCCGCATACTTAATCATATTCACTCAAAGTATCACATACACTCGTTATAAAGGACTAACATCCTATTAAGTGTATCGTACATCCTCTCACTCTTGTTTTCCGTCATATGCCTTGAACACCCGCTATCTTTTATCCACTCATCTGGTTCCAAACCGACTTTCAAGCATACCTAAGTTATAGAAAAACTCAAGCATTTGGTCCCCAATGTCTCATGGGTCCATTTTGGTTAAACACCCCATTAACTTGATTCATGTATGGGAATAGTGGATATGGGTTCCATGGCATGTAGTTGGGACTTTGATAATTCCTAGGAAAGTTTTGGTTCCAACTGTTTTGATAATAAGGTTGTGTGTTGTAGTTGCTTTTTGGAAAGGGGCTTTTGGGAATAGTCGTCCTAGGTCTTTGTTGAGTAGTTTTAGTTCTAAATTTATTCTTACTAAGTCCTACTCCTATAGTAACAGCTGGTTTTTGTTTATTTACAGTTGAACTAGTATTAGGTTTCCTTGTGACTTTAACGAACTCTGTACGAGCCGATATGCAAGCTTTCTGTTCAGCAACAGTTCCCATGGATCCCTTTTCAACTACTGGTGGAACCAAGGATTTGGTTTCGTCTGATCCGTGGGTTTCTGAGACTGTTGGAATAGTTTCTTGTACTTTTACGGCTTGTTTCTTTAGACTATTTAAATCTCCTAATTTCATAAAACCTAGTCCAGTTTTATCATGTGGTAATTTTTGAATTTTCATTATCTCATCTACGCAACTAATATTTTTATCAAACTTCTTGAATTTAGAGTATTGTTTGATAAGTGCGTCCTGTGTGATTTTGAGTTTCTCTAATTCAAGTTAAATCTCTTTGACATGATATACATACCTCATCAATAGCTTTACTCTTTTCTAATCGTTTAGCTTTTTCTTTTAACTCATAAACTTCATTTTCTAAAAATTCCTTTTTGGTTTTCAAAAACTTATTTTTGCTTATGATTTTTAAGTTAAGTTCACAGAGATTGTTATATTCCTTTTGGAAGGTGACGTCATCAATAGAAGAATAAGATGAGTCAGAATGTACCTCGCTTGAGTCATGAGCCATGAGAGCAACTTCATCATTCTTAGGCTCTTCGTCATCATATTCACTGTCACTCCAAGCCCCACTTACAAAAGCTCTTTGAGTTTTGTTCTTGGGTGGCTTAGGACAATCTCCTATTAGATGACTTGTATTTCCGCATCTAAAACATTTTCTTTCTCCTTTTCCTTTCTTGTCATCACGATCCTTCTGAAAGGATTTCTTGTCTTCTCGAGGTTGTCTTACGAACTTTCCTCGTCTTCTAAAGAACTTCTTGAAATCTCTTACGGCCATGGCATATTCTTCATCTTCGCTACCTGAACAAGACTCTTCATCATCACTTGAGTCTACTCTAGCTTTTAAGGCAATGGATTTGACTTTTTCCTTTTTACCCTTAACTATTTTTGAATCCTTTTCCCTTACCATCTCATGAACTTTGAGATTTTCGATTAGCTCGTCAAGTGACATGCTTGAAAGATCTTTGAATTCTTCAATGGCCGTCACCTTTGCTCTCCACTTCGGATGGAGTGCTCTAGGGAATTTCCTGACAAAGTTCTTACTACAAAAAGATTCATCAACTGCTTTAAGAGAAGTAATGATAGTATTAAACCTAGCAAATGTACTATCAATGGTCTCATCTTCAGGGATAACAAATTGTTCATATTGTTGAACAAGAAGATCAATTTTGTTATCCTTGACTTGTGAGTTTCCTTGATGAGTGATTATTAAAGATTGCCAAATTTCTTTTGCGGTTTTACACATAAAGACTCTTTCATATTCTTTTCTAGGTAGAGCATTGTAAAGCATCATTTTAGCCTCATTATTTTTGGAAATCAACTTCTTTTGCTCATCACTATGACGAGCAAGTGAAGTATCCTCATCCCGACCACTTGATATATCTTTTATTATAGCTTTATGATCACCTTCTATAATAATATACCATAGATCTATGTCTTTTGATTTCACATAAGTTTCAAAGCAGTTTTTCCAATATATAAAACCATTTGGTTCAAATAGTGGTGGTCTTTGCATAGATTGCCCTTCTTTGAAGTTTTCAAAATCCATGGATCGTTCCAAGTTTTAAAATACAATATATTTTAAGAATCTTGAGTAACGTAGCTCTTGATGCCAATTGTGAAAAACTAGAAGGGGGGTTGAATAGTTTTACCGTTTTTAAAATTAATTTGCTTTGAATACTTTGTGTGATTTCAACTAATGCAAATATCAAACAATAAATAACATGCAAGTAAGGAAAGAAACGATCAAACCACAACACGATTGTTTATAGTGGTTCGGTCTACAAGGACTCTCTTCCTTGCCCTACTCCACTCCTCGAGCCTCTAACTCGAGAGTTTTTCTTAACTAAGAAACAAGCTCCCTTCTCGGCGAAGAAAACTTTTACAAACGTCGCTTACACTTTTTCCGGTATAAAGCTAAATACCGAGTTCTTTTACAAGGGTACAACCACTCCCGATACTCTATGTATTTTGAGGACTAAAATACTAACCAATCACTACTGAGGTATTATGATTGTTTGGAACAAACAATGATGTGTGAAAAACAACAAATTCACACAATGACTAACTAATAAGTCTTGCAATGCTTTGTTGAAGCTTGTAATGCTTTGATCTTCTTGGTACAAAGAAAGATCGCTAACAATAAAATATGAAATATGAATAGGTTAGAAATGAATGAAATAATGTATGATGTTGTTTATGCTTATGAGTGATAATAAAACATGAATGTTTAGCTTGCTATTTATAAGCCAACTGCCTCAACAAGCCATGGATGGGACGGATCCAAAATGAGGGATCCGTCCGTGTATGAGTTTGGTTCAGTGGGAACCTAACAGCAAATCTTCAAAAATCTTCACCAAATCTAACCAAGATATTTCCATATCTTTTCATTGAGTAAGGATCAAACCAAGATATTCATATGATCTTCAAAATCTAAGAAAGATTTCAAAGTGATGCATACCATGAAGTCATAGTACAATTTCCAAATTTAGAATTAAAATGTTTATGAATGTAACTGGTAAATGTATATGAATATGTAACATGTATATACTAGAGACTATATATGTAACATGTAGATGATGTTATGTGTTTATGAAAAGCTTGTGACTATATATGTAAAAGACTTAACTATATTATGTTTTGTTAAAAATAAAGTTTATAATTGTCATTAACAAAATATAGCAAAGATCATAAAATATAAATAACGTTTTTTAGACGATATTTGTATTAACAATAATAGTAACAAACATTTTTACACATAGTTATATATGTATATGTACTTCTAACAACAATGTTATCATAATCCGTCAACACCTAATAATTGCTTTCCGTACCTCGTCTTTCGGTTATTGTCGAACCGAAGATTTATTCCGCCCTCGATACTTTTATTATTATACACTTATGCACTTCCAAGAGCCAATACCTACAAATACTTAAAAAATTGTTTTAAACTTAAATGTGCCACACAAGCAACAATAACATAAACACTTTAAAACTTTCGAATTAAATTTCGTTGAATCTTAAATTAAAATTGTGAACTAAGACATGCCCTACTAATCTAGGTCGCGTGTGGGTGCCACATTCTCTCTGATTTACTTCACTTACTACTTACTTTGCTAAGGTGAGTTTATAACCCCACTTTACTTATACTTGTTTTACAACTATGGGTTGAGAAACATGCAAAACGTTTTCTGGACCACAATAATGTTTTATTTTCTCAAAACTATTGCATAGTTAGCCTAAGCCCCTGAACCCACTGTTATGCCCACCTTCATGAACCGTTAATTCTCGCTGGGAAGTGCGATTGATATAAATAGATCTATTGGGGTGACTCCCACGTTCGGTTGGCCAGACGGGTCAATGCAAACGTATACCAAGTCGGACTACGAGTGTATTGGGTTAAACACTCGCTATGGGCCCATGATTATTACTTATGTGCTACATTGTAGCGCACTGAACTGTCGAGCTTAGGTTGCATGAACTTAGTGCTAGCGTGATAGATTATTTTGTATGACATTATATGCGTTGTAATGTTCGTACACAAAACTATTGGTCCAAATTTATTACTTTACTGCTTCATTCTAAACCTATGAACTCACCAGCTTTTGCTGACTTTTAGCATGTTTTTCTCAGGTGTTTAATGTGCTTGATTGTTGCAAGGTATTGGCATGGCAAGGGTCATAGACTATTTTCCAAAGGGTTTTTACACATAACTATGACTTGTTTGTATGGAACAACTAAACTTATGGGCCTTATTTTCTGAACTTGAAACTTTATTGTAAACTCTATTTAACTTGGATGAATGTATTTAAACAGAGTATGTATTCCGTTCTTTATTACCTTGCGTTGTGATTACCAATTTAGTAGCACCCTATGACTCGAATGCTTTCGCGAATACCAGATTTGGGGGTCTTACAGTATTTTAAGCCTTAAAATACATTGTGAAGAAAGGTTGGTCCTACCTCGATAAGGACGCGATATCTGGCTTAGTATCGGTAAAGAAGTTAAGCGACGTTGTAAGATTTTTTCGGCTGAAAGGGAGTTTGTTGATGTAATACTTACGAATTCTCGAGTTCGTTAGTTTCATCAAAAGGTCTAAAACATTTATAAAACTTTATCTTTCATTTTAACCATAGTGATAATTTGTTTCATGTACATGTGGCATAAAGATGTTCATATTCTTGAACCTCTTCATAATTCAATGCATGTGTTATTATAAATCATTTGAAAAGTTGTGAAAGATTTATACATAGTGAACATAAGGGCATCCACTATGATAAACCTCTAAAAAGGTTTATACAATTAATACATCATCAATTTATAAACTTTTGCATATTATAAACCTATTTCTACTATGGATAAACCTATTGATGCGTGTTGCGTGTCGTTGCGGTTTAGCAGTTTTAATGCCTAATCAAGTTTTAAATTTATATTTAGCCGACTTATCAATAACACACACACTTAACGAGCAGTGTACCCGGTCAGTATGAATATAATGGTAAGTAGAGTGTCGATCACTAAGAGTGGAACGTATTATCTAGTTATTCTAATCAGTATTTTAATATATTAAGTTAGCTATACAATCTAATCTAACGCAAGGGGGTTCAGCCTGAGAGACTGGCACGATTTGGTTGCAATTAAATAATAAACTAAACCAATAGGCACGAATCAGCAAGTAGCACACACGTACACAGATAAATACTCGAGACAATAAGAGGGCTGTCCTTATGATAAGTAGTTTGTCACTTGTTTTATTGCTAGTGTTATATGAAGTGTATAGTTCGATGCAACGCACCGAGATTAAGTCCTTTCTCGTTGGTTCTAATCTTATCGGCGAGTAAACCCTTAATGATTACTTATGACTATCCCGTTTATCTTTCTCCTACTTTTCTACAGACCATAGAATACATAGGCATCTAATAAACAGGCGAGGGCAGAGGCATGGCGACCCGATCAACGCTCAGCTAGCCACAGAGGTTATCAATGCACTAATAAAGGTCACCAAAGACACTAACATATAAACTTTAATTGATGAGAAAGCAGTTTTAAGGGAGTGCAACCTTTCCGTTGTCACGTTACACAAGCCACCAATCTTGATGAATTAAAGTTTATTAACACAATAAAACAAAACTACTTAATGAATTAAACACATGCAGCACCTTCTTACAGCTCTTGTATCTTTGATTTGGGTGTGTCTTGTGCTGCTGCCTTGACTGAATTCGTCCTAGGTTTTTGGTCTTCGGTCTCGTATATAATATATGTCACACCGAATTCGTCTGGTCTTGGGGTATTTATAGTTTCTGTCTGAGGGTAAGATGCGGCGCATCTAGTAAGTAGATGCGGCGCATGTACTTAACTTCGCGTGGGGTCCAAGATTATAATATTCAGGAATATTCGTACACCGCCAGGAGATGCGGCGTATCTTCATCTTTGAATGCGGCGCATGTCCTCTTGTATCTTGGATCGTATCTGGTGAAATATTGATAGTGATGCGGCGCATGTAATGAGTGAGATGCGGCGCATCTGGAGCAGAACAAGTTGGTTATTCTTCGTTGACCAAAGTTTCATATGCGGCGCATGGGATAAATCCATGCGGCGCATTCTTCAAAGTCAAGCAGTGGTCTTCATTCTCTTCATTCCAACAACCAATTCCAATCTTGATCATTTTACTCCGTTTTTAGTCCATAATTGCTAAGTTTCACCAAATGCTTGTTTTTACCTGAGAATTACAAAAGTAAACGATTAAGTATCAATCCTCATACATAATATAGTAAAACAAGTCAAATTAATAGGATAAATGATAGTAATAAAATGTACTTATTTGAGTTCATCAAATATCCCCCCACTTGAACTTTACTTGTCCCCAAGTAAACCTTAGAATTAATCTTATGAAAATGTATCCTAAAAGATATTAGGATTTATTTTTATATTTAAGCATGTATTCATTTATTGTCATAATCACACAACCAACCACCTAACGAATTAGAAGTAGAATAAAATATTTCGATAAAAGCAAATCTAATCGTTTAACTGTCCAGTCGCGACGAATATTCTATCATAAGCTTGGCAAGTATACACATCTCCCCCACTAAAGCTAAGGAATAACAAGTCTAAAGCGGTAAAAAGGGTTTTTAGGCTTAAAGGTTAATTATTCTTAATCTCTATCGATCTCAAATTCCAGAAAAGGCGACAAAATCACAAATACATGATCGAATCCACGAACACGATACTTGCAATTGCTCAAATCCTTAACTCGAACAGGCTAAAGATAGGTCCAAACTTCACCAATAATAATATATCAAAAAGGGCGACAAAATCATAAATACATAGCCGAATCCACGACTACGATACTTAAGATTGCTCAAATCCCTAATCTCAATAAATCAAAGGTTTGGTCGGATAAAGAATAATACAGGGTATGGATAATATTTGGGATATAAATTGGTGTAAAATAAAAAATAAACAAAACAAATAAATTAAAATCCTAAGTGTGGTTAATCACTATCCCAACCATCCCATGAATAAGACTCATATCATTGAATAACTCACGCTTTAACACTTGAAACACACGCTTTAGGTAGACACGAATTATACTCAACAAGATCTTAATCAAAGAATAAACCTTAGTTGACGTTCCCATAACTGCCAACTCCCATTCAATCCATAAATATATAACAACTAGTGGTGATATCGACCACTTACATAACTTTACATCGTTGGTTAAAAACATCCAACTTTTTTTTTTTTTTTTTTTTTTTTTTTTTTTTTTTTTTTTTTTTGATAACATAAACATAGATGTGTAAAATTTCACCACATCACTATAACAATAATTCTGGATAATTTTTTTCATACTTTTCATAACTTCAGAAATAACGGTAATAGTGAAAGTAGTAAACACACGAAAAATAAACTCAAAGATATACAATATTTACTTTCACTCCAATTGCATTGTGCAATTTCCCGACCTAACCATAGATAATGAATTACGCACGCGAACACAGGTAATGTAAGGAAACACACTTTGCCTATAGCAATTAACCACCCACGGATTCTAATCTACAGGGTAGGCTAAGGTGTAAGGTGTAACGAAACATTTTAACAAAGGTGTAAGAAACGAAAGGAATGGCTCTGAGTGTTTTTCTAGGGGTATCTTACTCTAAAAATGAGAGTAACAAAAAGGTTTATACGGGGGTTAACTAACCAGTGTAGTTAGCTAATAACACATAACATATAAGGCTATTTGGGTGTAATCCTAGAAATTTATCGATTTAGACAAGTCATTCCAATTATATAAAATAATACTTATTATGGTGGTCTCGAATAGTATACAAGCCAAGTTCTAAAGTTTACAAGTCACCGGCACACTCATAGATTTGTGAGTTTTGAAAAATCACAATTTTTGAAAATAACGTCATGTGTGCAGCTATGCAACTTAGACTTTAAACAAAAACATGCTAAAAAAAAATTTTAAATTTCGATATATTAAGCACATTTTAAGCATATTTTGAAAAGTTTAGGACAAGTAAGTGTTAAGTGTTCTAATTCTCCAATCCCCCCACTTAAGTTAAACAACGTCCTCGTTGTTCGTATAAAAGGTTAAAAACTAGAAAATAAAAGAATTAGAACAGAAAAACTCCCCTGAGATTTGCTCGGTATGATCCTCCATTAGTAGTAGAGCAAAAATCATCTTTCTTGTGGATTAGAACTTTTAAGCTTCATAAACAATGTATCCACAGGAAATGCAGGAATCTATAATACCACCAACACTTTAAAACATACCTAAGGTAAGAAAGGTTAAAACTTGCATAATACATTAGTAGTTAGGAAAAATAAAACTTAAAAATTAAAAATGAAAATCATCAGGTCAGTCGATGCGCCGTATCTTATGGAAGAAGATACGCCGTATCGAGCCTGGAATAATTACGGATCAGAATAAAAGATGCGCCGCATCCTTAACCAGGGATGCGCCGCATTAAAATAAACTGATAAAAAGTTTTAAATTCGAAAATAAAAATAAATGCAGAAAAAATAAAATAAGATATGACCATCTGCAGGGGATGCGTCGCATCTCAGAATTGAGATGCGCCGTATCCTCTGCGGCCTGACTGACTCGACACATAAACAGAAAATTAAAAGATAAATCCGGGTTGTCTCCCGGTAAGCACTTGTCTTTATTCCAGAGTCTTCAAGTTAGACTCACGTTCAGCTCTTCATTTCAATACGTCGGGCTCAAACTCCACCACCTCGTTCTCATTATCCTCAATTTTATTACCAAAGTATTTCTTCACACGTTGCCCGTTTACTTTGAATATATAACCATTTTTATCGCATATTTCAATAGTTCCATATGGATACACTTTCTTGACAACGAACGGTCCCGTCCATCTTGATTTAAGTTTACCAGGATACATCTTTAATCTGGAATTAAATAGTAGCACTTTCTCTCCAATAGTAAACGTTTTATCCCCACGTAACCTCGAGTCATGCCATCTTTTAGTTCTTTCTTTGTAGATCTTAGTGTTTTTGTAGGCCTCATCTCTTAGTTCATAGAGTTCATTAAGTTCTATGAAACGGTTCTTCGTTGCAGCTTCCATATCCATATTACAATTCGTCAAAGCCCAATATGCACTTTGTTCAATTTCGACCGGTAGGTGGCATGCTTTTCCGTATACAAGACGAAATGGAGTGCATCCCGTTGGTGTCTTATAGGCTGTACGGAATGCCCATAAAGCATCATTTAACTTGTCAGACCACCCTTTTGGATTATATCCAGTCATTTTCTCAAGAATTCTCTTAATAGCCCTATTGGTTACTTCAGTTTGCCCATTGGATTGAGGATGGTATGCGGTGGAAACCCTATGATATACTCCATATTTTTGCAAGGCTCTTCCCAGATGATGATTACAAAAGTGTGTTCCCCTATCACTAATCAATGCTTTAGGAATTCCAAACCTAGAGAACAAACTTTGCAAAAATTTGAGTACTACCTTGCTGTCGTTTGTTGGCAATGCTTGCGCTTCGACCCATTTTGATACGTAATCAACAGCAACCAAAATATATTTATTACCTCTAGATTCAGGAAACGGTCCCATGAAGTCCAATCCCCATATGTCGAAGACTTCACACACATGGATATAATTTTGTGGCATTTCGTTTCTTGATGTTATATTCCCGGATCGTTGACACGCATCACATCCTTTTATATAATCTTTTGCATCATCCAACATAGTGGGCCAATAAAATCCCGCATCAAGGATCTTTCTTCTTGTGACTACTGCACCGTGATGTCCCCCCGTTGGCCCTGAATGGCAATGTGCCAATATTGCTGGGATGTCATCACCATCTACGCATCTTCGTAAAATATTGTCAGGACATAATTTAAAGGCATAAGGTTCATCCCAAATATACTCGCTAGCGCGAGTTAGAAACCTTCTTTTCTCATCGGATGTTAGCCCTTTTGGAATTTCATTTGCAACAATAAAGTTTATATAGTCGACATACCATGGTCCATTATTATTGCTCTTAATTCCTACAATCATAAGGTGTTCATCAGGAAAGTCATCAGCTATTTCCCTTTCGTCAAGCACCTCCATATTAGGGTTCTCAAGTCTAGATAAGTGGTCAGCAGCTAGATTCTCGGCACCCTTTTTATCTTTAATTTCAATATCGAATCCTTGGAGCAATAAAACCCACCTAATAAGCCTTGGCTTGGCATCCTGTTTATTGAACAAATACTTCAAAGCAGAATGGTCAGTGTAAACCATAGTTTTTGACAATATAAGATATGATCTAAATTTATCGAATGCAAAAACTACTGCTAAAAGTTCTTTTTCCGTGGTGGTGTAGTGTTCTTGGGCATTATTCAATGTTTTGCTAGCATAATAAATTGGCTTAAATTTCTTATCTATCTTTTGGCCAAGTACAGCTCCAACAGCATAATCACTAGCATCACACATTAGTTCAAAAGGCAGATTCCAATCCGGCGAAATTATAATAGGTGCGGTGGTTAGTTTTTCTTTAAGTATATTAAATGCCTTTTTGCAATCTTCAGAAAAATCAAACTTCGCATCTTTTAGCAATAATTGGGTCATAGGCCTAGATATCATTGAAAAAATCCTTTATGAACCTACGATAAAATCCAGCATGCCCTAAAAAACTTCTAACACCTTTTACATTAGTGGGGTAAGGTAGTTTAGCAATTACATAAATTTTAGCTTTATCGACTTCTATACCTTTCCCAGAAATCTTATGTCCTAACACAATTCCCTCTCTAACCATAAAGTGACATTTTTCCCAATTAAGAACAAGGTTAGTTTCTTCACACCTAGCAAGCATTTTATCAAGTTTAAATAGACAATCACTAAATGAGTTACCGAACACCGAGAAGTCGTCCATGAAGACTTCCATAAAGTCGTCTACCATATCATGGAAGATAGCCGTCATACAACGTTGGAAAGTAGCAGGGGCGTTGCATAGTCCGAACGGCATTCTCCTATAGGCGAAGGTTCCATAAGGGCAGGTGAAAGTCGTCTTCTCTTGATCCTCAGGGGCAATTGGTATTTGGAAGAAACCTGAAAAACCATCTAAAAAACAATAATAATCATGACCTGATAGTCTTTCCAACATTTGATCAATAAATGGAAGAGGGAAGTGATCTTTTCGCGTAGCATCATTGAGTTTGCGGTAGTCGATGCAAACTCTCCATCCGGTAACAGTTCTTGAAGGGATTAGCTCATTGTCGTCATTGAGTACAACCGTCATTCCTCCTTTTTTTGGTACGACGTGGATAGGACTGACCCACGAGCTATCGGAAATTGGGTAGATAAGTCCCGAGTCAAGTAACTTCACAATTTCGTTTTTCACCACATCTTGGACTTTTGGATTCAAACGCCTTTGAGGTTGGATAGTTGGTTTGAATTCATCCTTCATAAGGATTTTATGTGTACAAAATGACGGGCTAATTCCCTTAATATCAGACATACTCCACGCTAATGCTCCTTTTCGTTTATACAGTACCTGCAAAAGTGATTCCTTTTCTTTTGGCGTTAAATCAGATGCAATAATAACGGGCGAATTAGTGTTCCCATTTAGATAGGCATACTCCAAAGTAGAAGGGAGATCCTTAAGCACAGGTTTAACATTATCAATTTCAGTAGCACTAGCGGAATAAACTTGTTCTTTAACTATATCGCTGCTGTCATCAGATAGATGCGCCGCATCGATGTTTTCGATGCGCCGCATGGCGTTAAATACAGCAGAGCCAGTAGCTAAATCATCACCAATAGTATTCTCTTCAACTTGATCTTCTATAGCAATTGTGTTTTCAAGATTTTTAAGCAGAAAAGAATCAAGTAAATTACTTTTTAACAATTTCTGAGTAAATTGATTAATCATGTCATCAGAAACATCGATATTATAGCATTCATCGTCATCGGAATTATCTTTACTCATAGATTGTTCCATGTTAAACTCAACCTCATCTTTTCCTATGGTAAGAGTTATCTTTTTATTAAAAACATCAATTATGGCCCTAGCAGTGGCTAAAAATGGTCGTCCTAATATTATAGGAGTTCTAGAATTTTCAGGCATATCGAGGATAACAAAGTCGATAGGTAATTCAAATTTATCAACTTTTATTAATATATTCTCAGCTATTCCTAATGGGTATTGTATGGACCTATCAGCTAGTTCTAAGCACATTCTAGTAGGTTTTGGTTCACCAAGACCTAATTTATCATACATAGAAGAGGGCATAAGACTTATACTAGCTCCTAGGTCGGCTAAAGCATTTTCAATATGCAAATTTTTAATTTGACAAGGAATAGTGAAACTCCCTGGATCTTTTTCTTTAGACGGAAGTTTGTTGAGCAATGCTGCTGAGCTTCGTTTCCCCATTGTTATGGTGCAAGCCTCTTCAAGTTTAGACTTGTTTGTAAGCAAGCTCTTTAGATATTTAGCATATTTTGACATTTGCACCAGGGCTTCCATAAATGGTATGCTTAGCTGCAGCTGCTTGAGATTCTCCAGGAATTTCTTTTGATAGGCATCTTCCTTCTCTTTCCTTACCCTATGTGGGAAAGGTAGTGTTGATCGTTTAGGTTCAACAGAAGGTTCTTCTCTAATTACCGGTTCTGGATCACTCTCTTTTGGTTGCTCTTGCTCAGGTGACAAAGATTCAGGGGAAATCTTGTTTGTACCGTCATCCTCGGGTGTCTCTCCGATTTGAAAGGTTGACTTTCCGCCTCTAGTTGTAATCCCTTTCAAGTCTTGCCTTACCAAAAGAACCCTGTTAAGCACCGTTGACAATTGGTGCACTTCAATTGCCAATCCATAAATCATGTTGTTTTGTTCCTTTAGTAACAGCTCATGACTGCCTTTGAATTCATTAATAAAGTTTCTTGCTTTATGATGTTCTTTTTCATTGGCTTGAGCGATTAGTAGTGCAAACTCTTCCATGGTAAGATTTCTTCGGGGTCTTCCGAACAAGTTGGGGAAAATATCGAACATTGTTCCTGAAAATCAAAGAGAGGTAGATTTCAAAGTAAAAGTTTCCAGGTATAAAGGTCAGAGTATTTTCCGTTCGAAGATAAGAAAAATAAAAGTAACTGATATCTGCAGACGATGCGCCGTATCCAAAAAGTTGGATACGCCGTATCTTATAATCGTTAAAATTAAATCAGACTTTATTCAGAAAATAGATACGCCGCTTAGAAATTAGAATGCGCCGTATCAATTTTAATTAATCAAAAATCGATATTTATTTAAAATTAAATGCGTCGTATTAACGAAAGTTAATGCGCCGTATCTTCGTTACGTTTCAAAATACGAGATTTTTGATTCAGAGGATACGCCGTATCGACAGAGATCGATGCGCCGTATCTGTTTAATAATTCGAGAACTGTTTTTAATTAAAATAATAGATACGCCGTATCTACTAAAGCAGATGCGTCATATGGCGTTAACGTTTAGAAAAAAAAAATTCTATCAAAAACAGATACGCCGTATCTTGGGGAAAAGATGCGTCGTATCTCATCAAACTTGGGTCTAGCAACTCCTGAAGTGTAATCAGCACGGGTACTGTTCATGTATTCCTCCATAGTAGTGTTTTCGCCCATTGTTTCTGTTTCAACTTCCTCTGTTTCTTCAGAAAAGTAATCAAGCTCGAGTGAACTTGAAAGATCAAAGCTTCTTGTGTTGAAAAGCCGTTTAAGCGAATGTAGGGTTCGTTCAGGATCTTCGAAAGGTTGAATCAAGTTCTTAGTCGAACTCCTGGTCATGCACTTCCTGAAATCAACACAAAAGCATCAGTAGGGTATGCTCAAGAAAGTAATATATCAGAAAATTAACAACGAAAATGGAATACGAAAAATTAAAGTTACTGATATCTGCAGATGATGCGCCGTATCCAAAAAGTTGGATACGCCGTATCTTATAATCGTTAAAATTAAATCAGACTTTATTCAGAAAATAGATACGCCGCTTAGATATTTGAATGCGCCGTATCGAATTAAATTAATCAAAAATCGATATTTATTAAAAATTAAATGCGTCGTATTAACGAAAGTTAATGCGCCGTATTTTCGTTACGTTTCAAAATACGAGATTTTTGATTCAGAAGATACGCCGTATCGATAAAAATCGATGCGCCGTATCTGTTTAATAATTCGAAAACTGTTTTTAATTAAAATAATAGATACGCCGTATCTGCTGAAGCAGATGCGTCGTATGGCGTGAACGTTTAGAAATAATTTTTTTTATCAAAAACAGATACGCCGTATCTTGGGGAAAAGATGCGTCGTATCGCTTTATCGCTTAGAATTTTTTTTTTTTTATTAAAAACAGATACGCCGTATCTTGGGGAAAAGATGCGTCGTATCGAATTAATTAGTACAATGAATGCAAATTAAACTAATACACAACAAAATTAGCGGTTAGATAAAAAAAATTAAAAACCTAATTAAAATACTAATCAAATTAACAGATAATAACAATTCACTCCCCGGCAGCGGCGCCAAAAACTTGATGCGTGTTGCGTGTCGTTGCGGTTTAGCAGTTTTAATGCCTACTCAAGTTTTAAATTTATATTTAGCCGACTTATCAATAACACACACACTTAACGAGCAGTGTACCCGGTCAGTATGAATATAATGGTAAGTAGAGTGTCGATCACTAAGAGTGGAACGTATTATCTAGTTATTCTAATCAGTATTTTAATATATTAAGTTAGCTATACAATCTAATCTAACGCAAGGGGGTTCAACCTGAGAGACTGGCACGATTTGGTTGCAATTAAATAATAAACTAAACCAATAGGCACGAATCAGCAAGTAGCACACACGTACACAGATAAATACTCGAGACAATAAGAGGGCTGTCCTTATGATAAGTAGTTTGTCACTTGTTTTATTGCTAGTGTTATATGAAGTGTATAGTTCGATGCAACGCACCGAGATTAAGTCCTTTCTCGTTGGTTCTAATCTTATCGGCGAGTAAACCCTTAATGATTACTTATGACTATCCCGTTTATCTTTCTCCTACTTTTCTACAGACCATAGAATACATAGGCATCTAATAAACAGGCGAGGGCAGAGGCATGGCGACCCGATCAACGCTCAGCTAGCCACAGAGGTTATCAATGCACTAATAAAAGTCACCAAAGACACTAACATATAAACTTTAATTGATGAGAAAGCAGTTTTAAAGGAGTGCAACCTTTCCGTTGTCACGTTACACAAGCCACCAATCTTGATGAATTAAAGTTTACTAACACAATAAAACAAAACTACTTAATGAATTAAACACATGCAGCACCTTCTTACAGCTCTTGTATCTTTGATTTGGGTGTGTCTTGTGCTGCTGCCTTGACTGAATTCGTCCTAGGTTTCTGGTCTTCGGTCTCGTATATAATATATGTCACATCGAATTCGTCTGGTCTTGGGGTATTTATAGTTTCTGTCTGAGGGTAAGATGCGGCGCATCTAGTAAGTAGATGCGGCGCATGTACTTAACTTCGCGTGGGGTCCAAGATTATAATATTCAGGAATATTCGTACACCGCCAGAAGATGCGGCGTATCTTCATCTTTGAATGCGGCGCATGTCCTCTTGTATCTTGGATCGTATCTGGTGAAATATTGATAGTGATGCGGCGCATGTAATGAGTGAGATGCGGCGCATCTGGAGCAGAACAAGTTGGTTATTCTTCGTTGACCAAAGTTTCATATGCGGCGCATGGGATAAATCCATGCGGCGCATTCTTCAAAGTCAGGCAGTGGTCTTCATTCTCTTCATTCCAACAACCAATTCCAATCTTGATCATTTTACTCCGTTTTTAGTCCATAATCGCTAAGTTTCACCAAATGCTTGTTTTTACCTGAGAATTACAAAAGTAAACGATTAAGTATCAATCCTCATACATAATATAGTAAAACAAGTCAAATTAATAGGATAAATGATAGTAATAAAATGTACTTATTTGAGTTCATCACCTATTCATAAAGTTTTTCATATCATAAAACACAACTAACATTTTCAAAAAGAAAAATAAAAAAGAAATTAGAAAATATTTTAGACCTCTCCAAGATTTTAGACTTTTTCATTCCACCTAGGATTGAATTGGTTTCTCACTATGGTTCACAAATTTATAAACCTCTTCAAAATGTTTTAGACCTATTTAAAAACCACCATATTAGATGCTCTAAGTTTATAACATCAAAAGGTTTATACATTAATGATTATACAAGCTTATATACTTATATATCGCTTCACCATTGTAGATGCTCTTACCTCTTTTCAATAAAAGACTAATGGTGCGTTTGGTATCCGGGTGTCGTAATCAAAGAATGGATTCAATCTAATAATGAACTGTTTGGTAGGTCCTTGAAAGAAAAAGAAATGGAATCATATTAAAAAAGTCATTCCGCGTTAAAATGGTGACTTTTCACCCATTCCCTCTGACATACATATCTGAGCCGCACGATTCATATCTTTCTTTGATATTATTTGTCTTTTTGTTACAAGTTTCTTGAGTCAAACGTTTAAATATTTTTAAATAAATATATAAATTAAATAATTATTAATTTTCCCTCTCTTACTTTTCTTTCAAACATTTCCTAAATCCAAATCCAATTGCACTTATAAACCTTTAGGGTGATGGCAGTCGTAGACTCCGAATCATGGGAGGATTCCCACCGACCAATCACAGACTGCCATGTGGCAGGCAAAAAAAAGAGGATTCTGAAGCCAAAAGTGTTGGCAGTGGGAGAATTCTGGAGGATTCGGAATCATGCCTCATTTTATTTATTTATTATTTATATATAATGTTATAAATAAATAAAAATATTTAAACAATTTATTATTTATATATAATTTTATATAAGTTAAAGTAATAAAAGATAAAAACATACAATTTATTTCATTAAAAGATAAAAACATACAATTTATTTCATTAAAAAAAAGGATAAACCTACTACTCCTCCTCCTCCCAATATTTGTCCCACCCGTACGTGTCCGCGATTTCGGATTTTTGTGCAATCAACACCTTTAACAACCGAGGGTTTGTGATATGGTCGTGTGGTTCGGCGTAAATCTTCCAGTCGCGCGCCTTGGTTTTCTTCCTTAAATCGTTCATTTGAAGCTCGTCTTTTTCCTTCTTTCGTTCGGCTTGTTCGTTTTTTTTTCAAACAACGCCTTCTTCGAAATAGTGTATTCGGCGAATGTCTTCTCAAGATCCCCGACACTTCCCGATTCGGTGCGGCTTTTCTTGCTTCGGCGCGATTGGTTTGGAGTATTATCTTCGTTCAAGTTTGGTATATTGAACGACTCGTCCCCGTCGTTCAAGTTCATCCCCTCGTCATTGCTCCCCGTTTCGGTGTTCTTCCTCTTTGACGTATTCTCGCCAAGTAGCGCAACTTGTTGCCACTTATCATAATCTTTTACCACCTCCCACGCCTTCGCGTGAGGAAAACTTTTCTTCTTGAGTTTTTGATAATCGGCATTAGCCCGCTTAGCTACATCGTGATCGTTGAGCCCACTTTCCTTCAAGCGCGTCTAAAATAAATATATAATAAACAACAATTTTAAAAATAATTATAAAAAAATATAACGTAAAAAAGTATAACATAAAAAAATAAATTTTACCGCTTGGATAAAGAGACCGTTGTAAATCGACATTTGTTCCATAAACTTTCGCCACTTTGAGTTTAGATAAGTGCGTGTGGTGTCGCCTCCGTTTGTGAGGTAATGCTCCAAACATTTCTTCCAAAAATTATCGCGTTTACACGCCACCCCTTCTTAGTCTCCGTGTGATAACACTACGCTTGACACAATCGCACTTCATCTTCTTCATCCCAATCGACCTTGCTTTTTCCCTTCGGATCATCTTCCTCCATTTCGTCGACTTCTTGTTCGGTTGACGAACCTTGTACTTCAACCGGCTCCGGCTCGGTTTGTTGAGTGGGAAGTTGTTGGTTGTTGACGATATGGGAAGCCAAAAGATTAGCATACGCAAACATGTTCGGATCGTTGAGAAAATCAAGATTTTGCAGTTGGTTTTGTTGTCTCGAACCTTGCGACGTAGCCTTTTTCGTAGATTTCGTGTTTTTACGAGGAGGAACAAATCGAGAAAGTTGTTTTTTTGGTGCCATTGTGAGTGAAAGATTAGAGTTTTTTTATAAAAAATGAGAGAAAATTGAATTTGTGTGTGTAAATAAACAAAGTGTAATATATATATAGGTATAAAGTGATTAAAAAAATAATAATAAAATTTCAAATACTCCCAACGGCTATATTTCTTCCAAAGGTTCCAAATTTTTTTTTTGTCTTCTTCTTATGCCGAAGCGTCTTGTGGAGAATTCCCAATCACTCGCCGCTGGTGACAAAAGGGTTGGCGACGATGTTTGCCCGCGGCAAACCCACGACTGCCATCACCCTTATATATAAATGCTTAATTTACTCAAACACCTAAAATGAGTCTACTTCACCAAAATGATAGGTGGCTTTCTATATGGCCATATGTCCCACACATTGGAAAATGAAAGAAGTTTGTATTTACTTGTGGACTCGTAGTTCTTTTTTTATTTTATATTTTTTAAACTAGATTGTTGTTCCTCTTTGACCACTTAACGGCCGTTCAAAAATATTACATGTATGTCGATAAAATATATATATATATATATATATATATATATATATATATAATATATATATATATATATTACATGTATGATTCAAACTTCAAAGAATATGCTTTTAGTTTTGTCCTGTCTTTTAAAGAGACCCTTAGTCGTTTTCGCATTTCTTTTGGTATTTTTAATGCCTTACATCTTGTCATCTTTATAGTAAATGTGATAATCAATGTTCTTAGACGATTTTTCATACATTATATAATATACTAAAAGTGGAAGTTGATTAGCCAAAATGATGTGTCATTATGTTGCGGTTAGTGGCTTAATCTTTAATTCTATTGGGCCATCAGATATGTTAAAAAAAAAGGTATTGTTACTGTCGAACCACCCATTGTGGCCGCATATGATTGGCCCATTGCAAGCCAAGGATTTTCTGTTCACGTACGGAGTCTGCTAATTGCCCCTTAATAAACACTGTTTCGGATTTTACCCTGATTAATAATATTTACCCGGTTAAGAAGCACTGTTTCGGATTTTAGCCTGATAAATCATGCTTACTTATACCGATACAGGATCTAAACCATACATGTGTACATTAATCATCCCATTCTTCTGACAATGAAGGTTCTTGAATACAGTAACTAGAGAATTAACAAATGTGCATTACACACACTCTTGCCCTTATACATTGAACCCAGATTAAATAAATAAATAAATAAATAAATAAATGAGAGAAAGCAGCAGGTAGCAGAACTCCTTCACATAGCACATCATATTTGGCGGCAGTTGAACTCCTTACCAGCTGCAACGATTTCGTGTTAGTATGGTATGTTAATCTAACTTTTGACCTAAATGTAGTATTTTCATGCATGCAATAGAACTATCTGTATTCCCTGTTTTGCTTATGCATACAGTTGGGGTTTGAATGTTGATTCAGAAAAAGTAAGATAATACATACCCATTTTAGTGTATTTCATCTTACACACACACACCAGCTTCTTCCCCCCCCCCTCTGCATCCTTTAGCTTTCCATGGATAGTGCAACTGACAAGAAAAGAGACAAAAATTGTAGGATTAGCTGTAGTATCCCAGAATATGTAGATAGAAAATATGGAAACAGTAATTTTGGAGCAGTTACTGACTTTTTAACTTACATTGGGGAAAAAATCCCATTCAAATGAGATTGCAATGATGCCTTGCATGCACACCAATGTTCAAACAACATCGCCATATTATACGAATGTAGAAAAAGAAAGATACCATGAAAATAAAGGTAAGAGTAGTTTACCAAGTAACTGTGCAATTGAGTTTGTTGAAAAAACCATACAACCAATTCCATCAGTGCAATATTATGGTATCTACCAAGCCGCTACAGAGAGTAACCATTTGTCAAACAAAAAAACATCACGTACCATGTTACATGAGGTGTTGCAACAAAAAAAAAAGAGAAAACCGACATACAACAGGATGGCTACAAATATCCAAGGGCAGAGTATGGTGCAACTACGTTAACTAATGGCACAGGTAAGTTGTACATTTTTGGGTTTTAGAACGGTCAAAATATGCAGGCTACTAAATATACGTTCTGTTTTGCAGCTTTTATACAAGGACAGTCGATGTGTCAACAAGAAATTTATGGAAAGAATTTGCAAAGCCCGAATTCACAGGATAATTCCGCAGATTGTGTCAATATTAACAGCTTAAAACGGAAATGTATGACAACTCAAACAGCAATAGTGAATGACCTAAACAAAATGAAAGGTAATTGTTTGTATGATCGTACCGACATATTTATTGATATAAATACCTTAACTTGCAAAATATTACCTCCGATTTTGCAGACATAGGTATGCAACCACATTTGGCCTACTACCCAGGTTTCGTGCATCAATTTTTCCCCCCGATATTAATACTAACAAGAGGAGCCGAATCGTCAACGAAGAAAACACTGTTGCCGTTTCAAATAGATTCAACGATAAACCGTATTTCTAATTTTCCTCTTTTTTTTTTCTTTTTTTTTCTATATTTTTTTCCTTTTTTTCCCCTTTTTTCTCGTCTTAAAACCTTTTTTTCCAATTCAGATTTACATGTCCCTTTTTTAATAGCTAAAGTTTTGTTTCAGCCTTACCAGCAAACAATCAGGCGTGCACGTCCTCTGATCTGTCCTGCAATATGCAAACTCCATGCGGTGTTCAGAATTCTCCTACACTTATGCACAATACAAAGACATTTGACTTTATCCAAAGTTGTCATGACAGAATGCCAGCTCTTTGTATGCAACCTAAAAATGCAGGTACAGAACGTGAAAAATAATATATGCCAAATGAACCAACCATTTGTCTATGATCAACACCAATTTATAAATATATCCTTACAATTATGCAATATTGTAGTGTCGCCGACAGATGAAACAGCTCATAAATTAAAAAGAAAGTCTGAAACTCAAATGAGTGATGGAACGTGCAGAAATACAGACATCAATATAAAAAGAGGACATTTTATCACAAATAGCGTTGACAGAGCTGCTATGGAAACCGATATACAAGCCTTTCCAAATAAGCAAGGTGACGTTTGAAATATGCATTAGTTTCTGAATTCCATTATATAGTATTGATAGCATGTTTGAAAACATGGTTTTTCAAAGTTAGCTAAAGGTTAACTTTTTTTTTTTTTTTTTTTTTTTTTTTTTTTTTTTTTTTTTTTTCATATTTGCCATTCATAGTTACAGATTTCCATTTTAACACCTAAGATTTGGTTTCAGTCTTACCAGTCAACAATGACCCCTGCGTGCCGTATGGTTTATCTTGCAATGCACAAATTCCATTTGGTGGTCATAATTCACTAATTCCTATGGAGAATGCAAACACCTTCGACTCTAGCCATCGTTGCGATATGAGAATGGCCTCTGTTTATACACAAACTACTGCTGCAGGTATGCAACCTGAAATAATACATCATGAATCAGGCAACCATTTGTATATCATTAATAATAGTTTACAACTGTAACCTTATACTTATGCAATATTTTAAATTGCCCTACGGATGGATCATCCAACAAATTAAAAAGAACATTTGAGTGTCAAATGGCTCCTGAAGCATGCACCAATACAAACAGCAACATAAAAAGACGATGTCTGGTGACAAATAGTTTCGGCAACACTACTATGGAAACCGATATATAACCCTTTCCAAATAATCAAGGTGACCTTTCAAATATGGAATACTTTTTCATTTGCATTATACAGTATTCATATCATGTAAGTATACACTTATTCGTCATTTCGTTTCCGCTAAAGTGTAACTTAAATAGGCATAAAATTGTTGACACAACTACAGGGAGTCAGCCTGTGGAATGGCATCAGTGTACTGTTAATACAAGCCAACAACAGCATCGACAAAGACAACGACCAAACACTTATAATACGAATGATGCACCATCAAGTAGACCCAGAGGTAACAGTTCTATTCATATATTTGTATTGTTGCTGCAGCATCAATACAAACCATTCTTAACTTGATTTGCTAACAGTATTTGTTCATAGGTATTTCAGATTTGTACATTGATATTGGAGACTGTGACTGGTCATGTGACTACTGTGGTGCTAGATTTTGGTATAGTGAAAGGCTCAAAAGGTATACACAAGAAAGGGTTCGATATAGTCGCTGCTGTGGGGAAGGAAAAGTACGGTTGCAAGAACAAGTTGATCCACCAGAGTCTATAAAACAATTATTCAAAGACAAACATTTTATGGAAAGCATACGCGCCTATAACCAAATGTTTAGCATAACATCCTTTGGTGCCCAGATAGATGATCGTGTCAATGATGGAAGAGGCCCTTATGTTTTTAAAATCTCAGGGCAAATATATCACTGGATAGGAACACTGTGCCCTCCGAACAATGAAAGTCCAAAGTTTTTGCAACTATACATATACGACACGAAGAACGAAGTTGAAAACAGGTTAGCGAGTTTTGGTGGAACAACCTCGGGCACGTTGAAACCTGAAATTGTTTAACAACTTATACACATTTTAGACGAACATAATCAGTTGGTGGCATTGTTCAGAACAGCCCGTGACATATGTCAGCAAGAAAATGTACCTAACTTCACGGTTCATCTTTATAATGTTGATGGGGCTCGCGAATACCAACTCCCAACTACAGACATCCTCGGTGCTATAGTTTTTGAAGATGGACCTGATACCAACACAGATTACGACGTAATCATATACAAAAAAGATGCAGGCGCTCAAAGAATTAACAAGGTTCATTCAACATATATGTCACTACAATTCCCGCTTCTTTTTGTATATGGTGAACCAGGATACAACACCAAATTGAAGTTACATACACGTAATGCCAATGGTCAAAGATAAAAAATGTCAATGAACACCTACTATACGTATCAGTTGCATGAAAGGCCTCATCTTTATGGGTTGCTGTTCAAAGGAGGAAGGTTATTTCAGCAATATGTTGTATCAGTTTATTGGGCAATTGAACAAGATCGACTTGATTTTCTAAGAGCAGAGCAAAATAACATTAGAAGCGAGTACTTATCAGGTATTTATGATGCAATTTCAAAGGGCGATCGTTGTGGTGCCGACATAGGTAAACGTATAATCCTTCCTTCAAGTTTCAATGGCGGACCGAGATATATGCATAGTCATTACCTAGATGCTCTTGCCATCTGTCGAGTCCTGGGGAATCCCCAGTTTTTCATTACATTCACATGTAATGTAAACTGGCCAGAAATTCGAAGATACATGGAACGTTTTCCTGAGTTGTCACCATCGGATAGGGCTGACATTATTGATCGGGTGTTCGAGCAAAAGGTTCAGGATTTTGTTAAAGCTCTAAAAGAAGGCAGCATATTTGGCCATGTTACCAGAGGTATGTAGTTTTTATGCAACAAAAAAAAATATATATATATATAGTAATAAAAAGAAAAAAAATTGCATAAAATATATTATATATAATTTAAAATATATATTAACTTTAGGTAACATACTTTTTTTCTCTATGATTAATAATGCAGTCCTATACACAATTGAATTCCAGAAACATGGGCTACCGCATTGTCACACGCTACTATGGATACGTTCACGCGACAAAATACAATCAGCTGAAGATGTGGACAAATTTATTTGTGCAGAATTACCTGAAAAGACAACAGATCCGACAGGGTATAAAGTTGTTTCTGAAATGATGATGCACGGTCCATGTGGAGTAGCTAATCCAAATGCTCCATGCACGGACAAAGGTAGCTGTACAAAGAACTTTCCAAAAAAATCCAATGAGAAAACATTTTTTGACAAAAATGGTAATGTACATTATCGACGACGAAAAACAACAGCTTATGTAATGAGAAACAAGGTAAAGCTGGATAACACGTATGTTGTTCCATACAATAGACAGCTATGCCTTATGTTTTCCGCACATATAAATGTTGAATATTGTGGATGGAGCATGTTGATAAAGTACTTATTCAAATACACATCAAAAGGAAGTGACAGAATTGCCGCACGAATTGGAAGATCACTTGGGCACTCATCAACATCAGCAACCGCTCCAAGGGTACATGTTGATGAAATCAAAAATTTCATAGATGGACGCTTTATCTGTCCTCATGAAGCTTGCTGGAGAATATTTAACTTCCCCATACATCATCGAGAGCCAGCCGTCCAGATTCTCGCTGTTCATCTTGAAGGCATGCAAAAGATCAGTTTTCGTGACAAAGAACCTTTGGGATACGTTGTCAGTGACGATGGAAGAACACTGACAACACTTACTGAATGGTTTACATTCAATAATTAATATGAAGAAGGGCGACATCTTACATATCTAGATTTCCCATCCAACTTCGTTTGGTATGAAATTTCAAAAACATGGAAGCATAGAATAAACAGGGGAAGATCGTCAATTGGAAGACTTGCATACGTCCATCCTGCTGCAGGAGAACTCTTATATTTTAGAATCCTTTTATGTCATCAGAAGGGTTGCAGATCATTCTCTGACGTACGCAGAGTAAACAACAAAAATTTTCCTACATATCGAGCCGCATGCGAAGCAATGGGATTACTTAAGGATGATAGAGAATGGGAGATAACATTAGAAGAGGCAGCTATTTTGGCAACAGCATCAGAGTTACGTAGACTGTTCGCTCACATCTTGCTTTATTGCGATGTTGCAGACACAATCAAACTGTGGGAAAAGCATTGGACACTAATGATTGACGATATTCCAGCAAAAGCATCTGCCATGACTCATATAAAAAATCTTCATATCAACGATCCAGAATTGAAAGGGCACGTTCTATATGAGTTAGAAATGATCTTCAACAATTGTTCCAAGTCAGTCACAGATTTTGGTCTTCAATTGCCTCCAAAACAATTGCTAGACGACTTAAACAACAGACTGTTGATGGAAGAAAAAACTACGATCGTGCCGAGCTTAAAGAAGCAGTTGCAATTGTTGTTAACAAGCTTAATTTAGACCAGCAAAGAATCTACAATCTTATTGTTAACTAATGCAGTAACAATAAACAAGAGTTAGTTTTCGTATATGGGCATGGAGGAACAGGTAAAACTTTTTTTGTGGAAGACAATAATTAACAAACTGCGTTCAGAAGGAAAGATTGTACTAGCAGTTGCATCTTCGGAAATTGCTTCTTTGTTACTTCCATCTGGCCGAACAGCCCATTCAAGATTCAAACTGCCTCTTGAATTAACAGATGAATCAATGTGGCATGTTAAAAAAAAACGCTGCTTGCACAACTACTATCAGATACAGACTTGATCGTTTGGGATGAAGCCCCAATGAATGACCGAAGATGCTTTGAAGCACTTGACAGAACTCTTAAAGATGTTCTCAGCAATTCGGACAAACTATTTGGTGGCAAATCAGTAATGTTAGGTGGTGACTTTAGACAAACATTACCAATAAAAAAGAAAGGCACAAAGGCAGATATAGTCGTTGCATCAATAACTTCTTCATACCTTTGGCGACATTTTAAAGTTTGCAGGCTTACACAGAACATGAGACTTCTACAAAGAGAACTTGACGCTTATGAAAGGAACAAAACGGCACAATTTTCTTCATGGTTAGTAGATATAGGAGACGGTAAAATAGGAAGCCCTGATGAAGAAGATGAAAAAAATGGAGCTTGGGTGATAATACCTGGAGAATACCTAATTCCAGATACCAACGAGGGTTTACGAATGCTTATTAACTTCATCTACGATGAAGAAACATTGGAGTCACCAACTGCAGAAATATTACAGCAAAAAGCAATCGTGTGTCCTAAGAATGAAACCGCCGATACAATTAACACAGAAATTCTGTCTTTGGTCAAAGGAGAAAGCACAACATACACAAGCTCTGATGAAGCTATTCCTCTTGGAAAAGACGATGCCGCAAATGAAGTACTATACCCACCAGAATTCCTAAACACACTTAAATTTCCCGGTTTCCCACCAAACAAACTGACACTTAAAATTGGGACTCCAATTATGCTACTCCGCAACGTGGATTTAGGATGCGGCCTATGCAATGGAACAAGAATGGTTGTGACACAACTGTTGTCAAACCTGATACAAGCAGAAATTATCACAGGCAGCAGGATTGGAGAAAAAGTTTTTGTTCCAAGAATTACATTGAAAGCGACTGATCCGAACATGCCTTTTATCTTCAAAAGAAAACAGTTTCCAGTGAAGGTTTGCTACGCAATGACAATCAACAAGAGCCAAGGACATTCTCTAAGCAAGATCGGCGTTTACCTACCCGAACCTATATTCGCACACGGGCAACTTTATGTTGCCCTCTCACGAGCTACAACGCCCAAGGGTCTCAAAATCCTTACAAAAAAACACCCTGACCACCCACCCAGCACAACAAAAAACATAGTGTACAAAGACTTTCTCGAGACAATTACTCATACCGAGGTTTAAGTGGCCAAAATTATATTGCACAAAACATTAAACAAAACTATTAGCGTTACTCTTGGTTTGCATTTGCTTTCGCTTTTTTTTTTTTTTTTTTTCCTGTTTTATTTATTTATTTTTTTTTTTTTTATGTATACTTCTAATATTTTATAAATATTTTTCTTGCAGCATGGCAATTACAGCAATTGAAGGTTCTTCTAGCATGGTAATTACAGCAATTGAAGGTCTTAAAGTTGGAGACAGAGAGAAAGTGATTGAGGTCAAAGTATACCGTACATGGACCGCTCGAGATCCTTCGGATACTACCGAGAAAGGCTATCGTGCAATCTTATTAGACAGACAAGTAATTTACATACATAATAGCATAAAAACAGTGATACATTTCTTTTATTCTAACAATATTTTATATATTTAGGGCACTGCAATCATAAAAACAGTGATACATTTTTTTTATTCTAACAATATTTTATATATTTAGGGCACTGCAATACAAGCAAACATGCTAGCTGCCGTCATACATCATTTTAAACCTATTCTTATACCTGACCTGGCATACCGTATTTCAGACTTCAAGTGTACTAAAACAGAAAACTGGCAGCAAACTCTTCATAACAAAACGTCACTCTCATTCATCAGGCTCACAAAATTGGAACCTATACCATCTGAATCATTCCCACAGCACTATTTCAACTTTGTATCCTACAATCAGTTGCCTAACAAAGTCTTTGACCTACGTGACAAAGGAAAAAAAGATTATCCAGTTCTTACAGTTACCAAAAACTAACTTTAAATACCTTTACTTACCATAGTAAGAAAGAATTTATATATCAATAACCATGTTTAAATGTATAGATTATATTGGGTGTTACATTACATTCGGAGAACCACGCGACATTGGGAATCCTAACAGAACTCAAACAAGACTACGCAAAGTTAAAATACAGAATCTGAAGTAAGTCATTTTTCTAAAAAAATATATATACAAATCACATATGCAATAGCTTAAATGCATAACATTCATTTAAAATTACTTACATGACCAGTCGCAATTCCATCGAATTGACATTATGGGACGAGCTTGCCGACAGATTTGAAAAAGAAGCCATTGAAAAACTAGAAAGGCCAATAATAATAGCTGTCAATTCGTGCAGGGTTTCAAGATATCAAAACAGAGGTACTTTTACTAACATTCATAGAAAGAAACAACTTATTTATAAATAAATGTAACAAACATCATATATCTAACTCTTTGATATTTATAGATCTACAACTATCATCAACACCTGCAACATACCATTACATAAATCCCAAGATACCACAACTTGAACAATATATAGCAGAGTAATATTCGAATATCCTGACCAATTATTATACGTACTTTAGTTCCATATTTATTTACTTAAATGAATACACATATGCAACAGGTACAAAGCACTTTATCAAGAAAAGGCACCCTTATGTGTGACCAGGTACCGTTTGCAAGACATTGAACAGGAAAGAAACAAAAACCGTATTCCGTTTGCAATACTGTTCACACATAATCCAGATAGCTACAAGGTATGTTACAACAAAAAATGTCCATTTATAGTTTACCATGTATTACATAAAACACCCATATATGACACAACATTTTCCATTCTTTATTAGGGAGTTCGATTTAGTTGTGAAGCAACAATAATGGAATTAAATAAAAGCAGAGGCTGGTACTACACTTCGTGCACTTTTTGTACCTTCAAAGCTACGAAAATCAACGGAAACTATGAATGCAAACAACATGGGCTTATACCGGCTCCTAACTACAGGTAATCAAATAACAAATATACCACTTACTTTTTTGCCACTCCCTTACTTACCTAATTCATATATATAGATACAATTTCAGAGCAGTTCTAACAGATGGCACCGCAGAAGCACAATTTATATTTTTTACACCTAAGGCAGATGAATTTGTTGGTGATTGTACAAATTTGGTTGTATCAAATCACAATGGTGACCCACGCCATTTTCCAAAAGAATTAGAATCAATCGTTGGGACAAAGCATAAAGTCCAGTTTCATTACAATCCAACTTGCAGGGAAGGATCCGTTGAATTTGTCGTCAATGAAATCTTTGGGACCTAAATGAGTAAGTTGTGGTATGTTATTGGAAGGGGAGTTGTAAAGGGAGGTATGTCATGGTGACGTGGAACCCCTTGGGGCCCGAATGAGTAATTTGAGCTTGCCATTGCACCTAGTGCTCTTATATATACGAATTTCTAACCATTTTCACCCGCACATTTTTATTTCGTGCCGGCTAAATCTATATAAGTTTACATGCATAAACGATGCAATTAAATCGAAGCTGAACAATTACTTGACTAATACAAGCCTTCATATTTAAAATGAAGAAAATATATGATATTACTGAAATACATAATCCATAAGAATCAATCATTAAGAATATATTCTCAAACGTGGATAAAAGCATAGTTGTCAGGATCCCGATCCTGATCTTAGGATCTTACGATTTTACGATACTACAGAGCAAAAAAGATCCGGATCCTACGTAGGATCTTAACACACTTAAGATCTTATAAGATCCCGATCTTGACCATAGGATCTTAAGATCTAATAAGATCCGATCTTACTTTTATCAAATCGCAAACTAAAAAACTAAAAAAGTTATGGATCATGTTTTATAGAATTTAAAAATCAATATATTAATATTTTTAAACATTTCATATTCATAATTTAAAACAACATTTTCATAAAACATTCATATAATTTTGTGTTAATTATATATAATAATTTGTAGATTTGAATAATATTACAAAAACTATTAAAAAAATGACATTATAGTAGGATCTTAAGATCCTGATCCGATCTTACGATCACAATTTTGCAAAGACAAAAACAATCCAAGGTAGGATCCCGATCTTGAAAACATCGGATAAAAGAAAAACCATGAGATTTAAAAGTAACAGGAAGTTGCCGAGTTACTTGCAATGGTGATTCATTCATAAAAAAATATTCACTATTGGTTGGGGACTTGTGGTTAAGGATCTTTAAAGAAAGTCCCGGGTCGATTTGCAATTTGATAGTTCAGAAAGTTATACTCTATATCTTCGATTGGTAGTATCCAGAATCGCATTTTGGTGGTCACAATTGTTACAAGTACATATGTTGTAAAGAAGTACTAGCATGAAATATGACTCAGAGTGATTTTTTTTTTTATTATTATTTTTTTCTTTTCCCAAAAGTAGTCTAAAGAAAAGGAGATTATTGTAAACTGAAAATTAATTTATTGTGTTTTTAAGTTTTTTTAAGAAAAAAAAAGAAGAAACAAAAAAGAAATAACAGTAAAATTCTTAAGGTGTGTTTAGTTGGAGAAAAAATTCTTTTGTTTTCTATTTTTAATTTTGTAAAAATTTGGAAGGAAAATTTATCTCCATAAAATACTTGAAAATATAGAAAACGTGTTTAGTTGATGTTTGTATTTTCTATTTTGAAAAAGGGGAGGGAGAATTGTGGGTTACAAAGGAAAACAAGAAAAACAACTAAAATTTGTTTTGTAATTTTTCTTTTTAAGTTATGAAGTAGGGGATATTGTGTTTTGCAAAATATTTTGTTAGAAAACGCTAATTTAAACGCGATATCTATTTTCCTTATTTTTCACAAAATATTTTGTGAAAAACAAAGGTGTTTTCCGCAAACTAAACACACCCTTAACATTTTTCTTTTAAAGTTTTCCATCACAATATGAGCGGATTTAAACAGAAACAAAACTACACTCAAACTATTAAGTAAATAATGACCAATATAACTATCATTATATACTCATATTCAACTTTTGTGATAAAATAAATATGTTTAAAAGGATATAAATATAATTATTTTCTTTCTTTTCTTCCCAACTTTCTTTTCTTTTCTCTTTCTTTACCCATCATTTTTATCACCATATGAAAAACTCGAAAACGCAGTGAGTGTCAATTGATAAAGCGAGATATTCTGAACCACTAGAGATCAAACCATTAAAGGCCTTATTCATTGTCAAACAATAAAAATTCAGTTATGGGTATTGTTTCTTAAAGTGATGAGCAATAGTTATCACTCTAGCTCCTTGAGTTAATTATTTAAACCAACTAGGAACGTATTTCAAAAAATCTTTGGTCCAACATTGTTTTGTTATACGGAGAATAACTGTGCAAGAGTTAATTATGGGTGTTGTTTGTTGTTGTTGTTATAATATCAAACTTGTAAACTTTTTTTTTTTTTTTTTTTTTTAACAGTCAACGGGACGGCTAGTCCTTGGGTTTTGCAGTGACATCTAATTAGGCAGTATGCAGAGGCTCAAGGCGCACTAGCGACCGATGAAGTCACAGAAACCACGGGGGAGGGAAAACTCACCAACCAAGCAGCCCGTAGGCACTACACTTAATTGGGAGAAAACCTTGCCTCCTCCAGAATTTGAACCCGTATCAACGAGTCCAAACCCCTTCATTGGAGGACTTGGGTACTATCTGCGCTAGAAGCCAGATGTAAACTTGTAAACTACTCTTACATCTGCCCCATAAAATGACTGGCACTTTAAATGTATAAGTATCGTGGCGTAAAATTTTGTATTAGTTTTTACTCTTGCACAGTTACACATGTGGTGACCTTTTTTAAAATTTACACAAAACTAAAAAAACCAAAAAAAGAAGAAAATATGACTGTTGTAATTGACCTTATCCACTCATGTTGCTTGGCTTGGAAGATGACGAATATGCTTGTTTATATACTTTTACAGATCATGGTACATCTTTACAAAAGTAATGTACAACTATTTGAAGCAGGCTTTTTTCTTTTTAGATTATTTAATCAAAAGTGTTGTGCAATTTTATTCCTCCACTTATGGGGACAATATCGTCATTTTATGTACGCTTTTCAATACCCACGTTCCTTTCTCACATAGGCGGCCTGTTAAATTTCCGAAAAAGACCCTGCTTTAATGGAAGATCAATAATATCACAATTCAAATGAAAACATGAGATCTATATTAGGATTATGATCCTTTTTGGAACAGCAAAGCAATTTTGTTACAACTTGACTACAAAAGATATTGTTTCTTTCTACAAAAGATATGGTATTAGCAAATGTTAAAGTTAGGTATTTGATTTAACTTACGGGTTGTTTATATTTTACGATACCTAGGACGATTTTTGTACTTAACTACCTTAATATAAATATGAACCTTAACGACAATAACTCGATTTAAAGTATAAAACGAGTTAAAAAAATGACCACAAGCCTATAACAGGCCTTTGGTATAGTAGTACTTGTAATAATACCCCAACCCGCGTTTAAGTCACACATGAGACAAATGTAAGATTGATTATAGCGAGTTTGTTAATTTGAATCCTAAAAATGAAACAAAAAGAATGAATATGACCTTTTGAACACAAAGACAAAGTTAGGTACTGTACTTATTAAAGAGATCATTTGAGTATTTAACCATATACTAAAAACTTTAACAATACTGATAATAGCAACAAAATTGATTAATCAATTGTTAAAATATTGATCAATGTAAGTTTATACATATCGTTAAGTATAACATAAAATCCTTTTTATATAACATCACAAAACACATCCTCTTGTTACAAATCACATCCCTTATTATTGAGATGTTTACTTATTGCATCACACAAATATTACATCATATTTTACTGAAAACACAAGAAAAAGCTCTTTCGTGCTAGGCGTCCAGACCCGTTACACTCGAACCGACCATTATGTAGAGTCATATATATATGTATACTAATAAAAAACTCCCTCCGTCTCAATTTATTTGTCAGGAGAGAGAAAACACAAAGTTTAATAAAAGTTGGGCCACTTTAATTTTCAACCACTAAAATGGAATATTCCTCCACTAGATTCTTTAGTTTTTACTAAATAAGGAAAGTGGACAATTAATTTGAGACATCCATAAAAGGAAATATGGACAATTAAATTGAGACGGATGGAGTAATAAAAAACACATGACATGACAAAATGGAAAACCATGTATTTTGAATTGAATCTTTGATAAATATATTTTTTTTGGGTAGGTTAAACACATAAATCATCAACTTTCAAAAAAAAGAAAACAAGGGCAAAAAGGTAATTTCACACATGTACATGGCTGTCACGACACACACCAAATAAAAGAAAATAAAAATAAAAAGAATGTGATATTGCAAACGCATCAGCGGTGGCTTCAAATTTGTATTTCAAGAAAGAGAAAAACTAGTCTAAAAAAGTTAGTTTGGAGACGTTACTACAACCGGACTTCAACTCCTTTTTATTCACCGGAATTTAGTATTCTTTTCAAGTCCGCTTCAAACTTTTTTAAATTACCAACATAAAATTGTTAGTCAGTAGTTTCTTTTTATGATTGATTAAAGATCTGCAGTAGAGATGTTTACGCCTCAGAAGACATGGTCGGGTTGGCTTCCACCCAAACTTGGTTCTGGTTCTGGTTCCGGGTCGGACCCTACTCCTAAACCAATTGGTGGAGATTCAACGGATCAAGATACTGTTGTTATTGATAAAATTAATAACCTTGAAAAAGAGGTTAGTTAATTTTTATTATTACTACTACACTCTTTATATGCTATTTTTTTATAAAGTTTTGTAATTTATTAATTTTGTCAAGTTGGTTATGTTTCTTGATATGTTAAATTCAAAGTTTGTGTCTTTTTTATTATAAGTTTGTGATTGAGTGTGACATGGGTTTTTTTTTTTTTTTTTTTTTTTTTTTGTGTGTGGGTTGTGAGGATAAGTTTGATTAGTGAATATAATGTTTTAAGTTCGCGTTTTTAAGTTGAATTTGAAGTAAAAAATAAGGTATAAAAAGGTTTGTATTTTAGTGGTTTTGGTTATGTTTCTTGATTAATTAATTTAGATGATGATATGTTTAAGTCAAAGTTGGTGTCTTTTTATTAGTTTCTGATTGGGTGTGACATGGGTTTTTGTGGGTTGTAACAATTAGTGAATATAATGTTGTAAGTTCGCGTTTTTTAAGTTGAATTTGATTTAAGTTTGTGGTAATTAGTTCGTTATAGAAGAAGGGTTTTTGGGTATTGAGATGTGTTAGACTTGGAAAGAAAGTTGGAAAAGTTCTGATTTTTAAGATCGGCACCTGTCGCCCGATACCAGACACTAGGTTAAAAGAAAATTGCCAACTAGTATTAGTGCGGCCGTGTACATGTCAATAGCAGTTGAAACTTTGAGGACTTACTATATACGACTCTGTATATTGTTGATTAAGAAGACTACCAATCTACCATACTCAATTGTTTGGATTATTAGACTGCCTGATAAATCCATATTTGATTATCGATCAGTTAGTTTTGTGTGAAACTATACGAGTAAGTTGCTCCCTTTGTATATAAAACATCACCTTTTTTTGGAACAAACCAAAAAGAAGACCGTTAATAGTTTTTTTTTGTTGATTGAAGGACGGTTTTGTTTTTTCGGTGGTTGTAATTTTGCCAACATCGCAAGTTTTGATAGTTTTGTTTTAGTATAATGTTCTTTCACCAAATTGGTTAGTATGGATTGGTGCACAAAAATGAGGTAATTTGAAATGTTCAACCATGCACTCAGAAGACTTGTATTCGCGATAATTAATGCCAATTAGGGAGTTTATTAGAGAGTCTACATCAGAATTATTATGCTGATGTGGAAGTTGAGAAAACTGTCGATTACTTTTTATTTAACTGTTGCTTGCTGATTATTTCTAATTAGTAGCATTAGTCACATGAAAGGATCTGTTTGTTTAGTTTATTTGGCAGTCCGGTTTAAATGAAGCTAATTTGATGATTGGTCTGTGTAACAGCTGTATGAATACCAATATAACATGGGCGTTCTCCTCATTGAGAAAAAAGAGTGGGTCTCTAACAATGAACAATTTGAAAAAGAATTATCCGAAACCAAGGAGCTCCTTAAGCGAGAGCAAACTGCGCATCTTATTGCAATGTCGGAAGTGGAGAAGCGAGAGGAGAAGTTGAGGAAAGCATTAGGAGTTGAAAAACAGTGTGTCAACGAGGTAGCATCCTAACTTAGTTATATAAGTTTTTTGTTAACTTAACCGAATCATGATGTCATTAGTAATATTTATATACACCTTCTAAGAACTGCCAACACTTATTCAATGCTGTTACAGTTGGAGAAGGCTTTGCGTGAAATGCGGTCAGAACATGCAGAAATAAAGTTTACTGCCGATTCAAAGTTGGAGGAAGCACATGCTCTGTCTACTAGCATTGAAGGGAGATCATTAGAGGTAGAGGCGAAATTACGTGCTGTTGATGCCAAGCTTGCTGAGGTCAACAGGAAGACATCAGAGATTATAAGAAAATCATCAGAGCTTGAGGCGAAAGAAAGTTCACTCCTGAGAGAGCGCATGTCATTTAATAATGAGTATGCCTCACCTTCTGTTAAATATTTGCACTCTGACAAAATTATTTTCTGCCTACTGTTTCTTACATTTTTTTTTTTTTTTTTTTGTGTTGTCAGGAGAGATGCACATGAACGGAATTTATCCAACCAAAGGGAGGACTTAAGAGAATGGGAGAGGAAGTTACAAGAGGGTGAGGAAAAGCTGGCTGACGTTCGTCGATTGCTCAACCAGAGGGAAGAGCTTGCGAATGATAGTGATAGAGTATTTAAACAGAAACAACTTGATCTTGAAGAAGCACAGAAGCGGATAGATGTGGCTAATTTGGAGTTGAAAAGTAAAGAAGATGATATTAGTACCAGGATCGAAAACCTAGCTTTGAAAGAGAAGGTTTGTCATCGTTAGGCTTTTGGCTGATTGATATCTTAAAGTTGTCTTCAGATCAACTGTATGACTAATCTGTGTTCTTTTGCAGGAAGCTGCTGTTATTAGCAAGAACTTAGAGGTTAGAGAGAAGGAATTACTAGAGCTAGAGGAGAAGCTTAACGCAAGAGAACAAGTAAGTCCATTGAATATCATCACTGGAAAGTCTTATACATGATATGTCCAACCACTCACCCTCGCGGCACTTTTGTTCACACCAAAACTTACAATTACAATTATAGGCGCATTCCTCTTTTTTCTGTACTCAAGAAATTTTGTATTGTAATGATTGTTTTCTTCTGTAGTTTCTTCATTGCTCGTAATTTTTTTCTCATGGACCATCTATTCTGCAGGTAGAGATTCAAAAACTTCTGGATGAGCACAAGGTCATGCTGGATGCGAAAACACATGATTTTGAGTTGGAGATGGAACAAAAGAGGAGATCATTGGATGAGGATTTCAAAATCAAGGTTGCTGAAGTGGAGAAAAAGGAAATTGAAGTCAATCACTTGGAAGGAAAAATTGCTAAACGAGAGCAAGCACTGGAAAAGAAACTCGAGAAAATCAAGGAAAAAGAGAAGGATATTGATTTGAAGTCAAAGGCTTTAAAGGAGAAAGAAAGGTCCCTTAAAGCCGAGGAGAAGAACTTAGACAAAGTAAGGAAAGAACTAAGCACTGAAACAGAGAATCTGTCAAGTCTTAAGGCTGAACTCGAGAAAATAAGTATTGAAATTGAAGAACAAAGATCAAAGGTGAATGATGATCGGGAAAAACTTCAAGTAACAGAAGAAGAAAGGTCTGATTTTGTCCGTCTGCAATCTGAATTAAAACAAGAGATAGAAAAAAACAGACAAGAATGGGAAGCTGTTCTGATGGAAAGAGAAAATCTGAAGCTGGAAAAGGAGAAATTCGAAAAAGAGTGGGAGGATCTTGATGAAAAAAGAGCTGAGATACAGAAGGAACTGGATTCTTTTGCTGCACAGAAGGAAAAGATGGAAAAATTGAATCGTTTAGAAGAAGAAAAGTTGCATAATATGAGGTTGGAAACCAAGAGTTATGTAGAGAGAGAGTTGGAATCACTTAAGTTGGCCAAAGAATCGTTTGCTGCTAACATGGAGCATGAGAAATCTGTCTTAGCAGAAAAATACAACAGCAAAGAATCCCAAATGCTTCATGATTTTGAAGTGAAGAAACAAGAACTCGAATCCAAATTGCAACTCAAAGAAACTGAGATTGAGAACCGCATGCTCGAACGTGAAAAATCATTTGAAGAAGAGAAAGAAAGGGATTTAGCTAATGTGAGATACTTGAGAGATGTTGCAAGTAGAGAAATGGAAGAGATGAAATCAGAAAGAATCAAATTAGAAAAAGAAAAACAGGATGTATCTGCTAATCAGAAGCATCTAGAAGGACAACAGCTTGGAATGAAAAACGATATTGATAAGCTCGTTTCACTTAGCATGAAGTTGAAGGACCAGCGTGAACAATTCGTTAGAGAACGTGAACGGTTCATTGCATTTGTTGAGAAACAGAAGGGCTGCAAGGACTGTGGAGAGATAGTTTCGGAATTCGTCTTGTCTGATCTTCAATCTTTAGCAGAAATTAAGAACACTGATAGTTTTCAGTTACCGAAGTTATCTGACAGTTATCTGAAGGAAGCTGTTCATGGTACATCTGAGAGACCAAATGTCGGGACCTCAATGGCTATGATTAATTCAGGATCTCCTGGTTCTGGCGGAACCCTCGCATGGTTAAAAAAATGTACCTCAAAGATCGCTATATTCTCAGCAGGGAAAAATAACGAACATGAAGCTGGTGAAACAGAAGCACAAGAGAAGCTTGTGGATGTTGGTGAAATACCTGAATATATACTGAGCTCCGAGGATGAACCGGAAGTATCAGCTAGAGTTGTGTCATATTCTTATGATGTCAAGAGACAGGTGGAGCAGTCACATGATATTGAGAAAGTTCCTCAGCAGCCTGAAAATAGTAAGCCGACTAAGAGGCTTAGACCTAGGGCTACTAGAGCACGTATTACAAAGGCAGCTGTTGGGGATCATAATGCTACTAGTGACAATAATGCAAGTGAGAACGCCAATGGTGTTGCGGAAGACTCTGCTTACACAAATGAAGTGAGTCAGGGAGTATCAAAAGGTGGAAAAACAGAAAGCCGTAAACGTGCAAGTGAACAAGAACCTGAATACAGTGAACAGTCTGTCAGTGTCACAACTGGGGGTCGCAGGAACACGAGGCAGAAAGTTGCCAGAGGTGTAGAGGCTCCTCCAGTAACACGCTACAACCTACGCCGAAAGACGTAAGTACCTATACCCTTGTGCACCTTTGTAATTTTTGTACTAGGTTTTTGATCGCATCAAGCCATACTTTGCTAAAATTTAACATATTAGCTTTATATACTAAAAAAATGGACAAAAACGCGTACTAAAAAATAACTTGTAACAATATTGTTTTATATAGAAAAGAGTCCATGTTTGGAAAGTCTCTCTGGAAGTTGATATTGCACAAGGGATTTATCTAGGACCTTCATTACTCTTGTCTTAGTCATCAGGGTTTTATGCGTATGTTAGCATTTCTTCAGTTGTCTTACTTGTTTCAATTATCCTTTGAATCAGTGGAGGCCCCACTGCTGTTAACGGAACCCTGTCTAATCAAAGTAAAGAAGATGGGGCTGACGGCGTCACAAATAAAGAGAACGGTGCTGCTGGGAGAAAGAGAAGATCCCGTGGCTCTTCAAAGGTTCAGCCTGGAGCTTCAACAGCTTCTGCAAATGGAGATCATGACATAGACTCGCAAGGCCATGTATAAATAACTTCACTTCTATTTATGTCTTAACTCCCTCTGCCCCAAAATGGATGTCCACATTTAAAAACAGAAAAGTAATAATGTACTGGTTTTCCAGTTGACTGAAATTACCTTTATCTTGCAAAATTTTCAAGTTAATTGGAATCTTAAATACATCAATGTAAAAAAAATACTCCGTATTAAATTGTGTGTTTTTGTTTGTGGACAAATATTTTGGTGATCTCTTCATCTTCATTATTTGTATTTTGTTTTGTTTTCAGAATAATGCAGATGGGGAGAATGAGGTAGCAAACAAGTGTGTAGAAGATATGGCTTTGAGTGAAGAAGTCAACGGGACACCTCAACAGAATAAGGAGCATCACAATGATGATCAAGAGCTTGGAACTCCTGCTGCCGCCCAGGAGGATGATGATGATGATGATGATGATGCGGATTCTGAAGATGAAGAGGAGGTTGGGCATCCTGGTGAAGTTTCCATAGGACGAAAGCTGTGGACTTTTATCTCAACATGATGAAGAGTGAAATAAAGGCTTTATATATGCATGCATAGAGTCCAGGCAACTATTTCCTTTTTGGTGTCGAGAGTTGTTTGTTGTGTTAGTGGTGTCTATTAATTGTTTTTATGTAGTCACTGTAGCTAGTTTAGAAGATCGTATGGTATGGTACATCTTTAGATTGTTTTGCATGATAAAATTGATGTAATTCAGGGCAGGGAACCTGAATGGATCGGATCGGATTCTTCACACTTGTCTTTCATTTTGTTGCGTGTTGTTTGTGGCCACATTTTATCATTCTTAATTTGTTACCAGATTTGGATTGTTAGCCTTCGATTTACGTCCCCTTCTTGTCTGTGTGACATCTTGTGTATGTATATGAATTTAAATGGTTGGAAAAATGCGATGCAAGGTTCGCCTGAATTCTTGGATGGTTGATTACTTACTGTATGTCTGTCTTGGGTCCGGGAGCAAATATCTCCTGACAGTGCATGCAGTCCTGTAAAACATCTGAAGTAAATTGCTGAGTAATCAATTTGTATTTGGAGCAGATTATCTTCGTTATTTTGACTTGAGGCAGGATAATGATCAAATCATAATAGACCTCTACATCTTGGTTCGTATTTTCTTCTAAGATAACCCGAGACTATTCCTCCAAAACACATCCAGATTTGCATGTGATGAAAGAAAAAACCGCAGTTTGTGTCCAAACAGGAGGCTGGAATATATAATTTACAGTCCATAACAGATTTAAGCAACAAGCAGAAAATGAAGTTAAACATCAAAATGCCACTTCTCTCTAAAACTGAAAATTTGATTTACAACATGATAGGGTTTGGGGCAAAATCATCTCCAGACCAAATGGTCCAACTACCAGTTAACCTACACAAGTCAAGTTAACCTGTTTGCTATCTTGAACTACTCTAGACCCTATATATCAATGTTGACATTACACACAGAGAACCAAACATCACCTATGTTCCTATCACATATGATACTACAAAACAGAAGATCTAACCAGATCTATTCAGGTTAGCTATGCAAAACTGTGACCTCTTAACCTTATTTCCTTTACATTGCTATCCTATATGAACCTCAGGTACTTCCTGTTGATCCTTCATAGTAGCTTGTTGATTTGTGGTGAGAGCCACACGTTCATCTGTGTTGTGAGCTGCACGCGTCTCCTCCTTAAACTTCTTTATATCCCTGAATAATTAGAATGAATAAAAAATACAAGAGCATATTAGCCGACATTATTCTTCATCATACTACTCGTGGCACTTTTGTAGTTTAATCAACATTTTTTAGCAACATCTTTGTAGACTTATATATGTTTGTACATGAAATGCTCCGTAAGCAATCAATTTAAATGCATATGTATGTATCACTTACATGCAGCGAGGTATTTTGCAATCAGAATCTGTACAAATTTGTGAGTGCGCTTTTAGTATCCTCCATACTCTTTGACAATAATTGCAACCTCCACGAACTCTGATACTGCATCTTTTAGCATGATAGAAAAGTCTTCTCATAGTTATACAGTCTTTATACGAGCAAGTTATCACATCACACTGAGAGGCATGCATTAGAGTATCCAATACCGCCTTTAACTGCATCAGATTAACAAAAATAGTTTTTCTTAATTAAGTTAATTGGATTAATGCATCAAGAAATATGGTAGTTGATGGTTTGTTCATACCGCTAGGGATTTTTGTTTCTGAAGTTCACTTTTGGACCCACCTACAAGTTCTATCGAAGGAGGATATAACCTGTGAGGATGATAAGCTCCAAGTCTCATCTTATAGCATGCCACACATAAATAATACTTAGCACATGTGTCACACTGCCAACATTGTTCAACCACAACATCCGCAAGGCAAGCAGCGCAGGCCGGCTTAATAGGAGGCTTGTAGATTAGGTGATACAAGATCATCATAGACGAGTATTTGGCACGTGAAAGTGTATCAAACTGAAAATGGGATTTCTGGCACTTGTTTAAAAACGCATCACGAGTCTCGAAGAAACTGTTCACAAACACATCATCTTTATCCGTAGTATCAAGAGTCACATTGTTCACTGCAACCTGTAAAAACATTCGATTTAAAATTAGAAAATGTAAGAAGCAGAAAAAAGGATTTCTATTGAAGCTTAGCTCACCTCAGAGAATAGATTCGTTTCACCAGATTGGCACGTGTGCATTTTACTAACGGAATAATTCTTATCAGCATTGAAACATCTGCAAAGAATAGACACAAGGATGAAAATTATGATGATTTTGAAAAGCCAAATAAATAATTAGTAATAACTACAAAGAGAAGATCAAAAAGACAAATAAAAGAATGAGCTCATTTACCTTGAACACAGTTGAATCTTTTTGCATTGGCTGCAAAACCATCTGCTCCCGGATAAGATTACTTCATGGCAATGGGTGCATTTATTTTGTAAATGGACAATCATAAAGTTTTCCTTCACAGGTAAAATGGTTTGGCCCAGCTGTAAAGAAATCAGTTAACAATGTTCTGCTAATAACATAAAATGAAGGAAAAAGCTAAAGGCATGATTACTATCTTCCCATCAGTCGCTACTGATAAAGAATCCTAAAATTTTTACCTTTTGCATGACTAAGACATCTTTCATGGCAACATCAACTTTGTCCTGTCCCATTGCTTTCAAAATTCTCTTGTTAGGTAGCTTGCTCTGCAATCCACCACCCGCACTTTCTTCCACTTCAAGTTTCCTAACTATATTTTCAGCAGCCCCTGACCAATAATCACCATCAAAATAGGGCAAACGAGCTGCAGTAATTTTAGAATTGGCTTCTCCACTAGGAACAAAAAATTGATTGTATATATTAGTGTAGTCCACAACCACATTCTCTTCTGTTGCTTTCTTTAACATCAACTTGTACCTACAAACGGATTTATATAAACGTTATTGTAACTTTAAAATTAGATAAAGTTGACTTTTAGAGAGAGATACCTACCACTGGCGTAGCTTATCCTGCTTTGGTGTTCTTTGAGTCTCGGGATGACAGTAGAAAATGTAATCTTCTCCTTTAATAAGAGGACAAGCCCATATGTAACAGGTCGCAAAACCCCGATTCTTGCAATACTCAAGGTATCCAATCTGATGATCATAACATATGCAAAACATAAGGCATATTTTCAGCAAGTTGTTGCTACATAAATCCACATAATTAGCATTAGGAAATAAAGAGGAGACACTATTTATAAACTTTTTAAAACAGTACATAAAAAAGTGAAGTACCAATATTTCATGATAAACAACGGTTCGAAGAGATTCACCGGTCACGCTTTTTCTCTCTGGTCTAAAGTACTTAACAGAATCAAGATACGAGATATACACACAACGCTTATTTGGGCCACCACATTCTGATCCAAACTCCTGAACACACATTCCAAAGAGACACACATCTACCCCTTCTATTTTCTGGAACAGAAAAATTAACTGATGGCAAAAACGATATGTTAGATCCCCCGTTTGAAGCACATAATTACAAAAATGAGTAACCATAGTATCTTATATTACCTTGGATCTGTATGAAAATCCCGATGGATAATCTTCTCCCTGAAGTATATCAATAAATTTCTGCCTCACTTCCAAATGTTTCTCAACAGAAACCACGACCCTCACAACAAGACCCTCAGCTCCAGGTATCTACATATGGTCAAAATTCAAGATTAATTAACATCCAAAATTTTACAATAGATAATACACGAAATTTGTTCTTGATCTTACCTCGCTTGGTTCCATTCCAGAAATCTTGGACATTTCTTCTCTTTCTTGATTGAGACGTTTAGACAGCCTTTCTTCTATGTGATCACTGAGATTGGTTCTTGGTAGATCTTTTGCTTCAGAAGCGGTGGCTTGTGGTAAAGGAACACGTGTTCCACTTTCTATTTCTTCTAAATAACATTTAGGACAAATATATTCTGCTTTCCCTTCAACATCCTTTTCATCATTGTAGAGACCACATGTCCTATGCTGCCAGCATTGACACTTGTCACATTGAACCCACTGCAAAAATCGACAATAAATAAGTTAACAAATTACAGGGACTAAATTTGTATAAAATAAAACCCCAAAGGTTAACTTACCGAATCCTCTTTTTCCTCATCATTTTTAGCCTTTTGCAGGTGTGCTTTCGGAATAGAAAACCCACGCAATAAAATATTATTCCCATGAGATCCCCTGTAGCATGACATACAAAAACAATGGCGTATACCCATTTCATTGGTGGAGCGATAATATCCAACGTTCCTCTTAATTCGTATCTCACAAGATGAGCAATATATGGGTGCAGGGGCAAATGCCAGCTTTTCCATGGAACAGACTTGGCATGTGTTGTGACCGTTTGAAGGTGGTCTGTTTCCTGATGCATCCTGCATCAATATTAGTCACATTAGGAATCTATTAATTTACTGAAACTATTTGAATGTATATTGATGTACAAACCTTCTGAGAGGTAAAACTCAACAAGTGTTGTTTTATTTGATCTGCAGTAAAAAAATCAGCCAAAGATACACTCTGTATCTTGATTTTCTCCGGCTCCAACTCTGAGTCCTTATCAGTCAAAGATGCCACCTCTATCTCGGTGTTCTTTGATTCTAATAAGACCGAGTCACAATTAACCAGAGACCCACTTGTCGTCTCAGGTTGCTTTGAAGTTAAATCCAACTCATTAGCATCTGGTGCCGGATTTAAACCATTTATCGCAGTCTTTGATTCTAATACCGAGTCACAATTGACCAGGGACCCATCTGGTGTCTCAGGTTGCTTTGAAGTTAAATCCAACTCATTAGCATCTGGTACCGGATTTAAACCATTTATAGCAGTCTTTGGTTCTAAGACCGAGTCACAATCAACCAAAGACCCACTTGTAGCCACAGGTTGTAAACCCGACTCGTCAGTATTATCTGGTGTCAAATTTAGAACATCATTTTCTTCACTTATGGCATCACTGGTCCTTCCTTTCAGAGATACATTATTACTTTGATTTAGCCCTGTTAATTTCTGATCACCATTTGAATCATTAGAGTTGCTCGGGTCATCAACCATAGCATCATCATCTTCATGTTGATTAAGTGAAGCAGCATGTTCCGCAACTATAGAACTCTCCAACTTCGGATATTTTGTAGGCAATGCATCTACAAGAGTTCCAGTGCTACTGGGGTCCACATTATTGGTTGCCTCTAATTGGTCTAATTTTCTTTTTCTAGAATCCAGGCGAAAATTACCAGACCTTGCAGGTCCACAAATATCACAATTTAAATCATTACACTTATCAAAATGTGATGACAATTCAAGATACAGGTGGCACTTGCATACATCAGCCTTGCATTCCGCATCATGCATATAAACCCCGAAAGGAATTTCTCTTCTTAAGTCTGCTGGCATATCCTTGTAACACACATATGCATTAAGAACATGAAAATTAAACGCGTCTCTTGAACTTTCCAAACCAACATGTTGTGAATCAAATTGGTCATTAGACTGCACTGAAGCTTGTTGGGACACTGGGATTTGAATCTGATGTGATGTTTGAGTATTACATTTACTCTGTAGACTATCATTCTGTAGCATATTGCACGAATTTGGATATGGCGATTGCACATCATCAGCCAATAACAATGTTGAATCCATGTTGTGCGCGTTTCTTTTGTTTTCAGTAAAGCTTGTGTATTGGCCTACAGTTAACAATTGCAAAGGAAAAGTCCATGTCATATAGACAAAAAAATAATTTAAAAAGTTGAGATTATAAAAAGTAAACATACTGTTATGAAAAGGCTGCGGTTGGAAGGAATATGTTGGTGTTCTACTATCAAAAGCTTCAGTATCAGATATCACATCCCCGTAAGAACATGCAGTGATAGATGATACTTGTTCTGGTGAAGTAATAATGTCAAGATCAGTCTGCGCTACTCCCAATGGTGATATCAAGTTCATCCCACCACAAGCAACATTCTGGCCGTATTCGTTATATGCAGATCCTGCAGATGTTCATCATTGCATATAATGTCAAATACTAATGATGACAAAAAAGATTTTAGTCAAATGGGAAAGGAAGAGCCGGAAAACACACACCTCCATACGAAATAGGATTATAAATGTTTACGGAAGCATGATTGTTGTAAACATTGTATCCCAAATTCATATAACTTTCAGGCTGACAGAATGAATTTGAAACCAACAAATGAGGTAAAGATGAATGCGAGGATACTATCTGATGAAGATTAGTATCCTGCAACTCCTGCTTTATAAATGTCTGCAATCCCTGTGCAAAGTAACTTCTGGTTATTATAAGCTTACAACAGTTGTACAGACTCGTAGAGCATGCAAGTTCAAATATAAAAGAAACAAGACCCAAACACGTGCCAAAGCATTTCCACATTAAATTCTTTTGGACAGAAATGACGTAACTACACACGTTTTAAGCACACAATTTCAAAGTCAACGCGCATGCTATAACCACTTGTCTTTTCCCCCTTTCTACTACGAGTATATAATTTCTTTACATGGAAAAAGCGTAAACCTCCCAAATTTCAGGATTTATCTCCAAAACTATCAGAACCAATAAATTTTGTTCGGATATCGACACTTATGGTATTAAGAACACGCGTACTTCAACTACCGAGTCAATCATCCACATGTCTATACTCAACACAGCTCAACTTAACAAAAACAACAAGACTCACCTTTCAACGTATCTAATAACAATCAAACAAAAAAACGATCAAAAATCATATCGCATAAAACCGATTTCACAAACTTTTTCTCAAAACGAGCCCTAAATCGTGTTCCGTTGCAAAATAAATCTAGCACAAATCACATATCACACACCGGAACAAGTCATAAAGCAAACTACCACACAATCACATACATTACAACTACGATTTCTACTTAAAAAAGGAAAAAAGCGGGGTAGCAGACTCACCTTCCGAGTATCTATACCAGTCGGATATCGGCTATTCAAATGACTAATAAGGTTTGACGCCCAATTCTCACCCTCAGTTGTCTCCATATAATTCTCGGCACTACATATATATATAATATAATAAAAAAATCATTAATTACACAACACTTTAATGCACAACATAAATTAAACTCCAAATTCACAAAATCCCTATTAAGTACACATTTTATTATTACACCACAAAATATATATATAATATTACCAATTAATATCCAAACATCCAAACAACATATTAGAGGTGGCAAAACGGGTGGGTCGGGCGGGCACGGGCACGGGCTTAAACGGGCACGGGCTAAACGGGCACATGTTATACAAATCGCTTTATAGAAGACCGGAAATGACGAAATAAATTCCTTAAACGTAATACCCCATTTATATTTAAAAAATTAAATATATTATATATATATATAAGTTTTTCTTCAAAAACGTTATAATGTTCTTAATTGAGAGAAAATAAGTGCCCATTGTGCCTTTAACTTTTCAATGGGCTAAATGTGCCCAATTTCAAAAAAAAGGGGCTAAATGTGCCCAAATCTTTTACAAAGTAGCCAAAATTAGCCCATTTTTTTCATTGGGCGACAAATTGGCCAACTTCTACAAATATCAAAATACAAAAACATAAAAAAAACCAAAAAAAAAATACTCCCTCCGTCCCATATTGTGTCCAATTTCAAAATGCACAAAGTTTTTAGGAAATTCCACTAACTACACTCTCTACCAATCAAATATCATTATTACCCACTAAAGTCTCATCTCATTGGTTGGAATACAATATGGACACTTAGTTTGGGACATCCTAAAATTCCATTGTGGACACTTAATATGGGAGGGAGGGAGTAATCAATTAACACTAAAAACCAATCTTTGCACAAAATTAAAACACACCCATTAATAAAAATGAAAACTTTAATAAAAAATAAAGAACTTACATATGAGCGATAAACTTGTGAACATTATTATTATTCTTGTTATTGTGCAGAAGGTGATCATGAAATTGATCTAATTCGTAAACCATAATATCATAATTTCAAATTGCTAATAAAAACAATGGATTGGTTTTCTTTAATTTTGAAATTAAATAGAAACCCTAATTTTATAAAAAGAGGGAAAAATTAGTTATTTGTGTTTTTTTTGTTTGGTCTTGTTTTTGTGTTTTATAGGTTTAGATGATTTTGTGGGTCATGCTTTTTTCTTTTTTTTTTTTTAAAGTAAGAAGTGATGCTACTTAGGTTTTTGTCTTTTGATTAATTAAGGATGATTGGCGCCAAAGTTTAGCGGTTTTTTTTTTTTTTTTTTTTTTTTTTTTTTTTGGAATTGGTTTTTAATTGATTGGTTGGAAATTAACGGAGTTTTTTGGGAATTGTAATTAGTATGTTTCATTGGTTGATATAACATGCAATTTAAGGATGGAGGTTAATGGTTCAAATCCTGATTATGTATTTTTAATTATGGTATTAGGCGATTCATGTTTGATGTGAATCCTAGCAAAATAGATGATGTTCTATTTTAATTGGTTAGTCGGAGATTAATGGAGTTTGTTTGGAATTATAAATTTGTAATTAGTATGTTCTATTGGTTGATTTCTTGCCGCTGACATGCAATTTAAAGGTGAAGGTTAAGGGTTCAAATTCTAATTTCGTATTCTTTAATCATGATATTATGCTATTCATGTTTGTTGTGATACCTAGATGGCAAAATAGATGATGTTTCATTTCAAACTTATCATGTTTGATGAGATTAAAGAGTTATCGAAATTAATAATTATTGGTAGTCTTATACTCCTATTGATTGATTTGTGTATTCATGTTGGTAAAGTAGATGATGTTTTATTTTGAACTTAGTATGTTTGATAAAATCCAGAAATTATGACTTACTAGACGAGTACTCATGCATAGCAACGAGATTTTATAGCGGATTGTAGCGATAAAAAAAAGTTTAGGGGTTATAAACGAAAAATAATAAAAGTTTGAGGATTTGGGGATTAAACATAATGTTTTGAAACCCGGTTCCACCGGTTGAACCGATTCCGATAAAAAAATGGGTCAAATAAAACCGTTTTTTATATTTTTGAAACCTGGTTAGACCCGAAAATTGGTTTTGTATATTTTTCCCGAAAATTGTGGTGTAAGCTTAGACTAATTAGTATATACCTTAAATACATTTTAATTTAAAATTATTTCATAAATTTCCTTAGATGGATGACTGAATTTTTTAAGTTTGACCATAACTGAATTTTTTCACTTTTCAAATTTGACTATTTTTGTTTTATAGATAGTATAGATTATTACCATGGATAACAATGTTAACAGTTTGGTGTTGCAAAAGTGAATGTTTAAAAAGAATTATAGGAATTTGTAATTAAGTTTTCAATCTTTTATGTTAGGATACTAAACTTTTTGTCTTGCAATTATGAATAATTACGGTTTATTTAATACGTATTTTGCAGGTTACTTTTTTTCCCGACAACTGTTTTATGGCGATATACGTATTAATGGTTTGTCTTGTTATTATTTTGTAACGTCTAGTTTGTAGTGTTCATTAGAGTGGTATGTCACTCTTTTGTTTTTGGTCGGAAGCACAAATGATGCGTGTGTCTGTTTAATCGATTTGATGCTTTACCATATCGCCTGAACTTTTTTGATATATATTATTTACCAGAGTAAAAACACTTTACCAAAAAAACCGTCTGATACCTCAATTCTAGCGACAATATATTAGTCAGATATATGTATAATAGGAGGATACAATGTGTAACTTGGTAACAGAGTCATCTGCCGCCGCTAACCCTAGCATCATCAACAACTCTGCTGCCAATCAAACCTTATTGTTTTCGTTTCTTCTGTTATCATCTTCTTTAGCTTCTTCAGCCAAACAATGGCCATGATCGCTGCCTTCTCCACAACCAAGAAAACATCTCATAATTCTCACAAGTTTGCTTTTACATTATCTCCCACAAACTATGGCTTTTGGAAGACCATGATCCAACCGTTTCTCATCACTAATAATCTCATTGGTTATGTTGATAGAACCATACCCAGCACACCACCAACTATCACCTCTCAATCATTTGACAAAGACGCACCTGTACAAACCAAACCAAAGCCTAACTACTCTACATAGGTGTCTAATGATGCCCACGTTAAGATGCTCATAATCTCCACTGTCTCTGAAGCTTCGTTTCCACATGTTCAAGGCGATACATCCAGGGATCTTTGGCTCTCTCTTGAACGAGCCTATGCTCCTCATACCTCTTCTAGGGAATACACCCTAAAGAATCAACTATTCAAGATTGAGATGAAGGCTGATGAAACATCATCAGCATATCTTACTAGGGCAAAAGAATATTCTGATGCCCTAGCTAACATCGGTGAACCAGTCAAAGAAAAATATTTAATCATGCTAGTTATATCAGGCCTTCGTGAAGAATACAACGGGCTCAAATCTACACTTCTTGCTCGACAGACTCCAACAGTCTTCACTAAACTCCATGGTCTCCTGTCTGATCATGAATATATGGTAAAGAAATCTGCACCGGTTGTTACACCAGCCAAATGTTAGACCCATTTTCCGGATACAAATAGGCCCCACCCTAGATGAAATTGACAAAGGGCTTAACGTGATTGGCTAGTCAACGAATGCTAAGTTAAAGTCAAACCCGATAGTCAAGTGGTACTCAAAGAATGTGTTATATAGTTATGGAAAGTATTATGTGGCACAAATAGAAAGGGGAAGAATTTCAAGGGTTTAAGTTGTTATATATAAGTGTTATATATTGTTGTGTGGCCAAAATAGAAGGAAATGGACTAAAGGGACTAAATGTGCCAAATGGCCATAGTTGTGCAAGTAAATAATTGGAGTGTGGAGTCTTCTAGTCATTCCACCAAATTCTAGAGGGTGTTTGTGGGTTCGGTTTAGAGAGGAAGAAAGGGATGGAAAATGTGAGCTTGATGAGGGATAACTAAAGGATCAAGGTTGTGATCAAGTAGATGAAGCCCTAGCAATGGTTCCTACCCAAGTAAGTATTTTAATTAGAGTATAATTGGTGATTTTAGGGTTAGAGTTTATGAACCCTAACTTGGGGAAGATGGGTAATTGGTGTTATAAGTTATATAAGAGGTTATAGTAATTATGAGGTGAATTATTATGGGTTAAAGTTAATAAGTTTATGGGTTTGATCATCATATAATCAATGTATAATAATATGATGATTAGAGGTGTTAGAGGTAAGTTAATGTTTGTATAAACCATTGATTATGATTATTTGATTGTATATTAAGTGTTTGTGTCATGGTGTTAACCAAGGATGCTTATATGGATGGCAATGATGATGATGATGATGATGATGAGGTTGATGATGATGCTTTGATGTGCTTAGCTTGGAGCCAAGGTAAGTAAAATGATGATGGCATGGTGTTATATGGAATACTAACATGTATGTGTTATGTATGTTATAGATGTGAGGTGTTAAGTAATAGGTGGTTTAGATATGCTTGTGTGATGTAGTGAATGTGAGCTAAGTGGCAACTTGATATTATGTGTTAAGTGAGACTTGGAGTAATAAGCTTGTAAAGTAAGTGTTATGATGTATGTGATGCTTATATGTTTGTGTGAAGTATAATGGTATGTTATAATCGTTTTACTTACTAAGCGAAAGCTTACCGTTATAGATGTTAATGTTTTGTAGGTGCTCATGGCAAGAAAGTATTTCTTGGATTAAAGCTTAAGGAATGAATGTGCGGATGTTAGAAGGTTATAAGGTATTTAGAAGCTTAGGTAGAATACCGAGCTCAAAGTCAACGTTGTACCCCCGAGTGTCTTTTAATGGTTTATATGTTGGTTAATCTAGTGTCATAGTTTATGTTATGGTCGTCAAAGTATTATGGATGTCAAGGTCTAAAGTATGTCGAATTGGAATGTATTAGTAACAGTTAAAGTGTATGAAATGGGTTAAAGGGGTGTTTGGTTTAAGGTGTATTTCTAACCATTTTGGGGTCAAATGGGTCGAATGGTTATGAAAATGATGTATTATGTTATATTAAAGATTTCTAGAAAGTTTCATTAAGTTTCGAGTCTTGGAAGTCGTCTTTCCGGAAATTAGAGTAAGTTGCTAAGAGTTGTGTTTTTGGTAGAATCTGGAAATGAGAGCATAAAGCCTTCCGCTTCTGGGCATAAGGCCTTCTGCAATTAAAAGTGGTTTTCTTAGTTTCTGAGTTACAGGTCATACGCCCTTATGGCTTGGCATAAGGCCTTCTGCCTAAAAATGCATTTTTGCAGTTTCTGAGTACAGACCATACGCCCTTCTGGACCTTGGGTGTAAGGGCGTATGGTACACAGGTAGTCTTGGCACATTTTAGTCGATTTTCCAAAAATCATATCTTTTAATCCGTAAGTCGTTAGAGGTCCTGCCACCCGTCATCTCGAAGGTAATTGAGTCTAGTTTCATTTAAAAATAGTCTAAAGGTCTGAATGTTTATAGATTTTTGTTAATGGTTAAAAGAGTAATAGAATGTCCGTTAAAGTTGGGTCGTTTCCGCGGAAAAGTTCAAATTTCAATGATTTTTTTGCCGTGTCGTTAACGGGGTGTTACAAATTGGTATCAAAGCTTCGGTTTAAGTGAATTAGGTTTATCTTTAGGTTTCCTAGACTTAAACCACTCATAGTTGCGATGGACATAAGTTAAAGAAATACGGAAATGTAATAGCTAAGTTATAGAAAGTATTATGTGATGTGTTATATGAATTTAAGTTAAAAGCGCTCAACATGTTTTATAGTATTGATGTGTTTGTGATATAAGCCAATGGCGGACTAGATGTATTAAGGTGAATGGATCACCGTACACTTTGGATAGTGTCGGTGATTATTATGTGATTCTGTGAATGTGTGTTATAGTAACGATTAGAAATATGAATGCTTATAGAAAGGTGAGATTAGAATTGCGTTATAGTAAGGAGTTATAGATGGTTAATGTAATGATGTTTGAACCGTGTGATATTGATGACCAACATATGGTCTCATTATATTTAGTGGCTAATGGTTGGCCATTAATGTGGTATTAGAGATGGGCTAATAGTGAGTTATAATATGCGATGAATAAGCATGAATGTGTAATGTTGAGAAGTGTGTTATAGTATGATGAGATGATGGCATAGTTGATTTACACATTGGTATTAAGTGTCTAATATTATAAGGTTATAGAATGGGAATAAGGTATGTTGGTATGAGATGATGAAATATAGTATGATAGCATGTAATGATGAGATGAGAATGATATGTCTTAAATGCTAAAGACTAAAAATAAATGAGTTAAAGTATATGAGTAAGAATGTGATGATATATGGTATGGTAAAACACGACGAGATTGTGTTAATGTTATAGAATGTGTATAAAGGATAAAAGGATGCTAAGGATTGTGTTATAGAATAAACCTATGTTGGGAATTAAATATTTAAGAAGTTTAATATCGGGTTCTATTCAAAGAAATACTCTAAGTATGATTCTGCTGCTAGAGCATTTGGTTCCTGCTGCTAATGTTTGTTCCTACTGCTAGAACATTTGATTCTGCTGCTAGCGATAAATGATTCTGCTGCTAGGCGTAACATTCTACTGCTGAAGGATTCTGCTGCTAGCGTTAACATTGCTGCTGCTAATGTACATTCTGCTGCTGAGTGGATAAGTATGAAAAGATATTATTTGTATTTAAGTCAACAATATACGGTAGATAATATCTTACCCCATGTGCTTAGTTAACAAGTTGTGTACACAGATACATGTTGTATCTTATGTACTGACACACTCAAGATAAGTTAGCAAGTAGTTTGACTAGACTTAACAATATTGTAAAAGATCTTTCTTGTGATATAAAAGAAAGATCTTAGACTTAGAGATATGTGTGTGTTAAAACATATAGTGAAAAATATATATCTCAAGAACAAACACAAAAATATCACAAGTAAGAAAAACTTAAGATTCAAGGTTGCAACCCTAGTGATAACTCAAGATCACTCGTATTATTATCTTAATAATATTGAATCGTTTGGTGATAAACTTTCATTGTTCATTGTCATATAACAAACACAACTGTTCCATTTCCATAACCATAATAACCTTCTAAGTGTGATTAAGTAGATTCCGCATACTTAATCATATTCACTCAATATATCATACACACAAAGTACAAAAGGTTTAACCACCTTAACCGTGTGTCGAATCCTAACAAGTGGTATCAGAGCAGGCTGATATAGTTGATTTAGAAGAAGAAGCTTAAGAAATAGATGTTCAGGACACTGCTACACATGTTGCTGCAAAGTTGCCCATGATCAAACAAAATGAGTTTGAATTATGGAGGTTGAGAATTGAGCAATATTTCATGGTCTAAGATTATGCTCTCTGGGATATCATTACATATGGTGATTCTTTTTCACTAGGCTATTCAGATGTTATCATTGATGGCAAATCAGTAAGACAAAGAAATACTGGACCAGTTTCAAATGAAGAAAGGATACATAAGAGAAATGATCAAAAAGCAAGAAACTTGTTGCTTATGACCATTCCTAGTGAACAGATGCTATCCTTTAGCAAGTATCCAGATGCAAAAACTCTTTTTGAAGAGATTTGTGCATGGTTTGGTGGTAATGAAACTACCAAGAAAACACAAAATACATTGCTGAAACAACAATTTGAAAATTTCAGTTTAAATAGCAATGAATCTCTTGATAAGTTGTTTTCTAGATTACACAAGCTTGTCAGTCAGCTAAGTGTATTGAGTGTTGAGATAGCAAAGGAAGATCTCAACATGAAGTTTTTGAGAAGTCTACCTGATGAGTTCCATACTCATGTGGTTGTCTGGATGAACAAGCCAGATATTGAAACCATGAAACTCAATGATTTGTTCAATAACTTTAAAATTGTTGAACAAAGTCTAAAGAAGTCTGGAATCTATGGTACTAGTTATGGGAATGTGGCACTCTTGTCATCTCCTAGTATTAGTAAGTCAGAAGAGGTAGATGAAGTTGAAGGTGTTTCTACTGCTATTTATGGTGGTCTTTCTACTAGTTCACAAAAGAATGTTGCAGGACTTGGAGATCCGGCATTCTATGTATTCATGTCTAGTCAAACTAGTGGTTCTTCTCTAATTCATGAAGATCTTGATCAATTGGATGATAATGATCTGGAAGAGATGGACATCAAATGGCAGGTTGCTTTGCTTAGCATGAGGGCTAAGAAGTTCTGGCAGAGAACTGGTAAGCAGATTACCATTGATGGTAATGAAACTGCTGGGTTTGATAAGAAGAAAGTAGAGTGTTTCAACTGTCACAGGTTAGGAAACTTTGCTAAAGAATGTAGAAACCCAAGGAAGCAGGATAATAGAAGCACATGGTATAGGCAAGAGAAGAAGAAGGAAGTCACAGTTGAAGAACCAAGGGCTATGCTAGCCATAGATAGAGTTAACTATGACTGGAGCTTCATGGCTGATGAAGAGGAAGCACCAACAAATGCTGCTCTTGTGGCCACTGAGACTGCTTTAATGGCCTTCTCTGATTCAGAGGTAAATTCCATAACCAAATGTTCTGAATCATGTTCTGCTCTTAAAGAAAATGAAGAACTTAAAAGAAAAGCTGATAATAGGCGAGAAGAACTAATTATTGCCTTAGCCAATTTAAGTAATCATAAAAGAGCTATAGGTGTACTTGAAAAACAAATTGCACACTTTCAAGGCAATGAATCTAGGTTTACTGATGACTTAAATGCTCTAAAAAGAGGCATAGCATTTAGAGATGAATTACTTACTAGTCAAAGTAAACAATTAGCTGAAGCCAATAATAAAAATGAAAATGTTAAGATAACTGTAGATGCTTTAGCTCATGCCTCAGAAGGAATGAATAAGATTTGGGAAGCTCAAGTAATCGATAAAGCTAAGTCTGGTCTAGGATACAAATCGGTTCCTCCACCATACAGAGGTGTTCCTTCACCTCCAGGTGTTGACCTAGCACACACAAATTTTGCTGAGTTTCAAGAACCAATAATGGAATATGGTTCTAAGTCTACTGAGGGTCCTAAGATAGAAAAAGTAAATGAAAGTTTAGATAAAACTTTAATTTATCAGGACAAGGTGTCCTTTGTTAATAAAGGAGATGTTATAGTTGTTGAGGATTGCACAACTGATAGTGATGAAGAAGATCAGGTTATGTCTAAACCTGAAGTGGTTAAGAAAGTAGGAACAAGTGTTCCTAAGATAGTCAAACACAATACTACTAAGCCTAAATCAAACATTAAGCATGTTAGGCAACCAGTTAGATATTGTGAACAATATAGAACCACCAACAAGCCCAGAGGTAACCAAAGGAATTGGAATAACCTCAAGTCTCATCAAATAGGTGATGACTTTGCTTTTTATAACAAAGCTTGTTACACATGTGGTAGTTTTGACCATCTTGCAGCTTTCTACAACCATTGGGTAACTGGGTATGAAAACAATAGGGTGAATTTCAAAAGGCAAACTCCTCAAACTCACTTTCACTCTACTTCTAGTGTTAATAGAACAAAACCCAAAACAGTCTCAAATAAGTCTATCTCAAACACAGATCCTGCTGGTAGACAAATGGTTCCTGCTGCTAGACTAATTGTTCCTACTGCTCGACCATCTATGACTATTAACCCAAAATCAACAGCTAAAGGTGCAAAAACATTTTTCAAGCACGCACCAAAGACTGTTCTAAGGCCCATTCAAACAAAAGCAGTGGTCCAAAAACAAGTTTGGAAACCAAAGGGTAGAACTGAAAAGCTAGCAGTTCCTGCTGGTAAGCAATCAGTTCATTCTGCTGCTAAGGGAAACAGGGCAAATGCTGTTAAGGCCTCAGCATGTTGGATTCTTAAATCCAATGTTGCATCAACTGTCCTTAAGAGATTAAATTACATTGATGCAAGAGGCAGATCCAAGTCAGTAATGGCTTAGGTCCCCAAAAGAAACTAATACTTCTCATTTATGTGCAGAAACATTCAATTGATCAACAAGAGGATCAAGGATACTCAGATAGTAGATGTTCTAGGCACATGACAAGCAACAAGTCCTATCTTTCTGATTTTCAAACATTAGATGGTGGCTATGTTACCTTTGGAGGAGGTGTTGGTGGCAAAATTTCCGGTAAAGGTACCATTAAAACTGGAAATTTAGATTTTGAAGATGTGTACTATGTAAAAGAGCTAAATTATAATCTTTTTAGTGTCTCACAAATGTGTGACAAAAAGAACAATGTTCTTTTCTGTGAGACTGAATGTCTTGTACTTTCTCCTGATTTTAAGATGCCTGATGAAAGTCAAGTGCTTCTTAAAATTCCTAGAAAGGGCAATATGTACAGTGTTGACATGAAGAACATTGTTCCTAAAAGGGATTTAACTTGTTTTGTTGCAAAGGCCGCATTGGATGAATCTATGAAATGGCATAGAAGGCTTGGTCATATTAATTTTAAAACCATAAATCAGATTGTTAAGAATGGTTTGGTAAGAGGTTTACCTCACAAAAGATTTGAAAATGATCAACCATGCATTGCTTGTCTTAAAGGCAAACAACACAAAGCCACTTGTAAGCCCAATATTTTTAACTCTATCAATCAATCATTTTCTATGCTTCATATGGACTTATTTGGACCTGTTTCAGTAAGTAGTATAATGCATAAGAGATATTGTCTTGTTATAATTGATGACTATACTAGATTTACATGGGTTTTCTTTCTATCTACTAAGGATGAAACTACAAGCATCCTTAAGACATTCATTACACAGATAGAAAACCAAGTAGACAAGAAAGTGAAAGTCATTAGATGTTATAATGGGACAGAGTTTAAGAATAGAGTTATGGATGATTTCTGCAAACAAAAAGGTATTAGGAGAGAATTTAGTGTTGCTAGAACTCCACAACAGAATGGTGTTGTTGAGAGGAAGAATAGAACACTAATAGAAGCTGCTAGAACTATGTTAGCTGATTCTAAGCTACCTATAACTTTTTGGGTTGAAGAAGTCAACACTGCTTGCTATGTTCAAAATAGAGTTTTAGTTATACAGCCTCACAATAAGACATCATATGAACTTTTTAGAGGTAGAACTCCTGCAATAGGATTTCTTAGACCTTTTGGATGTCATGTGACAATTCTCAATACCTTAGACCATTTAGGAAAATTCGATGGTAAAGCAGATGAAGGATTCTTTGTTGGATATTCTCTTAATAGCAAAGCATTTAGAGTATACAACACAAGAACTATGATTGTAGAGGAAAACCTACATGTGGAGTTTTTAGAGAATAAATCCAATGTAGAAGGTCAAGGACCAAAATGGCTATTTGATCTTGAAACTCTAACCACATCAATGAATTATGTGCCTGTTGTTGCAAAAACTAATGATTTTTCATGTTCACAAGCAACAAATGAGGCAAGGTTAGGAAAGGAGACAAACCAAGATCATGTTTGGATGCCAATATGGTCAAGTACAAGTGTGGAATCAACTTCAACAACTGATGAATCTTCTTCTGGAAAAGCTAAAGAAGGTGTTGAAGATGAAAGGAAAGAAGATGGAACTCAGGAACAACAAATTGTTTCTGCTGGTGATTCTGCTGCTAGGCCAAATGATTCTGCTGCTGGCCCTTCAGAGACGAAAGAAGCAGAATTCTCAGACAGTGACGGGGATTTCAATAATCTTCCATCAAATTATCAAGTTCCTTCTACTCCACAAACAAGAATTCACAAAGTCCACTCCCTAGAAAATGTGATAGGAGATGTACAATCAGGGGTGAAGACAAGACAACAACTGATGTCTTCAGACCAACAAGGGCTTCTTGATGCCCTTTATGCTTCAAAGCAGCATGAGTTTTCAAACTCTTGCTTGTTTGTATGTTTTCTCTCACAAGCTGAACCAAAGAACATTCTGAAAGCCTTAGATGATTCAAGCTGGGTAGAAGCTATGCAAGAGGAGCTTCTTCAGTTCAAGATTCAGAAAGTTTGGGTGCTAGTTGATTTACCTAAGAATTCAAAGGTAATTGGCACTAGATGGGTTTTCAAGAATAAAAGGGATGAAAGGGGTATAGTGATTAGGAATAAGGCTAGATTAGTAGCCCAAGGATACACACAATAAGAAGGGATAGACTATGATGAAGTTTTTGCTCCAGTAGCAAGAATTGAGGCAATTAGGCTTTTCTTAGCTTATGCTTCATTTTTACGCTTCACAGTTTACCAAATGGATGTTAAGAGTGCTTTTCTATATGGTACTATTGAAGAAGAGGTTTATGTCTCACAACCTCCTGGTTTCATTGATCCAGAACATCCAGATAGAGTGTACAGAGTAGTTAAAGCTCTATATGGCCTTCATCAGGCACCAAGAGCTTGGTATGAAACACTTGCTTCCTATTTAAAAGCAAATGGATTTCAAAGAGGAAAGATTGACCAGACACTCTTCATCAAACAACACAAGAAGGATCTTCTGTTAGTGCAGGTGTATTTGGATGACATTATCTTTGGATCTACTAGGAAGGCGATGTGTTTAGAGTTTGAGAAGCTTATGCATGATAAGTTTCAGATGAGTTCTATGGGAGAACTCACATTCTTTTTGGGTTTGCAAGTTAAGCAATCAAATGAAGGAATCTTTATCTCTCAGGACAAATATGTTGCAGAGATACTTAGAAAATTTCAATTTGCTGATTCAAAAGTAGCAAGCCCACCAATGGATTCTGAGAAGCATCTTCTTAAAGACTTAGATGGAGAAAATGTAGATGTACACACATACAGATCTATGATATTCTCCTTGATGTATCTTACATCATCTAGACCTGACATCATGTTCTCTGTTTGTGCCTGTGCAAGATTTCAAGTTACTCCAAAGGTTTCTCATTTAACTGCAGTCAAGAGAATTTTTAGATATCTCAAGGGTCAACCTAGGTTGGGTCTATGGTATTCAAGGGAATCACCTTTTGACTTGGTAGCATTTTCGGATAGTGATTATGCTGGTGCTAGCTTGGACAGGAAGTCAACAACTGGAGGATGTCAATTCCTTGGGTGTAGACTTGTCTCATGGCAGTGTAAGAAGCAAACAATTGTGGCTAATTCAACAACTGAAGCTGAATATGTAGCTGCTGCAAGTTGCTGTGGTCAAGTTCTATGGCTTCAAAACCAACTCCTTGACTATGGGTACAATTTCTTAAACACTGTTATTCATATTGATAATAGTAGTACAATTTGTATAATTAAAAATCCAGTGCAACATTCTAAAACAAAACACATTGAAATTAGACATCACTTTATAAGAGACTGCAATGAGAAAAGATTAATTCAAGTTCTTAAAATTGCTTCAGAATTCAATTTTGCAGATCTGCTAACCAAAAATTTTGATGTTGGAAGGTTTCAGTACTTGGTAGCAAGTATTAGAATGCTTAATCCTCAATGATTTTAAACTTTGTGTTTTTGTAAATAAATTTTTGTTTGTGCTGCTAGTTTTAAAAGATACTACTGCTATTACAAAAGTTTGTGTTGCTAGTACAAATTTAAATTGTGTTATTCATACAGTTAGTCCTATGATTATTCTAATACAAGACAAGTACTTTGTACATTGTTCTTTTGGTTTTAGACTAACAATTTCAGGTATGATCATGTGAACACAAAAGGATATTTTCAAGTGAAATGGAAACAGCAGAATGATAACATTAGTTGCTGACATAATAAGTTTATGATAGAAAAGGTTTAGGAATTTCAAACCTCCTTAAAACTTCTTTCTTGAAACTTTATTATGATGTTTCACATTGAATTGATGACTTAGTTGATCAGATAGTAACTGATGCAACTCACTTTCTATCATTTTATACTTTCAAGTATAATGTGTTAATCTCAGGATATCTGATAGAAAGAACAGCTAGTAAAAGTGAATCTAACACTTGTGTTAGAGGTAACAATTACTATGAGCTGGAAACCCTGTCAAGAAAGCCTTTTGAATAGGTTTATCTTTACACAGGCAGTTATTTATAACTGAAAACATTGGTTCTCACGCAACCAAAGTTGCTTTAAACCGAAATTTTGATTAAGTGTCTGTTATACACTTAATCCCTTCAAAATGGTTGAAAGCAATATGGTTTTTCATAATAAAATCAATTACATACTGCTAAGGCAAAAGTTTCTTAAAAGGATTTTCAAAGAGACTCACAAAAACCATCCATTGATGGACCATGAGTCTAATGCCCCATGAATCACCTCTCATAGGAGTTAACACACCTAGAAGTGATGAGGGCAGAAAATTAAACTCTTAAGGAATTGATGGCTACATGTACAACATTGTCTGATAACATATTATGATGGATAGCTCAGATGATGGAGAGAAATATTTTGGTACATAGTGAGAGATCTTCCAAACAAGGGGGGAATGCTATTTGCTTCAGGGGAGGAAACATCTCAGGAAAGGAAATAAAAGCCCAAGAAAGGAAGAAAAACCCAATGTAAGGGAGGAAAAGACAAGAGCATACAAGATGATGACATGGAGGTTGAAAATGACAAGATCAGAACTAAAGGAGAAAGTTCTATCTAGGTCAAACGGAGAAAAGTTTCAATTTCAGTTCACCACGTTTGTTCATCACTTGCGAAGGCATGCTGATAGATGATTTCACTTGTTGAAACAAGCATCCAAGATACACAGCATCATTGCCTCTTATAATTCCTCCATCCAAGGAAGTTGCACCATCTTTAGGTCAGTGTTTAAGATGTGTGTTGATATTGTTAAAGTCAAAGAACAAAGCAGATGATTTACTGAGAAAGATATTCAATCTTGAAGAACAGAAGTGTTTGAAAGATCTTCACAATCCATAATTTAATTCAGAAACATGTTGAAATGGATTCACATGTTTAGGGGAGGATTGTTGGGAATTAAATATTCAAGAAGTTTAATATCGGGTTCTATTCAAAGAAATACTCTAAGTATGATTCTGCTGCTAGAGCATTTGGTTCCTGCTGCTAATGTTTGTTCCTGCTGCTAGAACATTTGATTCTGCTGCTAGCGATAAATGATTCTGCTGCTTGGCGTAACATTCTACTGCTGAAGGATTCTGCTGCTAGCGTTAACATTGCTGCTGCAGTGCTGCTAATGTACATTCTGCTGCTGAGTGGATAAGTATGAAAAGATATTATGTGTATTTAAGTCAACAATATACGGTAGATAATATCTTACCCCATGTGCTTAGTTAACAAGTTGTGTACACAGATACATGTTGTATCTTATGTACTGACACACTCAAGATAAGTTAGCAAGTAGTTTGACTAGACTTAACAATATTGTAAAAGATCTTTCTTGTGATATAAAAGAAAGATCTTAGACTTAGAGATATGTGTGTGTTAAAACATATAGTGAAAAATATATATCTCAAGAACAAACACAAAAATATCACAAGTAAGAAACACTTAAGATTCAAGGTTGTAACCCTAGTAATAACTCAAGATCACTCGTATTATTATCTTAATAATATTGAATCATTTGGTGATAAACTTTCATTGTTCATTGTCATATAACAAACACAACTGTTCCATTTCCATAACCATAATAACCTTCTAAGTGTGATTAAGTAGATTCCGCATACTTAATCATACTCACTCAATATATCATACACACAAAGTACAAAAGGTTTAACCACCTTAACCGTGTGTCGAATCCTAACAACCTACGTAAGGTTTAATGAAAGTAAAATCGAGCAGACTAAAAGTGTAATAGTAAAGATGTGAAAATGGTTAACGAGAGTTAAAGGATTAAAGTTATAATAAGATGAATAAACACATAAATGTGTAAATATGATAAGCAGGTTTCATATGCCCTATGAACTTGCCGTAATTAAATTAAAATGGATGTAATAATATGTGTGTTAAAGTGTTAATAGCTTGGATCCAATGTGTTGTTACAGTGTGATGTTACAGGCAACTCGGGAAACCTTATAGTGATTGTTACAGAAATCCTACGGGATATGTTATAGTGATCCTACGGGATGTGTTATAGCCCGAGTTAGCAAGTAAATGTTACAGAAATCCTTCAGGATAAATTGAATTGCCTTCACCGGAAAAGATTGCCTACATCCTTGGCATGTGTAATAGTCCCTTCGGGAAAATGTTAAAGTAAAAAGGATCTAAGCTAGAAAAGAGAAAAGTTAAAGTGAAATGTTTGATTTATGAATGATGAATATGAATAATAGAAGAAAAGTTAAAAGTTAAAGCTTGTAACAAAAAAAAAATAGTGAGTGTTATGTCGGAAGTGTGTAAGTAGGATGATTGATGAGTTCTTTATTCAAATGGATTGGGACGCCTTTTCATTTAAATAAATGAGTTGTGAATCACCGAACCATGAGTTTGTATTACTTGATATACATCGTTTGGGATGCCTCTCCATGTAAATGAGGAAGTATGAATGAGTGGGCTTATATGTTCCCGACATGGCATGAGTAGGTTAGAGTGGTAGAAAACGGGATTTTAAAACTAGTTAGGCGTCTTAAGAGAATAAGATAGGTGGGATAGAGAGGAGAGAGAGAGAGAGAGAGAGAGAGAGAGAGAGAGAGAGAGAGAGTTAGATTTTGACCCTAGGTGAGAGTCGTTATGTAAAACCTACATATTAGGTGTTTTAAGCATAAGTTGAGGTGATGATGAACGTAAAGTAATGTTATGGTATGCCTTGTGACGTGTTGTAAATGTTAACAAAGACCATGATGGTCGTAAAGTGATGAAAGTTATAAGAAAGATGTATGGAAAAATAAAGCGTTATAGTAAGAATGTTAATGTAATGGTGAAATAGCTATGGTAAAATGTGGAAATAATAGTAAAGATGGTGTGATTCGTTCAAGTGACATATAGTCCTTGACGGAAAATTTAAATTAAAGCGAGTGAGAATGTGAAGTAATAGTAATAGAATTGATTAAAATAATAATTAGTTATAGTAACTATGTCTTGTATGACATGATGAGTTAGAAGGAGCCGTATGGTTATAGAAATTAAGCGGTAAGTTGAGTGGATTAGGAGTAATGGTTGTGTTATAGTAAGCTTGGAGTTGCAAGATCACCTAGATCGTTGCAACTAAATGGACAAAGGATTGAAAATGCTAAGAATGAGGTGTATTATGTGGCTAAGTGTTGGTTAGTAATAGACGAGAGATTTCGGGGACGAAATCTAAATAAGGGGGTAGAATTTTTAGACCCATTTCCCAGATACAAATAGGCCCCACCCTAGATGAAATTGACTAAGGGCTTAACGTGATTAGCTAGTCAACGAATGCTAAGTTAAAGTCAAATCTGATGGTCAAGTGGTACTCAAAGAATGTGTTATATAGTTATGAAAAGTATTATGTGGCACAAATAGAAAGGGTATAGACTTCAAGGGTTTAAGTTGTTATATATGAAAGTGTTATATATTGTTGTGTGGCCAAAATAGAAGGAAATGGACTATAGGGACTAAATGTGCCAAATGACCATAGTTGTGCAAGTAATCAATTGGAGTGTGGAGTCTTCTAGTCATTCCACCAAATTCTAGAGGGTGTTTGTGGGTTCGGTTTATAGAGGAAGAAAGGGAGGGAAAATGTGAGCTTGATGAGGGATAACTAAAGGATCAAGGTTGTGATCAAGTAGATGAAGCCCTAGCAATGGTTCCTACCCATGTAAGTATTTTAATTAGAGTATAATTGGTGATTTAAGGGTTAGAGTTTATGAACCCTAACTTGGGGAAGATGGGTAATTGGTGTTATAAGTTATATAAGAGGTTATAGTAATTATGAGGTGAATTATTATGGGTTAAAGTTAATAAGTTTATGGGTTTGATCATCATATAATCAATGTATAATAATATGATGATTAGAGGTGTTAGAGGTAAGTTAATGATTGTATGAACCATTGATTATGGTTATTTGATTGTATATTAAGTGTTTGTGTCATGGTGTTAACCAAGGATGCTTATATGGATGGCAATGATGATGACGATGATGATGATGATGAGGTTGATGATGATGCTTTGATGTGCTTTGCTTGGAGCCAAGGTAAGTAAAATGATGATGGCATGGTGTTATATGGAATACTAACATGTATGTGTTATGTATGTTATAGATGTGAGGTGTTAAGTAATAGGTGGTTTAGATATGCTTGTGTGATGTAGTGAATGTGAGCTAAGTGGCAACTTGATATTATGTGTTAAGTGAGACTTGGAGTAATAAGCTTGTAAAGTAAGTGTTATGATGTATGTGATGCTTATATGTTTGTGTGAAGTATAATGGTATGTTATAATCGTTTTACTTACTAAGCGAAAGCTTACCATTATAGATGTTAATGTTTTGTAGGTGCTCATGGCAAGAAATTATTTCTTGGATTAAAGCTTAAGGAATGAATGTGCGGATGTTAGAAGGTTATAAGGTATTTAGAAGCTAAGGCAGAATACCGAGCTCAAAGTCAACATTGTACCCCCGAGTGTCTTTTAATGGTTTATATGTTGGTTAATCTAGTGTCATAGTTTATGTTATGGTCGTCAAAGTATTATGGATGTCAAGGTCTAAAGTTTGTCGAATTGGAATGTATTATTAACAGTTAAAGTTTATGAAATGGGTTAAAGGGGTGTTTGATTTAAGGTGTATTTCTACCCATTTTGGGGTCAAATGGGTCGAATGGTTATGAAAATGATGTATTATGTTATATTAAAGATTTCTAGAAAGTTTCATTAAGTTTCGAGTCTTGGAAGTCGTCTTTCCGGAAATTAGAGTAAGTTGCTAAGAGTTGTGTTTTTGGTAGAATCTGGAAATGAGAGCATAAAGCCTTCCGCTTCTGGGCATAAGGCCTTCTGCAATTAAAAGTGGTTTTCTTATTTTTTGAGTTACAGGTCATACGCCCTTATGGCTGGGCATAAGGCCTTCTGCCTAAAAATGCATTTTTATAGTTTCTGAGTACAGACCATACACCCTTCTGGACCTTGGGTGTAAGGGCGTATGGTACACAGGTAGTCTTGGCACATTTTAGTCGATTTTCCAAAAATCATATCTTTTAATCAGTAAGTCGTTAGAGGTCCTGCCACCCGTCATCTCGAAGGTAATTGAGTCTAGTTTCATTTAAAAATAGTCTTAAGGTCTGAATGTTTATAGATTTTTGTTAATGGTTAAAAAAGTAATAGAATGTCCGTTAAAGTTGGGTCGTTTCTGCGGAAAAGTTCAAATTTTAATGATTTTTTTGCCGTGTCGTTCATGGGGTGTTACAAATTGGTATCAGAGATTCGGTTTAAGTGAATTAGGTGTTGGGTTACAAAGTACTGCTACATGAAGAAAGTCAAAGTATTGCTCGATAAGAAGTCAAAGTACTGCTCATGTTCTAAAGAAGTCAAAGTACTGCTAAAGATAAAAGGACTGATATGCAAATACGTTTAAGGATTAATGTGTAATTCTAGAATGTTCTTAGAGCTATTATTAGAATTATAATTACTTGTCGTTCAAGTATTGTTAACCGACTAGGGTTTTCCTTGTGCCTATAAAAGGATCCCTAGGTTGGCATTAGAGATACGTTTTTAGAGATAAGAGATTTTAGACAAAAGTATTAGTCGATTATAAGAGTATTAGTGTTTAGAGTTTGTTAGTGAATCTGTGTAAAGTAAGCAGGTTCAAGGTTTAATATAATCAAAGTTGTTTATTAATTCTTCTTAGCTTTGTTAAAGTAGATTCCACATACTTAGCAAAGTATATCAGTGTTTCACCATTAACAGTTTTGGATTTATCCAAGGTTGTTAAACCTTAAACAAGCTACAAGTTAGTTTGGTCAGAGTATATCGATCCAACAAGTGGTATCAGAGCTTGTGTGGAGACTCTGATTAAGAAGAAACCCTTAAAACCGATTTAACCACAAACCCTAAACAATGACGACTGAAGCTGCACCAATCCCATCCATCACCTCACTCAGAATTCCTATCATCAAGAAGGGAGAATATGATCTCTGGAGCATGAAGATGAGGCAGTACCTTGCTATTACAGACCATGCTCTATGGGATGTGATTGTCAATGGTAATGTTGTTCTTGATGAACCTGTAGCAGTTGAAGGACAACCTAAACCACCTCAACCAACCTTGCCAGCTGCTACAAAGAGAAATCAAGATAAGGCTCTCAACATACTGTTGTCTGCTATTCCTGATGGTCACCTACTAAAGTTCCATGATGCTAAGGATGCAAAGCAATTGTGGGCTGCGATCAAGACAAGATTTGGAGGCAATGATGCTTCCAAGAAGATGCATAGAAACTTATTGAAGCAGCAGTTTGAAACTTTCACTGTTGGTGAAAGAGAAGGTCTTGATGCTGCCTATGACAGATTCCAAAATCTACTTAGTATGCTAGAACTGTATGGAGCAGAGGTATCTGTTGAAGATGCAAACTTGAAGTTCTTAAGGAGTTTGCCATCTGTATGGCATGTGGTTGCTACTATGATTAGAGGACAACCTGGATTGGAGTCTATGGACTTTGATGATCTCTACAACAATTTGAAGGTGTACGAGCAAGAGATGAATGGTCACAGTTCTTAGAAAACTCACAACATAGCTTTTGTGTCTTCTGAAAACAGAAGCAGTACTTCTACTAAAAGTACTGCTTATCCTTCTCAAAGTACTGTTGGTGATACACAACACGTTTGCACAACCACTACTACCCCCAACCCATCACCAACCAACAACACCAACTCTGATGATGTTGTATGTTCCTTCTTTGCTCAACAAGCCACTTTACCTATTACCTATCAAGAAGACTTGTTGCAGATTGAAGAAGATGCTTTAGAGGAGATTGATATAAAATGGCAAGTTGCCATGATCACTGCAAGGATCAAGAAGTTCATGAACAAGACAGGAAGGGGAATTGATTTCAAAGCCAAACAAGGTATCACTTTTGACAAATCCAAGATTGAATGCTTCAATTGTCAAAAGCTTGGACACTTTGCAAGGGAATGCAAGTTTGCAAAATATCAAGCAAACAAAATGATTGAACAACCCAAGGTTGAAAGAAAAGAGGTTCCTATTACTGAATCACAACCAAAAGCTTTGGTGGCTCAAGAAAATCTAGCAGAGATTGACTGGAGCAGTGAATTTGATGATGAACCTGTAACCTATTCTATGGTTGCAATGGAAGATTTTGATTGGAGCACAGCTTTTGATGAGGAACCAGGATATGCTGCTTTGGAATCAAGAGATGGTCTTGGAAGCTTTGACTGGAGCATGGAGGATAAAGATGAACCTGTTCAGATTGCTATGGTAGCTACTTCACCAAGTTCATCCAATGTCTCTGAGGTATGCTCTAAGTGTAATGATGTGTATCAAAAGTTGCTTAAAGAATATGTGACTGAAAGAGATAATTGTAGGACAGCTAGGTCTGAGGTAGCTGGTTATCAATTAACTTTAGAGTCAATGGAAGCCAAAATATTAACACATGAAAATAATGAAATGGCTTGGGGAGAAAAATATGAGCAACAAGATTACCAATTAAAATTAAGTGAATGGAAGTTATGATGTAAGGTGTCTGAATTAGAAAAGATTACTAAGGAAAGAGATGCTTTGTTAGAAAAACTTGGTAGTATTAAACAGGCTGGTCTGTCACATGTTCAATTTGTTGAAAAACAAAGAAGAATAAACAGTAGAGCTGGACTAGGTTATGGTGAGGATAGTAGTTCAGATGAGACCCCACCTAGTGATAAGGAAGAGACCCCACCTAGTGATAAGGAAGAGATCTCACCTAGTGATGATGAACTTACTAGCTCAGAAGAAAACACATCTAGGAATGAGGAACCAATTAGTAAATCACCTCATGAGTTTAAGAAAGATAAGGAGTACCACTCAGTTCCTCCATCCACTGGTAGGTTTCAACCACTTAAGACAGATGTTTCTCGTTATGGTGTAGACAACCTAGAGTTTAGGAAGAAGCTTACTGGTCAATCTAGTTCTGAGAAACCCAAGGATGATTTTCAAAGGAGTAATGATCAAAAGTTTCCTACAGGTTTTCAAAAACAAGCAGTACCTCCAAAATCTTTTCAAAGTACTGATAGATATTCAGCAGTACCTCCAAGAGAAACTTTTCAAAATACTGCTAACTATAGGAAACCTTTTAATCATAGAAGAGGATTTGGGAATATGGAGCGAAAATTATGTTATGTATGCTATAGTCCTGATCATTTGATTAAGCACTGTGACTTCCACTCAGAATATTTAAGTTAGTTCCCAAAGAATAGACCTGCCAACCATAAGCCAAGGGAGACTAGACCAGTTTGGAATCACTCAAATAGGGTTAACCATAGTAATTTTTCTAAAGATTATAGGTACCCTCACTAGAAAAGACCTTTTTCAAAACCATCAGTACCCTCAAGTACTGATAAGTCTAAGGTTTCTCAAGCAGTACCCTCTACAAGTACAGCTAAGTTTTCACCCAATCATGGTACTGCTAACAATTTTTCACATAGAAGACCTAAGAGATTCACTTCATATAAATCTAAAAGGTCTTACACCTCAAGCAGAGTACCTAGGTCAGAGAAACCTAAAGTCAAACGAAATTGGGTTATGAAAGAAAGTACTGATGGGGAACAAGCAGTACTTTCATCAGATAAGGGTGAAACAGGGAGTGTTGTTGATAATACAACACAGGACATGGAACCAAAGCAAATAATCATTGACCATGCCTTTAAAACCAGTGGAGATTACATACTGAAGGAATTCAGGTATGTCACTCCACAAGGGGAACACAAGTCAGTAATGGCTTGGGTTCCTAAAAGAAACTAACCCTTTTCTTTTACTGTGCAGGGCAACCCAGAGGAGGAGCTTAAAGATCATATTATTGTTGATAGTGGTTGCTCTGGCAGCATGACAGGGGACAAGGAGATCCTGTCAGATTTTAAGGCATATTATGGAGGAAGAGTTGCATTTGGTAATGATCCTGATGGAGGGAGAATCACTGGCAAAGGAACCATCAAGGCTGGATGTATTGATTTTGAGAATGTTAGATATGTGAAGGAGCTCAAGTTCAATCTTTTGTCAGTCTCTCAGATTTGTGACAAGAAGTACCCAATTCTGTTCACTGATACAGAATGTCTTATTCTCTCTCCTGAGTTCAATTTTGTTGATGATCACTTAGTAACATTGAAAGTACCAAGAACCAATGATGTGTACAGTTTAGACTTAAAGAGTCTCAATTCTGCTGGAAGAGCAACATGTTTAGTAGCCAAGGCATCATTGGAAGAAGCACATCTATGGCATAGAAGACTAGGTCATGTCAATTTCAAGAACATCAACAAGCTGGTCAAAGGGAATTTAGTTAGAGGTTTACCTTCCAAAACATTCAAGACTGATCATTCATGTTTGGCTTGCAAGAAGGGTAAACAACATAAAGCTTCATGTAAGAAGCTTGAAGACAGAGTTATTAGAGAACCTTTAGAGTTGCTACACATGGATCTGTTTGGACCAGTTCAGTAGAGAGTTTAAACAAAAAGAAGTATTGCTTGGTTGTGACAGATGATTGTAGCAGATTTAGTTGGGTCTTTTTCTTGGGATTCAAAGATGAAACCTTTGATGCTATCCATGACCTGATAGTAGCCCTTGAAAATCAATTGAGACTCAAAGTAAGAGGTATTAGATGTGATAATGGGACAGAATTCAAGAACAAGCATATGGATGAATTTTGTGCAAAGAAAGGGATCAAGAGAGAGTTTAGCATTGCTAGAACTCCACAGCAGAATGGTGTTGCAGAAAGAAAGAACAGGACATTGATAGAAGCAGCTAGAACAATGCTTGCAGATTCACAATTACCTATTCTCTTTTGGGCTGAAGCTATAAGTACTGCTTGCTATGTTTTAAATAGAGTATCAGTAACTAAACCTCAGATGAAGACACCATATGAGCTGCTCATGGGAAAGAAACCAAACATTCATTTTCTAAAACCTTTTGGCTGTTCTCTGACTATTCTAAATACCATTGATTCTCTGGGAAAATTTGATGGTAAGTCAGATGAAGGATATCTATTAGGTTACTGTACAAATAGCAAAGGTTTAGAGTATATAACAGGAGTACCAAAAGGGTTCAAGATTGTCTTCATGTTGAATTTTTGGAAGATAAAGAACCTCAGAGAGGAAAAGGTCCTGATTGGATGTTTGATCTTGATCTCAAGTTCACTCCATCTATGAATTATGTGCCAGTTAGAGAAGAAAATCATGTTAATCACAAATAAGATGATTCACAGTACATTGTTCATGGAGTCAATGTTAGACCAGAAGATGTTCCTGATACAGAACCTGCAGTTACTGATAAGGAACAAAGTACTGCTCAACCAACCAATACAGTATCTGCTGAAGATCAAGCCATACAAGATGAACTTAATAGGATGCTTTTTCAAGAAACTATAGCAAAATACTATGAAGATGAACAAAGGAGGGCTTATGATGCTGCAAAGAAACAGGGTAAAATCAAAAATACTGCTCACAGTACTTTTGATCAAAGTACTGATGATCCTTTTGACAGTACTTCTGGTGTATTAGAACCATCAAATTGGAGCAATGATGATGATTCCAATGTTGATGATGATGATTTGGATAATGATAACATTCCTGGGTTAGAAGAAATTGATGATGAGCTCAATCATGAAGGTATTTTCTCAACTACCAATGAAGAACCTGATGTTACTAATTTGGAATCTAATCTTCCAGTTCCACCAACTCCTACATTGAGAGTTCATAAAGCTCATCCTCAAAGCAATATTATTGGATCACCCTCTTCAGGAGTGGTTACAAGAAACAAAGTTAAAGGTCTCTCTAAGCAACATACTGCTTTACTTAGCTTTGTTTACAAACAAAACAGGATGAATCACAAGGATCAACAAACATGCATGTTTGCTTGTTTTCTATCTCAAACTGAACCCAAGAAGGTAGCTCAAGCTTTAACTGATGAAAGTTGGGTTGAAGCTATGCAAGAGGAGCTTCTACAATTCAAGCTTCAAGAGGTATGGGTATTATGTGACCTACCAGATGGCAAGAGAGTCATTGGTACAAGATGGGTTTTCAGAATCAAAAGAGATGAAAGAGGGAATGTTATCAAAAATAAATCTAGATTGGTTGCACAAGGATATCGCCAAGACGAAGGAGTGGACTATGATGAAGTGTTTGCTCCTGTTGCAAGGATAGAGGCAATAAGGTTATTTCTTTCCTTTGCATCATACATGGGATTTCCTGTTTACCAAATGGATGTAAAAAGTGCCTTCCTTTATGGCACAATTTATGAGGAAGTTTATGTTAAACAACCTCCTGGTTTTGAAGATCCTGCACATCCAAACAAAGTCTACAAGGTGATTAAGGCACTGTATGGCCTTCATCAAGCTCCCAGAGCTTGGTATGAGAGACTCTCTACTTTTCTATTACAACATGGTTACAGGAGAGGAGCAATTGATAAGACTTTGTTTATCAAAAGAGATAAGAAGGATATTATGTTAGTCCAAGTCTATGTGGATGATATTATCTTTGGAGCCACAAAGAAGTCTATGGTAAAAGAATTTGAAGAACTTATGCAGCGGGAATTTCAAATGAGTTCTATGGGAGAATTAACTTTCTTTTTGGGGCTTCAAGTTAGACAAACAAGAGATGGAATCTTCATTAATCAAGAAAAGTATGTTGAAGACATACTTAAAAGATTTGACCTTCCAACTGTCAAGCCTGCCACCACACCCATTGACAACAATAAACCATTAGGCAAGGATGAAGATGGACAAGCTGTGGATGTGAAGCTTTACAGATCTATGATTGGTTGTCTTATGTACTTAACTGCATCACGACCTGACATCATGTTTGCTGTATGCTTATGTGCAAGATATCAGGTTACACCCAAGGTTTCACATATGTATGCAGTCAAGAGGATTTTTCGATATCTCAAGCATCAACCAAAGTTAGGATTATGGTATCCTAAGGAGTCACCTTTTCACTTGGAAGCTTTTTCAGATAGTGATTATGCAGGAGATAATTATGATAGAAGATCAACCTTTGGAGGATGTCAATATCTTGGAAGAAGATTAGTCTCATAGCAATGTAAGAAGCAAACAATTGCAGCAACCTCCTCTACTGAAGCAGAATATGTTGCTGCTGCAAGCTGTTGTGGACAGGTTTTGTGGATGCAAAATCAACTCTTGGATTATGGATACAACTTCAAGAATACTCCTATCAACATTGATAATGAGAGTACCATTTGTATTGTGAAGAATCCAGTTTATCACTCCAAGACCAAGTATATTCAGATTAGGCATCACTTCATTCGAGATTGTTATGAGCACAGGCTTATAAATGTGGTTAAAGTTTACACAGAAGACAATGTAGCTGATCTACTCACTAAGGGATTTGATGTTTCAAGATTCAACCACTTAGTTGTGAGCATTGGGATGATTAACTACTAGGCTACATTTGAGGGGAGGCTTTAGTATTAGTTAGTATACTTTCTTTCAGTTCTTAATGAAAGTATTGCCTTTTAGTATTAGAACCTATGTTTTATTTGAGGGGAGGCAACATAGTTATTAGTTAGAACTTATGCATGTACCATCATATAAGTTCTTGGATTAGTTTGAAGATTATTTGAAGCATTGGATGTGGATGAGAAGATGGAAAGTACTGATTTGCCATACAAAGTACTAGTCCAGCAAAGTACTGCTTCAACGTACTGCTTCGAAGAGTACTGGCTAGGTGGATGTACTGCTTACGTGGAAGTACTGTTCCAACGGTCAAAAAATGTGGGGTTACAGTTAATTAATTCATTTGGGAAGAGGTAAAAGCCAAATACAACGGTAACACTCTTAATAAGGCTTTGATTTTTTAAATCTTACCCATATTTACCCTATCCCATTATACCGACTTTCTCTCTCCACTTTACTCTTATCCATCCATTCCTTTATTCGATATACACGCTTCTAATCGCAATTTCCCTTAATGGCTTCTCGTGATTTCTGTTCTAAGCATAACATGGTCGCGAACTTGGATAAAACGGCAAAGAATGTTGATTTTCATGCGATAATTGATTTCTTGACTGGGTCATCAATCAATTATGCTATTTTGGTAAACCCTGATGTAATTGGACCATGGATTCAACAGTTTTGGTCTACTGCGAAGTCTGATGAACAAGATGGTGTTCCTTTTATTCGTGCTAAGGTTGCTGGTCGAGCAATTAGGGTTACTGAATCTTCAATTAGGGAAGATTTGCAGTTTAATGATGCAGGGAGTGCTATTCGTTTTGAAAGACAAGAGATTTGGGATACACTCAGGGATATTGGGTATGAAGGTGATCTCACCATACTTACTTTTCAGAAGCCATTATTTAGTCCTCATTGGAAATATCTCATACATGTTCTACTTCACTGTCTGAGTCCTAAGAGTACTTCATGGGAGCAGTTTGGTCAGAATATTGCTTCTGCATTGGTGGGTTTAGCTACAAATCGCCCTTTCAACTTTTCAAGGATGATTTTTGATGGAATGCTCTCACACATCACCAATGGTTCACCATTCTTGATGTACCCAAGGTTTATTCAGGTATTTTTAAACAAACAACTTGAGGATATTTCTAAACCACAAAGTTTTCTACCCACAGTCACACTTCCACCAAAGGTGTTTACATTTATTGCTAAGAAGAGTATCAAGTTCTCTGGGAGAAATACACCTTTGACAGCCCATATATTGGAAGTTGCACAAGCAGTTAGGGATGCAGAGCACGAGCTTGAACAAGAGCAAGAGGATTCCTCTGCATCAGCAATTAGAGATCAACCAGCTTCAAGAGAAACTAGTGCTTCTCAACATACTGTTTCATCTCCACAAAGTGCTGCTCAGGAGCATTCACCTCAAGATGCTTCCACATATAGGCATCAAACATCTGAGGAAGATGAGGAAGTGGTTGAGGATGTCTTGACCAACTATGAACTTTCAAGGGAATTAAGGAGGCTCAAGAAGGTTACTGATAATCAAGCTGATCAGATATTGGGTTTAACAAGAAAGTTCAAACGATTAAAGAGGTTTGTTTGGCCATTAGTTAAGCACCACAGGTTGTGGGTCAAGTCACAGAAGAAGATTGGTCAACACTCCAAGAGGTCTAAGTCAAAGAAAAGCCAGATCAATAAGGAATCTTCATTCCAATTGGGGAGGAATTTAGAGAATTTGAATGAAGATACTGAGTTCAATGAAGATACTGAGTTCAATCAAGATACTGGGCTTTATGATGATACACCACTTGAAGATATTCCTCATGAAGATACTGTTGAGAGGAAAAGTGATGAAATAGAGCAGATAAACATTGAAGATGCTACTGTTGAAGTAAAAAGTGGTGATACTGAGGAATTGGATTTAGAAGGTACTGATGTTGAAAGTACTGCTCTTCAAGGTACTGTTCATCAAGGAACTATTACACCAAGGACTTTGGATTTTGAGGAAGATGTTGGTCCTTCAAGTCAAGTTCAAGAGGAAGTTGGCCCTTCTAATCCAGTTCAACAGGAATAAGAAGTTCAAAAACATACTGATAGTGATGATGAGACTATTGCTGACATCATGTTGAATATGTCTAGACCAAGAGGTATAAGTATTCTTGATGTTGAACAACAACCTCATACTTCTTCTCAACCTACCCAGGAATTAGATCCAAAAGACAAAGGTAAAGGGATCATGGTAGAAACTAAGAAGAAGAAGCTTACCTTGAAAGAACTAAGAGCTATTCAGGATGCTAAAAATGAGGAAGCTGCAAGGAAATTACAGGCTGAGATAGATGCTGAAGAGTCAAGGAAAGTTATCAAACCTAGAAGGCCACAAAGTAAAGCTCAAGAAAGAAATTCTATGATGGCTTATATCAAAGGTAGAGGATATACAGGTTTGGTAAAATTGACACATACAGAGATAAAGGATTTGTATGATGCTGTTAGGGAAGCTATAGAAAAAGATCGTGCAAGCATTATTTCATTTGAAGATAAGAAGCTTGAAGATAGTAGAAAGGAAAGAGTTGTTACAAGGAGTTCAAAGAGGAAAAGAACAACAACTGATGAACAGTCATCAAAGAAGCTCAAGGATTCTATTGAATTAAGAGTAGACACAGCTGATGAGCTAAGAAATTACCTAAGAGTTGTTGACTTTGAGCATCCAAAATCAGAAGATGTTGCAGACAAGAAGTCCAAGATTTCTACATTCTCAGTTGTAGAATCACAAGAAGGAGACTATTTGATATTTCATAGACAGAATGGAAGCTTTAGAGTATTCAATTCGTTATGGGATATACTACATCTGATAGATAGAGAAGATCTGCTTCAGCTATATCTACAAGTGCAAACATACTTTGAACATATTCCACCACAAGGAGTGGGTTTGGTTCTGGAAGGAGATCTCACAACCATCTGGGAAACAGAAGAGACAAGTGATAGTGCTCTCTGGGAAAATCAAGAGGATTGGGAAATTAACAGATGGAGGTTCTTTGAATCAGTGGGAATACATGTTTTTGAGCTAGAAGATGGAACAATGATCCACATGCTAGCAGAGCAAAGATATCCACTTACTAGCAATCTGATGATCAGAATGCTAGATTATGGCATGGAAGTGGAAGAAGAAAGTGACACTGCACTGATGGTGATTGGATTGTTCATCAAGTGGACAATGCTGGCTGAAGATTGATGTATAACAACTGGTATGATACTTATAATATAAATCTTTTGAAAAATAAGTACTGTATTTAAAAGTACTGCTTGACAAACAGTACTTTCTCAAAGTACTGCTTGCAGCATGAAACCAGTAAAGTTTTTTTTTTTTTTTTTTTTTTTTTTTTTTTTTTTTTTTTTTTTGGATAAAATCAGAGATTTTTGAAAAAGTGCAAAAACATTTTGAAGCACAAAGATTTAAACGGCAAAAAATGGTATTCAACTCACCATGTTTAAGTAAACAAGAAAGAGTTTGACTCATCATGAGGGTACGGCTCTGATGTGATTATCAAATCCGTTTTTAGTTGACAATTTACTAAAAATTGTATGGTTTTCAACTCACCATATCTATGATAAGTGAAGAGTTGGCTAGCCTACAAGATAATGGCTTGTAGTAAAGGCTGTGGAAAACCATTGTATGGTAATTAGTTCACCATGGTAGTGATTGTACTAAAAGAACTAGCTAGTCCAAAAGCAAATGGCTATTGGTAAAGACTACTCAAATCCGTTGATAGCTGATGATTTGCTAAAAATCATATGGTTATCAATGTACCATGGTTCTTAAACCTAAACATTGGCTACTCCAGAGTTAATGGCTTTGGTAAAGAGACATCAAAATCCATTAAGTTTTCAATGATTCACCTCTCACAGGAGTTAACACACCTGGAAGTGATGAGAATAGTATGAAACTTTTAAGATCCGATGTACCTATTGCCAATATGATGCTGAGTTGCTGAAAAGATGAGTTGCTGAAAAGATCTGTTGCTGATAAAGATTGCAGTTAATGATTACTTTGATGATGACAAAACAAAGACATGAGACAGAAGTTAATGATACAGTCTTTCCTTAAAGATAAAGATGTTGAAGTTAAAGAAATACAAAGGAACTTGAAATCAAGCAAGTGGAATTCAAGTTAGGGGAGGATTGTTGGGCTACAAAGTACTGCTACATGAAGAAAGTCAAAGTACTGCTCGATAAGAAGTCAAAGTACTGCTCATGTTCTAAAGAAGTCAAAGTACTGCTAAAGATAAAGGACTGATATGCAAATACGTTTAAGGATTAATGTGTAATTCTAGAATGTTCTTAGAGTTATTATTAGAATTAGAATTACTTGTCGTTCAAGTATTGTAAACCGACCAGGGTTTTCCTTGTGCCTATAAAAGGATCCCTAGGTTGGCATTAGAGACATGTTTTTAGAGATAAGAGATTTTAGAGAAAAGTATTAGTCGATTATAAGAGTATTAGTGTTTAGAGTTTGTTAGTGAATCTGTGTAAAGTAAGCAGGTTCAAGGTTTAATATAATCAAAGTTGTTTATTAATTCTTCTTAGCTTTGTTAAAGTAGATTCCGCATACTTAGCAAAGTATATCAGTGTTTCACCATTAACAGTTTTGGATTTATCCAAGGTTGTTAAACCTTAAACAAGCTACAAGTTAGTTTGGTCAGAGTATATCGATCCAACATTAGGTTTCTCTTTAGGTTTCCTAGACTTAAACCACTCGTAGTTGCGATGGACATAATTTAAAGAAATACGGAAATGTAATAGCTAAGTTATAGAAAGTGTTATGTGATGTGTTATATGAATTTAAGTTAAAAGCGCTGAACATGTTTTATAGTATTGATGTGTTTGTGATATAAGCCAACGGCGGACTAGATGTGTTAAGGTGAATGGATCACCGTACACTTTGGATAGTGTCAGTGATTATTATGTGATTCTGTGAATGTGTGTTATAGTAACGATTAGAAATATGAATGCTTATAGAAAGGTGAGATTAGAATTGCGTTATAGTAAGGAGTTATAGATGGTTAATGTAATGATGTTTGAACCATGTGATATTGATGACCAACATATGGTCTCATTATATTTAATGGCTAATGGTTGGCTGTTAATGTGGTATTAGAGATGGGCTAATAGTGAGTTATAATATGCGATGAATAAGCATGAATGTGTAATGATGAGAAGTGTGTTATAGTATGATGAGATGATGACATAGTTGATTTACACATTGCTATTAAGTGTCTAATATTATAAGGTTATAGAATGGGAATAAGGTATGTTGGTATGAGATGATGAAATATAGTATGATAGCATGTAATGATGAGATGAGAATGATATGTCTTAAATGCTAAAGACTAAAAATAAATGAGTTAAAGTATATGAGTAAGAATGAGATGATATGTGGTATGGTAAAACACGACGAGATTGTGTTAATGTTATTGAATGTGTATAAAGGATAAAAGGATGCTAAGGAGTGTGTTATAGAATAAACCTACTTAAGGTTTAATGAAAGTAAAATCGAGCAGACTAAAAGTGTAATAGTAAAGATGTGGAAATTGTTAACGAGGGTTAAAGGATGAAAGTTATAGTAAGATGAATAAACATGTTGATGCAAATAATGTTCTAAAAACTTTATTTATATCTTTCGATTACTTCACGTTTTGAGGATGACAAAATGTGAACTCACGTTACGTTAAAATTAATGTTAACAAGTTTTTAATCGGAAGATCTCGTTTCTACGCAAATCACTCTTGAACAAAGTTACAACTTGAACTAGTGATCAAAGAAGTGAATTCATGTTTTGAAAATTCACATTTTAAATGGGACAAAACATTTTTTCAAAAATATACATGACAAATTATTTTTGAAATATTAAGAAATGTTTTAATGGAAAAATAAGTTTGAAAATCACAACAACTATTTTTCCCCCCAAAATTAACTCCAACCTTCCCCAAATAAGTTTTCACCAGAAAAGACAAAATTTAGAGCGTCCTAGTCTACCACGGCTCCACGGTACCGTTAAATTTAACGGAGCCGTGGGTCATTTAGTGGAGCCGTCCGTACCATTTTGAATTGTAACGTTCAGATTTTCTTTGCCTATAAATACCCACCTCTTTCACAGTTTTAGGCACCCTTCACACACAGAAAAATCCCTTAGTCAAACCCTCTCACACCTTTCACTTCTTAGGGTCATTTAGATTAGTTTTTCTTTGTTTCAAGAGTGATCCAATCATCCTTCAAGTGATCCTCTTCATACCTCTTCACTAGCAAGAGAAGAACACAAGTATCCAAGTTGATACAAGGTGTTGTCATCCCTCTTCATTGCCAAGAGAAGAACTCAAGTAATCAAGAAGATACTAGAGTTGTAGTTGATAGGTTTTTGTAACACTTGTTACAACCTTGTTGTATCTTAGCATACATCAAGTATATTTCCTTTTTGTGAGTGAGAGTGAAGATTAAGTGTGATCTATAGAGATAGTGAACATCTCTTGAAGCCATTGGGCTTGTGTGATTGATCAAGAAGATCAAGGGTCATTAGGTTAGTGTTAGTTGAGTAGAGTGAAGTGAGTGTTGATCATTGTGATCGTGTTGAGATCTTGGTGATCTCTTGAAGCCATTGGGCTTGTGTGTTTGGTCACGTGGACCTTGGTAGATTGGTGCTAGCTAAGATTAGCACTCGACATCTAGCTTAGTGTCGGTAATAGGATAAGCGACGTGTACGGTTTTCTCTGCCTTAAGGGAGGTTGTTGACATAGTGCTTGAAACTCTCGAGTGTGGTACTCGGGGAGTGGAGTAGGGCGAAGAAGAGCTTCGTAGCCGAACCACTATAAATCCTCTGTCTCGGTTTGATCTTTCCAACTCTACTCTTTACTTTTATTTGTTATTATTACTTAGCTTAGTGTGTAGTTCATATTGGTGTTGATTGATTACACGTAGAGTTCGAATCAAAGTTTCCAATAACTAACTTTTAAAACAAGATTTTTAAAAGAAGTTTTTAAACCGGTAAACTATTCAACCCCCTTCTAGTTTCCCACAATTGGTATCAGGAGCCACGTCAGTCAAGTTTTTAAACTATATTGTATTTTAAAGCTTGAACCGATCAATGGATTTCGACAAATATCTAGAAGGGCAATCTATGCAAAGACCACCACTTTTCGAAACCGATTGTTTTATTTATTGGAAAACAAGATTCGAAACGTATGTGAAATCAAAAGACATTGATCTTTGGCATACTAATCAAAAGACAACATCGCTGACATACTAACCAAACCTCTCAAACGAGAATCCTTTAACTACCTCCGTCTAGGTCTAGGAATGATGGAACATATTCCATAAATCTCATGACTCTTGAAGTCATCCCGTGTATCTCGTCTAGTCAAGTTTAGGAACCCCTAGTCATAAGAATTTGTTAGGTACAAATTCTTTCCTTGTGTCATAAGATCTCACTAAAACAACGAGACTTATTCGTCAAAAATCAAAATGGGACAGAAAACAGTCCCAGTAGATCACGGCTCCACTAAATGTGGCACGACACCGTTAAATTTAACGGTACCGTGGAACCGTGCATCTGGAACATTTCGTATTTCAGTCCCATTTTCCCACATTACTCATTCAAAACCCTCACAACCTCAGCAATTGCTGTCATAACCTAACCTCACAACCCAAAACTCAATTACACCTCTTCAAGATCATATTCAAGACATTGATTTCAAGATCCTCAATCATTTTACCCTTTTCAACATAATTTGTAAGTTTTCTCATTCTAATTTATTTCTAATTTTGAGTCTAGGGTTTGATCATTGATGAAAATTGAATTGGGGATTTTCACCTTTTTCTAGGAATGTTTCAAAATTAGAAGTCATCAACACTAAAAAACCCCAATTCCATCAATTTTAAAATCTCACAAAATTAGGATCATGAAATTATTCTTTTTCATGCATTGTTGATGCAAACTAAAAACACTTTCTCATGCATTCATGATCTCACAAATATTATTCGAATTACATAATCAATATGTACTCTTCGACATATTTGTTTGAGCTAAAGTGAAATCAGGAGTGTTTGGGTAATCTCCTTATTTTTCTTTTGAGTCGAGATTACCGCAACTCCACATAGTCTGCATATAGGCACACACTAGGCACGTGTTGTATGCAACTGGTTTTTATTCTAAATTTTTTTAAACTTTCTTATAGGACACAAAAATGTCTCATGAATATGATTTTGATCATCTCCTAACCGATACCTATACACCCGAAATCTCACGTGAACCCACTACACCCGGTAACCACATTCGTGCCTATGTCAATCTTGAAACCCGTCGGTTTCATGAAGGCCGTGTCGTTGATCCATCCCTAGTTTACCACCGGGACATCAACACTTCCTTTAGAGCTATAGGATTCGATTGTCTACTCCACATTAACGAGTACATTTGTCCTCGCTTTGTGTTGGAGTTCTTCCGACAAGTTGAACTCGTACGTAACGAGGATCAATCCTTGTCACTTTGGTTTTGGGTCAAAAACTTCAAATACGTTCTAACTCTTGAGCAATTTGCTCAAATCCTTAGTATACCCAATCATGGGCAATGTGCCTATACTGAAGATTGGTGTCTTGAGTCTCTCTTTCACTATCGTGAGGAGAATAGTCCGTACTGTTCGTACATACCCTCTCCAACCGAACTAACCAAAATCATCCGTACTCACACTCACCCACATCCAACGAAAATTCGTTTGGAAGAAGTGCATCATGAACTACTTTCTTGGGCAGTCATCCTGCGAGAAAATGTTCTAAGTCTCACAGGAAATCGTGAGCAACTCCCGGCGTGTTGTGCTCATATGATTTACTGTCTCTTAACCCAACAACCTTACAATCTTGCTTACTTCTTCGCTAAGCGAATTGTACATCTCAATGGTAACAAGAATAAATTGATACCTTATGGGATGTTCCTAACCCGTCTCTATCATCACTTCATAACCTTTCACCCTTACCTTCATGGTCCTCAATACTCCCTGTTCACACCTGTCATGAAACCCATAACCGAGTCATATGTCTCAACCATCCTCACTTCCGAATTCACCACCCTCTATGCACCCTTTGATGATCCTATTCATGAGAATGAGACAAATACTCAAGACGAGAGTATGACAAGAAGGGGGAATGCTCAAGTCATAAGTAGTTAGGAAGAGATTTATATCTCTCACTAGGGTTTATTACTAATAGATAATTTTAGGAATTAATGTTCTAATTATCTTACATGCTTACATGAATATTCTTTGTGATATTTGAATGTTATTTTATCTTGTCCTCTTATGCTTGCATGCTTATGATTATTTGAGAACATTGCATGATCATCCTTATGTGCTAGATATAGCATTGTATGGATATATTAGGTAAATAAGTACCTAGTGAGTTGAGGCACTCTCATTTCTAGGAATTAGTTTCCCTAGAAAATTCCCCCTAGCTGCCCAAAACTAGCCTGCAAGGAAATTTTTCGTGCCAACAGTGTCACGGCACCACTAAATTGGGACGGCACCGTTAAATTTAACGGTACCGTGGGTTATTTAACGGAGCCGTGACCCTATGTAACGGATTTTTCCTAATGCTCCTATTTCCCTATCACCCTAACCTCAAACCTGCAAACCTTGCACCCTCACATTCACCCTAGGATTCCCCTCCTACACCATAGGATCCACTTTAATTCAAATTTCACCCAACTTGCCTATTTAAGGCCTCACCCTTGCAAGCTTATCTTGCACTTCACCTTCAACCTCCCATCACACAAACACCATGTCCTCCACACATGGTTCAACTTCTCAAATCTCCAAGAAACCTAGGATAACCGTAAAACCACCCTCAAAACCACTCTTTGTGGATCTCACAAGAGATGATGAAGCTATGACACCACCTTCCCAAGCCACTCCATACTCACCATCACCACCTTATGCACCATCTAAAACATCATCTACCTACACAACATCTTCATCATCCTATTACACCACATCATCAATGGAATACACACCATCTCCCTTCACCCCATTGGACAATGCCATGCCAATTTCACCTCCAACAAACCTACCACAATCACCATCTCCTATCATGGCACAACCCAACCAACCACATCCCTTTGAGTTACATAGTGCTAATTGCCTATGTTGTCTCCATAACCGTAATCTCATCTACTTCTTAAGAGACGAGATTCATTTTATGTTCTACTTTATAGAACATCTCTTGACACCTCCACCACCTCAAATGGGGCCCCAATCTCCACCACCTCCTAACCAAAACTACTAAACACTTGCTTGTTTAGTCCTCCACAATAAACTCTTAGGACCCCTCTTGGAAATGAAGCTTGTCTCTAGTCATTAGGAATTTAGGCTTCTTGTTATCTTTCTTAGTGTTATCTTTCCTAGTGCTTTCTATGTAGTCATACATCACTATGACACTTGTTTGTTTTATGAATAAATGTTTTTATGTGGAGGTTTTCCTTTTAAGGGATTGGTTATTTGTCACAATGTGCTACTTGTTAGATATTATATATTTGTCGTCTAACTTTGTTTTGTAGCACGATCCATTGCTCGATTCCTTTGTATTCTCCAAATGAGGGGGAGTACACATCAAGGGGGAGCCTTAACCACCTTTTTGATTTGACAAAAAGGGGGAGAAATGGGAGTAAACTCATTAAAAACTTGTTAAAACTAATTTTAACCTAAAATGAGTTTATATTTTGTCATCATCAAAAAGGGGGAGATTTTTGATGCAAATAATGTTCTAAAAATGTTATTTATATCTTTCGATTACTTCACGTTTTGAGGATGACAAAATGTGAACTCACGTTACGTTAAAATTAACGTTAACAAGTTTTTAATTGGAAGATCCCGTTTCTACGCAAATCACTCTTGAACAAAGTTACAACTTGAACTAGTGATCAAAGAAGTGAATTCATGTTTTGAAAATTCACATTTTAAATGGGACAAAACATTTTTTCAAAAATATACATGACAAAATATTTTTGAAATATTAAGAAATGTTTTAATGGAAAAATAAGTTTGAAAATCACAACAGCTATTTTTCCCCCCAAAATCAGCTCCAACCTTCCCCAAATAAGTTTTCACCAGAAAAGACAAAATTTAGAGCGTCCTAGTCTACCACGGCTCCACGGTACCGTTAAATTTAACGGAGCCGTGGGTCATTTAGTGGAGCCGTCCGTACCATTTTGAATTGTAACGTTCAGATTTTCTTTGCCTATAAATACCCACCTCTTTCACAGTTTTAGGCACCCTTCACACACAGAAAAATCCCTTAGTCAAACCCTCTCACACCTTTCACTTCTTAGGGTCATTTAGATTAGTTTTTCTTTGTTTCAAGAGTGATCCAATCATCCTTCAAGTGATCCTCTTCATACCTCTTCACTAGCAAGAGAAGAACACAAGTATCCAAGTTGATACAAGGTGTTGTCATCCCTCTTCATTGCCAAGAGAAGAACTCAAGTAATCAAGAAGATACTAGAGTTGTAGTTGATAGGTTTTTGTAACACTTGTTACAACCTTGTTGTATCTTAGCATACATCAAGTATATTTCCTTTTTGTGAGTGAGAGTGAAGATTAAGTGTGATCTATAGAGATAGTGAACATCTCTTGAAGCCATTGGGCTTGTGTGATTGATCAAGAAGATCAAGGGTCATTAGGTTAGTGTTAGTTGAGTAGAGTGAAGTGAGTGTTGATCATTGTGATCGTGTTGAGATCTTGGTGATCTCTTGAAGCCATTGGGCTTGTGTGTTTGGTCACGTGGACCTTGGTAGATTGGTGCTAGCTAAGATTAGCACTCGACATCTAGCTTAGTGTCGGTAATAGGATAAGCGACGTGTACGGTTTTCTCCGCCTTAAGGGAGGTTGTTGACATAGTGCTTGAAACTCTCGAGTGTGGTACTCGGGGAGTGGAGTAGGGCGAAGAAGAGCTTCGTAGCCGAACCACTATAAATCCTCTGTCTCGGTTTGATCTTTCCAACTCTACTCTTTACTTTTATTTGTTATTATTACTTAGCTTAGTGTGTAGTTCATATTGGTGTTGATTGATTACACGTAGAGTTCGAATCAAAGTTTCCAATAACTAACTTTAAAAACAAGATTTTTAAAAGAAGTTTTTAAACCGGTAAACTATTCAACCCCCTTCTAGTTTCCCACAAAACACATAAATGTGTAAATATGATAAGCAGGTTTCATATGTCCTATGAACTTGCCGTAATTAAATTAAAATGGATGTAATAATATGTGTGTTAAAGTGTTAATAGCTTGGATCCAATGTGTTGTTACAGGCAACTCGGGAAACGTTATAGTGATTGTTACAGAAATCCTACGGGATATGTTATAGTTATCCTACGGGATGTGTTATAGCCCGAGTTAGCAAGTGAATGTTACTGAAATCCTTCGGGATAAATTGAATTGCCTTCACCGGCAAAGATTACCTACATCCTTGGCACGTGTAATAGTCCCTTCGGGAAAATGTTAAACAAAAAAGGATCCAAGCTAGAAAAGAGAAAAGTTAATGTGAAATGTTTGATTTATGAATGATGAATATGAATAATAGAAGAAAAGTTGAAAGTTAAAGCTTGTAACTAAAAAATAGCGAGTGTTATGTCGGAAGTGTGTAAGTAGGATGATTGATGAGTTCTTTATTCAAATGGATTGGGACGTCTTTTCATTTAAATAAATGAGTTGTGAATCACCGAACCATGAGTTTGTATTACTTGATTTACATTATTTGGGACGCCTCTCCATGTAAATATGAAAGTATGAATGAGTGGGCTTATGTGTTCCCGACATGGCATGAGTAGGTTAGAGGGGTAGAAAACGCGATTTTAAAACTAGTTAGGCATCTTAAGAGAATAAGATAGGTGGGATAGAGAGATAGAGAGAGTTAGATTTTGACCCTAGGTGAGAGTCGTTATATAAAACCTACATTTTAGGTGTTTTAAGCATAAGTTGAGGTGATGATGAACGTAAAGTAATGTTATGGTATGCCTTGTGACGTGTTGTAAATGTGAACAAAGACCATGATGGTCGTAAAGTGATGAAAGTTATAAGAAATATGTATGGAAAAATAAAGCGTTATAGTAAGAATGTTAATGTAATGGTGAAATAGCTATGGTAAAATGTGGAAATAATAGTAAATATGGTGTGATTCGTTCAAGTGACATATAGTCCTTGACGAAAAATTTAAATTAAAGCGAGTGAGAATGTGAAGTAATAGTAATAGAATTGATTAAAATAATAATTAGTTATAGTAAATATGTCTTGTATGACATGATGAGTTAGAAGGACCCGTATGGTTATAGAAATTAAGCGGTAAGTTGAGTGGATTAGGAGTAATGGTTGCGTTATAGTAAGCTTGGAGTTGCAAGATCACCTAGATCGTTGCAACTAAATGGACAAAGGATTGAAAATGCTAAGAATGAGGTGTATTATGTGGCTAAGTGTTGGTTAGTAATAGACGAGAGATTTCGGGGACGAAATCTAAATAAGGGGGTAGAATTGTTAGACCCATTTCCCAGATACAAATAGGCCCCACCCTAGATGAAATTGACTAAGGGCTTAACGTGATTGGCTAGTCAACGAATGCTAAATTAAAGTCAAACCTGATAGTCAAGTGGTATTCAAAGAATGTGTTATATAGTTATGGAAAGTATTATGTGGCACAAATAGAAAGGGTATAGACTTCAAGGGTTTAAGTTGGTTTAGATATAGATGTGTTATGTATGTTATAGATGTGAGGTGTTAAGTAATAGGTGGTTTAGATATGCTTGTGTGATGTAGTGAATGTGAGCTAAGTGGCAACTTGATATTATGTGTTAAGTGAGACTTGGGGTAATAAGCTTGTAAAGTAAGTGTTATGATGTATGTGATGCTTATATGTTTGTGTGAAGTATAATGGTATGTTATAATCATTTTACTTACTAAGCGAAAGCTTATCGTTATAGATGTTAATGTTTTGTAGGTGCTCATGGCAAGAAAGTATTTCTTGGATTAAAGCTTAAGGAATGAATGTGCGGATGTTAGAAGGTTATAAGGTATTTAGAAGCTTAGGTAGAATACCGAGCTCAAAGTCAACGTTGTACCCCCGAGTGTCTTTTAATGGTTTATATGTTGGTTAATCTAGTGTCATAGTTTATGTTATGGTCGTCAAAGTATTATGGATGTCAAGGTCTAAAGTATGTCGAATTGGAATGTATTAGTAACAGCTAAAGTTGTTGGGAATTAAAATAATATTTGGTACTGCTCATACATAATTAGTACTGCTGAAGATCATTCAAGTATAAACTATCAGTACTAAGTCAGTTAGTACTGTTGGAACAAGAAGTTAGTACGGTTTATGAGATAAAGTCGTGTGAAGATAAAACCGTGTGAAGATATATATGGAAAAGATTTAATGTATATCTTATAAAGTTAGATTTATACGGTAGATAGGTTACTTGTAAAGGACTCCTTGTCCTATAAAAGGAGATCCTAGGTTATGTTTTACACACATCATTTATTGATATAGCTTTTACGATTTTATTGTAATACTCGTAATATATCAAAGCTATTCGTTTGGTTAAACTATATGCGATTATCTTTATTGTTACATTCATACAATAACATACAATCACCAAACAAGAATTCTTCTAAGTACTTGATAGTAAATTCCGCGTGCTGTCAAGTATATACTCAAAGTATCTCCAAAACAACTCGTGTGTTTAGATCCGGTCAAGTGGTATCAGAGACAGGTTCTGATACTTTGATTTAGAAGATCCAGAAGTATTCATTAACTTGCTACCAAGAAGATGGACATGGAGACACCACAAACCTCAATCCTTGCTAAACTCCCCATGCTGAAACAGAATGAATACGATTTATGGCGGCTCAGAATAGAGCAATATTTCATGGTGCAAGACTATGCATTATGGGGTATAATTATCAATGGTGATTCATTCAAACCAATTCCAACTGAGGAAACACATGCTGATGGCTCAAAGACAACAAAGCTCAACACTGAGCCTGTTACTAATGAGGAGAGAATCAAAAAGAAGAATGATCAGAAGGCTAGGAATTTGTTACTAATGGCAATTCCTAATGATCAAGTGTTGAACTTTAGCCAATATTAGACTGCTAAGACCCTTTTTGAAGCAGTGGTGGAAAGATTTGGTGGCAATGAAGCTACCAAGAAGGCACAAAGAACTCTACTTAAACAAATTTATGAGAACTTCACTGCAACAAGCAATGAAACTTTGGACCATATCTTTAATAGGCTTCAAAAGATCATCAGTCAACTTTTTGTGTTGAAGATTGTGATTCTACAGGAAGACCTCAACATGAAGTTTCTTAATAGTTTACATGTTGAATGGAACACTTATGTTGTGGTTTGGAGCAATAAACCAAAACTGGAGAAAATGACATTGAATGAGCTTTACAACAATCTTAAGATTGTTGAGCAGAAGGTGAAGAAGAGTGGTAGCACCAGTTCTAGTTCAGGGAATATGGCTTTCTTATCTTCTTCAAACTGTTCGAATCATGAAGATGAAGAAGCAGTTGGTACTGCTAACCCAACAGTTAGCACTGCTAGTGTAAAAACTAGTACTGCTGGCTTGACTGAAGAGACCATATATGCATTTGTGTCAGAACAATCTGGTGGGTCTCAGATCTTTAATGAAGATCTTCTTCAAATTACTGAAGATGATTTGGAAGCTATGGATTTAAAGTGGCAGTTGGCTTTGATAAGCATCAGGACTAAGAAGTATTACCAAAGGACTGGGAATATGATTACCTTTAATGGAAGAGATGTTGCTAGGTATGATAAGTCTAAGGTGGAGTGCTATAATTGTCACAAGATGGGGCACTTTGCCAGGGAATGTAGAGGTCCAAGACAACAAAGCAACCAGGGTCAAGGGTTTAAGAATCAACAAGGAACAAGGAGAACAGTTAATGTTGAAGAGCCTTCTTCCAAGGCTATGGTAGCTGTAGATGGAGCTGGATTTGATTGGACCTTCATGGAGGAAGAAAAGGAACTAGCTAACTTGGGTTTGATGGCTTTCTCAGACTCTGAGGTTGCAAAACCCACGCATCAGTACATGTTGTTCAAAAATGTTCAAATACTTGTTCTGCTTTAAAAGATTATGAGCGTCTTAAGAAATAGTATGATGATCTTAGAGTAGAATTTAATCAAGTAAATTTTAGTCTGTTGATGCGTGCGATGTGTCGTTGCGGTTTAGCAGTATTAATGCCTACTCAAGTTTTAAATTTATATTTAGCCGACTTATCAATAACACACACACTTAACGAGCAGTGTACCCGGTCAGTATGAATATAATGGTAAGTAGAGTGTCGATCACTAAGAGTGGAACGTATTATCTAGTTATTCTAATCAGTATTTTAATATCCTAAGTTAGCTATACAACCTAATCTAACGCAAGGGGGTTCAGCCTGAGAGACTGACACGGTTTGGTTATGATTAAATAGTAAACTAAACTAATGAGCACGAATCAGCGATTAGCACACACGTACACAGATAGATACTTGAGACAATAAGAAGACCTGTCCTGATAATTAAGTAGCTTTTCACTTGTTTTATTGCTAGTTTTATATGAAGTGTATATAATTAACCCTTTCTCGTTGGTTCTAATCTTATCGGCGAGTAAACCCTTAATGATCACTTATGTCTATCCCACTATCCTAGAAACGATAGAATAAATAGGCGAGGAAGGGGCATGGCGACCCAAGCAATGCTCAGCTAGACACAGAGGTTATCAATGCACTAATAAAAGTCACCAAAGACATCAACATATAAACTATAATTAATGGGAAAGCAATTTTAAGGGGTGCGCATGATATTCCGTAGTCACATGACATCAGCCCATCAATCCTGATGAATTAAAGTATACTAATACAATAAAACAAAACTACTTAATGAATTGAATACATGCAGGACCTTCTTACAGCTCTTGTATCTTTGTTCAGGGTGTGTCTTGTGCTGCTAATACGTCTGAATTCGTCTCTGGTTTGGTACTAGTACGTATGGTATCTTGCACACAAAATTCGTCTGACTTTGGGGTATTTATAGTTTATGTCTGAGGGTTAGATGCGGCGCATAGGATAAGTAGATGCGGCGCATTGACTTAACTTCGCGTGGGGTCCAAGATTAATATATTCAGGAATATTCGTACACCGCCTTAAGATGCGGCGTAACTCCATTTCTCTATGCGGCGCATGTCCTTTGCTGTCTTGGATTGTAACTTGTGAAATCTTGATAGTGATACGCCGTATGTAAGAAGTATGTTGCGGCGTATCTGGAGCAGAATGATCTTGATCTTGTACATTTCAGTAGACTCTTAACATCTTGCTTGTTTTGCTCCATGATTAGTCCAAAATCGCCAAGTTTCACATAATACTTGTTTTTACCTGAGAATTACAAAAGTAAATATTAACGTATCAATTCTCATATATAATATAATAAAACAAGTCAAATAAATAGGATAAATGATGATAATAAAATGAACTTATTTGAGTTCATCAAATATCCCCCCACTTGAACTTTACTTGTCCCCAAGTAAACCTTAGAATAAATCTTATGAAAATGTATCCTAAAAGATATTAGGATTTATTTTTATATTTAAGCATGTATTCGTTTTGTCATAATTGCACAACCAAACACTTAACGAATTAGAAATAAAATAAAATATTTCGATAAAAGCAAATCTAATCATTTAACTGTCCAGTCGTGACGAATATTCTATCATAAGCTTGGCAAGTATACGCATCTCCCCCACTAAAGCCAAGGAATGACAAGTCTAAAGCGGTAAAAAGGGTTTGTTGGTTAAGGGTTAATCATTCTTCTTAATCTCTATCGATCTCACATTCCAGAAAAGGCGACAAAATCACAAATACATGATCGAATCCACGACCACGATACTTGCAATTGCTCAAATCCTTAACTCGAATGGGCTAAAGATAGGACCAAGTAATCTTCACCAATAATATTATATCAAAAAGGGCGACAAAATCATAAATACATAGCCGAATCCACGACTACGATACTTAAGATTGCTCAAATCCCTAATCTCAATAAATCAAAGGTTTGGATAAAGAATGATGTAGGGTATGGATAATATTTGGGATACAAATTGTTGTAAAATGAAAAATAAACAAAACAGATAAATTAAAATCCTAAGTGTGGTAAATTACTTTCTCAACCATCCCATGAATAAGACTCATATCATTGAATAACTCACGCTTTAACACTTGAAACACACGCTTTAGGTAGACACGAATTATACTCAACAAGATCTCAATCAAAGAATAATCCTAGTTGGCGTTCCCATAACGGTCAACTCCCATTTAATCCATAAATATAATATACAACAACTAGTGGTGATATCAACCACTTAATACAAAACTTTACATAAGTTGGTTAAAACAAACTTCCAACTTTTTCTTTTTCTTTTTCTTTTCTATTTTTTTGATTTTTTTTTTTTTTTTTTGACATCAACATATGTGTAAAATTTCACAACTTTTCTATCACTATTTTTTCGGATAATTTTTCCATACTCTTCATACTTTCAGAAATAACTGTAATAGTGAAAGTAGTAAACACACGAAAAATAAACTCAAAGTTATACAATATTTACTTTCATACCAATTGCATTGTGCAATTTCCCGACCTAACCAAAGATAATGAATTACGCACGCGAACACAGGTAATGTAAGGAAACACACTTTGCCTAAAGCAATTAACCACGGATTTTAATCTACAGGGTAGGCTAAGGTGTAAGGGTGTATCGAAACATTATAACAAAGGTGTAAGAAACGAAAGGAATGGCTCTGAGTGTTTTTCTAGGGGTATCTTACTCTAAAAGTGAGAGTAACAAAGGGTTTATACGGGTGTTAACTAACCAGTGTAGTTAGTTAATATCACATAACATATAAAGGTTATTTGGGTGTAATCCTATAAATTTACCAATTTAGACAAGTCATTCCAATTATATAGATAATACTTATTATGGTGGTCTCGAATAGTATATAAGCCAAGTTCTATAGTTTACAAGTCACCGGCACACTCATAGATTTGTGAATTTTTATAAGTTCACAATTTTTGGAAATAATGTTATGTGTGCAGCTATGTAATTTAGACTTTAAACAAAAACATGCTATAAAAATGTTAAAATTTAAGCATATTAAGTATATTTTAAGCATATTTTGAAAAATAAGGACAAGTAAGTGCTCTAATTCTCCATCCCCCCACTTAAGTTAAACAACGTCCTCGTTGTTTGTGTCAAAGGTTAAAAACTGGAAAGTAAAAGAATTAGAACAGAAAAACTCCCTTGAAATTTGCTCGGTATGATCCTCCATTATTCGTATAAGAGCAAAAATCATCGTTCTTGTGGATGAGAACGTTTAAGCTTCAAAAATGATGTATCCACAGAAATGCAGGAATCTATAATACCATTTAGACTTTAACACACCTGAGTTAAGAAGGTTCAAACTTGCATAATACATTAGTAGTTAGTAAAAATAAAACATAAAAAATTAAATTGTAAATCATCAGGTCAGTCGATACGCCGTATCTTATGGAAGAAGATACGCTGTATCGAGCCTGGAATAAATACGAATCAGAATAAAAGATGCGTCGCATCCTTAACCAGGGATGCGCCGCATTAAAATACTGACAGAAAGTTTTAAAGTCAAAAATAAAAATGCAGAAAATTAAATAAGATATGACCATTGCAGGCGATGCGTCGCATCTTAGGATTGAGATGCGCCGTATCTTCTGCAGGTCTGACAGACTCGACACAGAACAGAAAAGTAAAATTTTTTCTTCCGGGTTGTCTCCCGGTCAACACTTGTCTTTATTCCAGAGTCTTCAAGTTAGACTCACGTTCAGCTCCTTATTCTAATACTTCGGGTTCAAACTCCACCACTTCGTTCACAATATCCTCAATTTTATTATCAAAGTATTTTTTAACTCGTTGCCCGTTTACCTTGAATATATAACCATTTTTATCGCATATTTCAATAGTCCTGTATGGATACACTTTCTTGACAACGAACGGACCCGTCCATCTTGATTTAAGTTTACCTGGATACATCTTTAATCGAGAATTAAATAGCAGCACTTTCTCTCCAATAGTAAACGTTTTATCCCCATGTAACCTCGATTCATGCCATCTTTTAGTTCTTTCTTTGTAGATCTTAGTATTTCTGTAGGCCACATCTCTTAGTTCGTAGAGTTCATTGAGTTCCATGAAACGGTTCTTCGTTGCAGCTTCCATATCCATATTACATTGCTTCAAAGCCCAATATGCACTTTGTTCTATTTCGACCGGTAGGTGGCATGCTTTTCCGTATACAAGACGAAATGGAGTGCATCCCGTCGGTGTCTTATAGGCTGTACGAAATGCCCATAAAGCATCATTTAACTTGTCAGACCACCCTTTCGGATTATATCCAGTCGTTTTTTCTAAAATCCGTTTTATAGCCCTATTGGTTACTTCAGTTTGCCCATTGGATTGAGGATGGTATGCGGTGGAAACCCTATGATACACTCCATATTGTAGCAAAGCTCTTCCTAGATGGTGATTACAAAAGTGTATTCCCCTATCACTAATCAATGCTTTAGGAACTCCAAACCTAGCGAACAAACTTCGCAAAAATTTAAGCACTACCTTGCTGTCGTTTGTTGGTGATGCTTGCGCTTCGACCCATTTTGATACGTAATCAACAGCAACCAAAATATATTTATTACCTTTAGATTCAGGAAACGGTCCCATGAAGTCCAATCCCCATATGTCGAAAACTTCACATACATGGATATAGTTTTGAGGCATTTCGTTTCTTGATGTAATATTTCTGGATCGTTGACACGCATCACATCCTTTTATATAATCTTTTGCATCATCCAACATAGTGGGCCAATAGAATCCTGCATCAAGGATTTTTCTTCTTGTAATAACTGCACCGTGATGTCCCCCCGTCGGCCCCGAATGGCAATGTGCCAATATTGCTGGGATATCATCACCATCTACGCATCTTCGTATAATATTGTCAGGGCATAATTTAAAGGCATAAGGTTCATCCCAAATATACTCACTAGCGCGATTTAGAAACCTTCTTTTCTCGTCGGATGTTAGCCCTTTTGGAATTTCATTTGCAACAATAAAGTTTATATAGTCGGCATACCATGGTGTATTATCATTGCTCTTAATTCTTACCATCATAAGGTGTTCATCAGGAAAGTCATCAGCGATTTCCCTTTCATCAAGCACCTCCATGTCAGGGTTTTCAAGTCTAGATAAGTGGTCAGCAGCTAGATTCTCTGCACCCTTTTTATCTTTAATTTCAATATCGAATCCTTGGAGCAATAAAACCCACCTAATAAGCCTTGGCTTGGCATCCTGTTTATTGAACAAATACTTCAAAGCAGAATGGTCAGTGTAAACCATAGTTTTTGACAATATAAGATATGACCTAAATTTATCGAATGCAAAAACTACTGCTAAAAGTTCTTTTTTCGTGGTGGTGTAATGTTCTTGGGCATTATTTAATATTTTGCTAGCATAATAAATTGGCTTAAATTTCTTTTCTATCTTTTGGCCAAGTACAGCTCCAACAGCATAATCACTAGCATCACATATTAGTTCAAAAGGCAGATTCCAATCTGGCAAAATTATAATAGGTGCAGAAGTTAGTTTTTCTTTAAGTATATTAAACGCCTTTTTGCAATCTTCAGAAAAATCAAACTTCGCATCTTTTAGCAATAGTTGGGTCATAGGCCTAGATATCATTGAAAAATCCTTTATGAACCTACGATAAAATCCAGCATGCCCTAAAAAACTTCTAACACCTTTTACATTAGTGGGGTAAGGTAGTTTGGCAATTACATTAATTTTAGCTTTGTCTACTTCTATACCTTTCCCAGAAATCTTATGTCCTAATACAATTCCCTCTCTAACCATAAAATGACATTTTTCCCAATTAAGAACAAGGTTAGTTTCTTCACACATAGCAAGCATTTTATCAAGTTTAAAGAGACAATCACTAAATGAGTTACCGAACACCGAGAAATCGTCCATGAAGACTTCCATAAAGTCTTCTACCATATCATGGAAGATAGCCGTCATACAACGTTGGAAAGTAGCAGGGGCGTTGCATAGTCCGAATGGCATTCTTCTATAGGCGAAGGTTCCATAAGGGCAGGTGAAAGTCGTCTTCTCTTGATCCTCGGGGGCAATGAGTATTTGGAAGAAACCTGAAAAACCATCTAAAAAACAATAATAATCATGTCCTGATAGTCTTTTTAACATTTGATCAATAAATGGAAGAGGGAAGTGATCTTTTCTCATAGCATCATTGAGTTTGCGGTAGCCGATGCAAACTCTCCATCCAGTAATAGTTCTTGAAGGGATTAGCTCATTGTCGTCATTGAGTACTACCGTCATTCCTCCCTTTTTTGGTACAACGTGGATAGGACTGACCCACGAGCTGTCAGAAATTGGGTAGATAAGTCCGGAGTCAAGTAATTTCACAATTTCATTTTTCACCACGTCCTGGACTTTTGGATTCAAACGCCTTTGGGGTTGGATAGTTGGTTTGAATTCATCTTCCATGAGGATTTTATGTGTACAGAATGACGGGCTAATTCCCTTAATATCAGACATACTCCACGCTAATGCTCCTCTTCGTTTATATAGTACCTGCAAAAGGGATTCTTTTTCTTTTGGCGTTAAGTCAGATGCAATAATAACGGGCGAATTAGTGTTCCCATTTAAATAGGCATATTCCAAAGTAGAAGAGAGATCCTTAAGCACAGGTTTAACATCATCAATTTCATTAGCACAAGCGAAATAAACTTGTTCTTTTATTACGTTGTTGCTGTCATCAGATAAATGCGCCGCATCGATATTTCCGATGCGCCGTATGGCGTTACAAACAGCGGAATCAACAGCGAAATAATTATCAATAGTATTTTCATCAACTTGATCTTCTATAGCAATTGTGTTTTCTAAATTTTTAAGCAGAAAAGAATCAAGCAAATTACTTTTTAACAATTTATGAGTAAATTGATTAATCGTGTCATCAGAAACATCGATATTATAGCATTCATCGTCTTCAGAATTAGTTTTACTCATAGATTGTTCCATATTAAATTCAACCTCATCTTTTCCTATGGTAAGAGTTATCTTTTTATTAAAAACATCAATCATGGCCCTAGCAGTAGCTAAAAATGGTCGTCCTAATATTATAGGAGTTCTAGAATTTTCGGGCATATCGAGGATAACAAAGTCAATAGGTAGTTCAAATTTATCAACTTTTATTAATATATTTTCAGCTATTCCTAATGGGTATTGTATGGACCTATCAGCTAGCTCTAAGCACATCCTAGTAGGTTTTGGTTCACCAAGGCCTAATTTTTCATACATAGAAGAGGGCATAAGACTTATACTAGCTCCTAGGTCGGTGATGAGTGTCTAAATACTCATCATTTTTACCTAATCTGAGCTGCCAAAACATCCAAAAACACTCAGAAATGCATCATAATACTGAAATTATCACAAAATTGTGTTTTATATGTTTCAGATGCAAAATGTTTAAAAACAGTTGAAAAACGAACAAAGTTTGCATAATTGGCAGTTTCAGTCCCTCAACTTTCAAAAGTTGTCAAAACTAGTCCCTGGTTATTCTAAAAACAGGAAAAGTCATCAAAGGTCCTTTAAGAATCATGAAATTACATAATAAGTCCTTTGGTGCAAAGTTTCACAAAATTACAAGTTTAGTCCCTGAACTTTGCAAATTGGCAAAAATGGTCCCTGGGTATTATAAAACTTGAAATTTCACAAAATACCCTTGTACTATGCATGAACTTACAATTTGGAACTTTATTGATAGCTTTTGGGAATTTACAAAACAAGTCCCTCTAAAATCCAAATTTACATATTAGGTCCCTAAAGTTTATAAAATGCTAAAAAATACAACTTTGGTCCTTGTGTAATTGTTTTATGGCAGGTTTAATCCTTTGAAGTTATTTTGGAAAGATGACAACTCAGCCCCTCAAATATTCAGCAATTACAAAAATGGTCCCTATGTTTAATTCTACCTAAATCCGGATCTAAACCTTAACCCAAAAATAAAACCTAAACACTAAATCCAACCCAACCCTTATCCCATTTACCCAACCCAGCTTATTACCTAAACCCAATACCCATTTACCAAGCCCAATCTTTAAAAGCCCAATCCCAACTCTGAGTTAAACACTCGGTCAAACAAAGTTTGACCCATCTTCCTTATACCACCAATCCCGCCAAACCATCCAGTCACCCCCACCTCACCAATACCACTCACTACCTCATCCCCCCTCCTCCTACACGCTACCTAACATTGCCAAACGCAATTAATGCGTCCTCCCCACTCCCACTAGCTAAATCAAAAGAAACAACCACTTTCCTGATTTCCCGCCAAAATTACAAGTGGACTGCTGAGATCAAATTGGAGCAATTGAATGGTGGGGATTTGTTCAGTGATGTCGGCTAGGATTATCCCACCATAGTTTTGTATATATAGATAGCTTTTGTAGCCATTATTGGCAAGTAGTTAACTAGTAGCATAATCGTTTTTAAATTCCAGTAGCTATCTTTGTAATCACAAGCTATCAGTAATCAATAAAAGTTATTTCAAGTTCATTTGATCTTATTATGTTAGTATTAAACTTAGTTAACTAGTAATACAACATTTCCAAGTTTCTGTAATACATAATAAGCCAATAAGTTGTTAATAAGCTACCACAAGCTCAGTTAAGGACTCTTATGAGCTCGTAAAAGCTCTCAGAATCTTTTTACAAGCTTTTATTCAGTTTCAACAAGTTTTTCCAAGATGGTCAATGAAAGTCAACCATTGAAGCTAATAAGCTATTTTTGGTGAATAAGCTAAGTTGGAAGGCATTTTATGGGTTTTCTAGCTTGTTTGAACAAGCTAGGTTGGTTCTGATCTTGTCTTGCTATCCCTATAGCCTCAAATCAGTTGTGAGCATATTTCAAGTTTTTGTTTTATTCTCAATATTACTGTTGCAATGCTTATTATTGCTTATTTCTATTAATTTCCAGCTTATCAGTAGTTAGTGATCATATTACATCAGTTTCATTAGTCTTAATCAGTTTTAATTAGCTTTTATATAATTTCACTTAAAAAACTTAGAAAACAGTCACATAAGGCATAGTTTATTAAATTGCTTATTTTAACTTTAAAAGTTGCTAAATATCATTAATAGTAGTCAGTGATCATTAGTAATCCAATATCTTAGCTTATTTCAGGCAATCTCAGTTCAAAATCATAGCAGTCAACTCCTAAAGGAGTGTTTGGTTCAACACTGTCACAAGCTAAAAACCTTTGTTACTGTAGAGTTACCATTTGGTCAACTTTAAGCAAGCTTATTTTGGTCCTTTTAAGCTGTTTCCAAGATCTCATAAGCTCATTAGGCAGATATAGTAGTTTTGAATCACCTTTGTTAAATTCAGTCCCTTAGAAGCTCTAACAAGCTATAACAAGCTAGAGGCTTGTTTAGACCATTACCTTGGCACTTTTGTACTCAACTCAGTCCAATTAGTATACATCATAAAGCCTAGACCATCTGTGCAAGTGTACACCAAGTTGCACACCACTTCAGACAAAACAGCAGACTCAATCTTTTTTGTTGCTGATCTTGGATCTAATTGGACATCAATTGGGCATTTAATGATGGGGATTTTTAGGTTTTTAGATACCCAGTAGTATAGGCTAAGTTTTGCCCCCATAAGATTGCATTTCAATAGCTTATTTCACCCCTTAATTTGGTCTGCAATCTTGCCATATTTCTGAATTTCTGTTTGAACTTTGAAACTGATTAGGTGTCCATTAGCTTAATTTGTGGGATTATCTGTGTGTTATAAGTTGTTTTAAGCTTAGACAAGTATATTAAACCTGTCCTGAACAGTTGGTGCATTTTTGTGCTCATTAGCTTATTTCTAGCTTATTTGCCAACTGCTTATCTGCCCAAATCAGCCTTATAGGCTTATTAAGCTTTTCATTTTATTTTTCCTAGCTTTTTAATAATATTTTAGATTTATCTGTAAATTTTCATAATTTTCTGAATAGTTTTGATATTTTTAATCTTTTTAATTAGCTTTTAATAGTATTTAAATCATAATAAATAGAATAATAATCAGAAAAATATAATTTTAATTTTCATAATTTTCTTTTGTCATTTTCAATCTAGGAAAAATATAAAAATATTTTTAGGCCTTAAGAAAATCAAAAATAGAAATAAAGTGATAGCTTCTATTTAATAGAATTTATCTTTTTAAATTTTAATTAAGTAATTTTCATTTTTATAATTTTCTTAGATTTTTCTCATCTTATAATATTTTTAGAAAAAGTTTAAGAATTTTCTTTGTTCATTTAGTATTTTTTATAAATTTAAATAGTTTAATAAGTAATTAAATAATAAATAATTAGTAATAATTAAATAAAAAGTATAAAAAAAAATATAATTTAAGTTTTTAAATAAGTTTTAAGTCATTTTACATTTTTAGGTTTTAAATTTTATAAATTTTAGTTTTTGTCCCATTTTAGCTTTTTCGTTACGCGTTTTAATTTTAATTTATTCGCGTTTAATTTTCCTGTGTATATCTGTTTTAATTTGTTATTTAGAATTGTTAAAAAAAGCAAAATCAAAAGCAATCTAAATCATCAATCACTCTAATCCTAGCTTTTCACAGTTTTCCATTCACACCTCGTTGGGAAACGATCCAGGTGATCACTTGCCTGGTTTCACACACTACACACGAGCATCCTGTTCTGAGACTGCATTTGTTTAATTATAAGTGTTGTTTTCGGGCGGATCAAATTTTGGCGCCGCTGCCGGGGAGGTGTGCTGCGACTGTGGTGTAAGTTTTAGCGATTAGTGATTCGAGATCCTTCTATCAGAAGTTCCTATTTCCCAAAAAACAATATAAAATACCAAAAATATTTTTCTTTTCTTTTCTATATATATTATTATTATTATTATCATATAAAAAATAAAAACACTAAAAATAATTTCCGTTTTCTTTGTTAATAATAAATAACAATAATAAAATTTACCATCGAGAACCAAGACAGAGTACTACCTAACTGGGGGTACGGCCATAATAAGTTCCCAAACATCAGATTTAAAACTTGCCTTTGTATCACTTGCGAATATCGGCTCACCTTTAATTGATAAACAAACTCTAACGGAGGTTTAAGGATAGTCTGACATTAAATTGTCGGACTGAAAGAAGCGGGTTTTTAAGGAGCTTAATTGCCCACCTTTGCTTCTCCGCCACTCTGTGCGTTTATCTTTTAGAGAGCTACCGTACGCTTGTTGATTATTGGTTTAAGTTCACTTGTGTTTTGCTTCTGTCTTGTTTTAATTGGAATATTTTACTTAGTGCATGCGCACTCGTTCTTCCACGTCATCAAGCCCTTTACGTGAACTCGTAAATATTTCGAGAAGACATAATCGTAGACGTGCTGCCCAAATAGTCGAACCCGAGATTCGTACTGTTCCCACTGATAATATGGCAGACAATCGCACAATGGCGGAAATGCTCCGTGCACCCACCGAGGGTTACGGAGATGCCATCGTTTTACCAGCCATCGATTCTGATCATTTTGAACTGAAAACACATTTGATTCAGCTCGTTTCTACCAACCAATTCCACGGGTTTGAACGAGAGGATCCTTATGCACACATTCGTTGGTTCAACAAACTGACCTCTACAATCAATTACAAAAATGTGCCGCAAACAGCGATCAAATTGATGCTATTTCCATTCTCACTTGAGGGGGCAGCCCGAATTTGGCTGGATAAAGAACCCCCTCGATCCATTGAAACTTGGGAAGATCTAGTGCAGAAGTTTGTCAATTATTTCTTCCCTCCATCAAAGACGACTAATTTAAAAAATGAAATTGCTGGTTTTCGTCAAAGTTTCGATGAAAATTTCAGAGAGGCATGGGAGAGATTTAAAGATCTCCTAAGAAAATGCCCACATCACGACTTTACAGAGTTACAACAGATAAATACGTTTTACAATGGGTTGACCCAAAACGATCAAGATGCACTTAACGCAGCCGCTGGTGGCAATATCTTGAATCGTCGACCCAGAGAGGTGGTTGAAATTTGTGAAAATAAATCAAAAGTTCCTATTTCTCGAAACAAAGTGAATGTTCCTGTCACTCCTGCTGCTTCCTCATCCGGTAACTCCTCAGAGTTAGCCTTTTTAACGGACTCAATGCGTTGTATGATGAAGGAAATGAAAGAATTGAAGAGTGAAATTCATAAACCAGAACAAATTAAAGCAATAAACAAAGTGTGTGAAACTTGTGGTGGCCCACATGCGTATTATGATTGTCAAGCAACCGATGCTTCTCTTTACCCAGCTCCCGTAGCTGCAGTAAACCAAAATCAATACCGTCCGCATGCTGAGACTCAGTACCGAGCAACAAATGCTATGGTCCCACCTGGTTTTCCACCCGTGCCAAATCAGAATAATCAAAACCGCTTTGTTCAAAATCAGGGACAAAATTTCCACAATTCCCAAAATTTCAATCAAAACCGAGGTCAGAATCAGGGTAATTTTAACCAAAACCGTGGTCCAAATTTTAATCAAAACCAAGGTTCAAACCGAAATCAGACGTCCTCAGATGAGTTGCTTAAGCAATTCATGAAAACTCAAGAGGAAACAAATAAGACACAATATGAGACAAACCAGTTATTGATTGCTCAATTAAACCAGATCAAAAAGTCTTTAACTGATATACCTTCTACCTCGGGAGGTCTCCCAAGTAACACTGTTGTCAACCCTAGGGGTGAACTCAAAGCTGTCAGTACACGTAGTGGTAAATCTCATGTTGAATTCAAGGTGACAAAGGACCCGGTACTTCCCACTAACAATGGAAGTGCTAAATACGTCCAACCTTCTGTCATCCAACCTTCGGTCATCCAAAAATCTACACCCACAATTGCTCCTCAGCCGTCTAGAATCGATCCTAATCTTTCACGATTTACGGTTAAAAGTTTGTCAACCAAACTTAGTGAGCAAAGATCAGCCAGATATTATTCCGAAATGCTCAATGCTGTTCCTGTCAGTGTGCTTGATGACAGTGATGATGATGAAGATACCACTTTCGTCAAAGCTATCACCACTCGGAGTGGTGCTTCTTATAAGGGGCCAGCTGGCCCTATTCCTCCTCCGTTGTTTGAAATGGAAAAAGAGACGGAGGATACAACGGACAAAGTGCCAATTCCAAGCCCACAAAGTACAGCACATGTCCAGCCTCCGATTGTCCAGAAAAAGAAATCCAAACCAGGAGTTGTCTTTGAAACTGTTGAGACTCCTGAAGTTATTGCCCCTAAATCCAAGCCTTACATTCCTTACCCATCGCGCTTAAATGAACAAAAGCTCCGTGAGAAGGCTAGTCAACAAATGGACAAATTCTTTCAAATCTTTAAAGAATTACATTTTGACATAAGTCTTGCGGATGCTCTCATTCTGATGCCCAAATTTGCATCAACAATCAAACACTTGTTAAGCAACAAGGAAAAACTGATTGAAATGGCTAAAACTCCAGTAAATGAGAACTGCTCAGCGGTTATCTTGAAAAAGCTTCCGGAGAAGCTTGGAGATCCTGGAAAGTTTCTACTACCTTGTGTATTTCCAGGAATGGTTGAATGTTATGCCTTAGCAGATCTAGGTGCAAGCATCAACCTGATGCCTCATTCAGTATGGAAGAAACTTTCTCTTCCGGCTCTTACTCCTACCTGCATGACTCTTGAGCTTGCAGATCGAACCATAACTCATCCCTGCGGCATTGCCGAAGATGTATTTGTGAAAATAGGAAAATTCCATTTTCCAGCTGACTTTGTGGTTGTTGACTTCGATGCAGACCAAAAAGTTCCTCTCATTCTTGGACGAGGATTCCTAAAAACGGGCCATGCTCTTATTGATGTATTTAAGCATGAAATCACCTTGCGTGTGGATAAGGAAGCTGTTACCTTTAACCATGATCAAACATCGAGGTACTCCTCAAATTTTGATTCTGCTTCAGTTAACCGAATAGATGTCATTGACATTACTTCAAAAGAGTACTCTCAAGAAAATCTTGGTTATTTTCATAATTCTGTGAGTGGGGATCCCACCACATCTTCTCAACATATCATAGCCGACTCTTCCCCTTCTCTCACTTCGGTTGAGGGAAGTGATCCCTTTTGGGATGAAGTCAATGCTTTTCTCACTCTAGATAGTTCACCTCCGCATGAGGTTGATGATAACTATCTTGATCCTGAGGGGGATATTCTTTTTCTTGAAAATTTGTTAAACGAAGATTCATCTTCCCCTCTTCCACCAAAACAACTTCATAATGAGGAAACTGATAAATTTCCGGAGATCAAGATTAAGGACTTGCCTCCTCCACTTGAAAATGCAATTCTTGAGGAGGAAGTTCTTATCTTAATTGCTGTTCAGATCTCTCTTCTTCCCTTCACCTACCCGGTGATTTCCCCTATCTTTCACTCATTCGGGAGTGAGGATATTACTTTTGATCCCGGCATTGTCCATCTAACATTGGTTTAAATGCCGGATTTATCTCATCGGTGTGGAACTTTCTTATGCTTAATTGGTTATCCAAGCATCTTGAAAGAAAGTCCGATGGAGATGGTTTCTTCCACTTACTTCCCCATAAACTTTTAAATTGCTTTTTCTCCCGGGCTGTTCAGGAACCCTTTTGTTACGGTTGGCCGTTCACAAGCGGTTAGCTTGCGTGATAAACCTGACTGTTCGGGAGGAATCAACTCAATTCGGGGTCGAGTCAAGCTAGCGACTCGGTTAATAAAAACAGTAGCAAAATATGGGTTTTCACCCATGTCTCACCCTAGTGTGGGGGAGATGCCCCACATGTTGTACAGTCAAAAAAAAAAATGTGTATATAAAATAATGGCTATTATTATTTCCCTTTCACGTTCTAAGTGTTGGTTTAACAACCGGTTCTTTGAATATTGAGGGCAATATTCAGTTCTAAGTGTGGGGGGGAATTCTTGCGAATTTAATCAAATGTACCATCTAGTACCCCATTTTAGCCAAAATTTTAAAATTTTTTCTCACTTAGAACGCAATAAATGGTTATCAGTCCGCCATGTCTAACCCACATAAGGATTGGCTAATCCGAGAGCAAACGGCTCTTGGTAAAGATGTCTCAAATCCGTTGATGGCTTACAATTTGCCCAAAATTGTATGGTATTCGACTCACCATATCTTCATAAGTGAAGAGTTGGCTAGCCCGCGAGGTTATGGCTCGTGGTTAAGGCAGTAAAAATCCATGATTGGTAATCAGCTCACCAAAGATAATATTGATAATTTATCTAAGAGTTGGCTAGTCCAGAAGCAAACGGCTTTTGGTAAAGACAAATCAAAACCGTTGACAGCTTGTGGTTTGCTCAAAATCACTTGGTTATCATTGTACCAAAGTTCTTACTTGAACTGAAACAATTGGCTACTCCAGAAGTAATGGCTTTTGGTAAAGAGTCATTCAAATCCATTAAATCTTCATAAAATATTGCTAGGGACTAGCAATAGTTTAGTGTGGGGGATTGATGAGTGTCTAAATACTCATCATTTTTACCTAATCTGAGCTGCCAAAACATCCAAAAACACTCAGAAATGCATCATAATACTGAAATTATCACAAAATTGTGTTTTATATGTTTCAGATGCAAAATGTTTAAAAACAGTTGAAAAACGAACAAAGTTTGCATAATTGGCAGTTTCAGTCCCTCAACTTTCAAAAGTTGTCAAAACTAGTCCCTGGTTATTCTAAAAGCAAGAAAAGTCATCAAAGGTCCTTTAAGAATCATGAAATTACATAATAAGTCCTTTGGTGCAAAGTTTCACAAAATTACAAGTTTAGTCCCTGAACTTTGCAAATTGGCAAAAATGGTCCCTGGGTATTATAAAACTTGAAATTTCACAAAATACCCTTGTACTATGCATGAACTTACAATTTGGAACTTTATTGATAGCTTTTGGGAATTTACAAAACAAGTCCCTCTAAAATCCAAATTTACATATTAGGTCCCTAAAGTTTATAAAATGCTAAAAAATACAACTTTGGTCCTTGTGTAATTGTTTTATGGCAGGTTTAATCCTTTGAAGTTATTTTGGAAAGATGACAACTCAGCCCCTCAAATATTCAGCAATTACAAAAATGGTCCCTATGTTTAATTCTACCTAAATCCGGATCTAAACCTTAACCCAAAAATAAAACCTAAACACTAAATCCAACCCAACCCAGCTTATTACCTAAACCCAATACCCATTTACCAAGCCCAATCTTTAAAAGCCCAATCCCAACTCTGAGTTAAACACTCGGTCAAACAAAGTTTGACCCGTCTTCCTTATACCACCAATCCCGCCAAACCATCCAGTCACCCCCACCTCACCAATACCACTCACCACCTCATCCCCCCTCTTCCTACACGCTACCTAACATTGCCAAACGCAATTAATGCGTCCTCCCCACTCCCACTAGCTAAATCAGAAGAAACAACCACTTTCCTGATTTCCCGCCAAAATTACAAGTGGACTGCTGAGATCAAATTGGAGCAATTGAATGGTGGGGATTTGTTCAGTGATGTCGGCTAGGATTATCCCACCATAGTTTTGTATATATAGATAGCTTTTGTAGCCATTATTGGCAAGTAGTTAACTAGTAGCATAATCGTTTTTAAATTCCAGTAGCTATCTTTGTAATCACAAGCTATCAGTAATCAATAAAAGTTATTTCAAGTTCATTTGATCTTATTATGTTAGTATTAAACTTAGTTAACTAGTAATACAACATTTCCAAGTTTCTGTAATACATAATAAGCCAATAAGTTGTTAATAAGCTACCACAAGCTCAGTTAAGGACTCTTATGAGCTCTTAAAAGCTCTCAGAATCTTTTTACAAGCTTTTATTCAGTTTCAACAAGTTTTTCCAAGATGGTCAATGAAAGTCAACCATTGAAGCTAATAAGCTATTTTTGGTGAATAAGCTAAGTTGGAAGGCATTTTATGGGTTTTCTAGCTTGTTTGAACAAGCTAGGTTGGTTCTGATCTTGTCTTGCTATCCCTATAGCCTCAAATCAGTTGTGAGCATATTTCAAGTTTTTGTTTTATTCTCAATATTACTGTTGCAGTGCTTAATATTGCTTATTTCTATTAATTTCCAGCTTATCAGTAGTTAGTGATCATATTACATCAGTTTCATTAGTCTTAATCAGTTTTAATTAGCTTTTATATAATTTCACTTAAAAAACTTAGAAAACAGTCACATAAGGCATAGTTTATTAAATTGCTTATTTTAACTTTAAAAGTTGCTAAATATCATTAATAGTAGTCAGTGATCATTAGTAATCCAATATCTTAGCTTATTTCAGGCAATCTCAGTTCAAAATCATGGCAGTCAACTCCTAAAGGAGTGTTTGGTTCAACACTGTCACAAGCTAAAAACCTTTGTTACTGTAGAGTTACCATTTGGTCAACTTTAAGCAAGCTTATTTTGGTCCTTTTAAGCTGTTTCCAAGATCTCATAAGCTCATTAGGCAGATATAGTAGTTTTGAATCACCTTTGTTAAATTCAGTCCCTTAGAAGCTCTAACAAGCTATAACAAGCTAGAGGCTTGTTTAGACCATTACCTTGGCACTTTTGTACTCAACTCAGTCCAATTAGTATACATCATAAAGCCTAGACCATCTGTGCAAGTGTACACCAAGTTGCACACCACTTCAGACAAAACAGCAGACTCAATCTTTTTTGTTGCTGATCTTGGATCTAATTGGACATCAATTGGGCATTTAATGATGGGGCTTTTTAGGTTTTTAGATACCCAGTAGTATAGGCTAAGTTTTGCCCCCATAAGATTGCATTTCAATAGCTTATTTCACCCCTTAATTTGGTCTGCAATCTTGCCATATTTCTGAATTTCTGTTTGAACTTTGAAACTGATTAGGTGTCCATTAGCTTAATTTGTGGGATTATCTGTGTGTTATAAGTTGTTTTAAGCTTAGACAAGTATATTAAACCTGTCCTGAACAGTTGGTGCATTTTTGTGCTCATTAGCTTATTTCTAGCTTATTTGCCAACTGCTTATCTGCCCAAATCAGCCTTATAGGCTTATTAAGCTTTTCATTTTATTTTTCCTAGCTTTTTAATAATATTTTAGATTTATCTGTAAATTTTCATAATTTTCTGAATAGTTTTGATATTTTTAATCTTTTTAATTAGTTTTTAATAGTATTTAAATCATAATAAATAGAATAATAATCAGAAAAATATAATTTTAATTTTCATAATTTTCTTTTGTCATTTTCAATCTAGGAAAAATATAAAAATATTTTTAGGCCTTAAGAAAATCAAAAATAGAAATAAAGTGATAGCTTCTATTTAATAGAATTTATCTTTTTAAATTTTAATTAAGTAATTTTCATTTTTATAATTTTCTTAGATTTTTCTCATCTTATAATATTTTTAGAAAAAGTTTAAGAATTTTTCTTTGTTCATTTAGTATTTTTTATAAATTTAAATAGTTTAATAAGTAATTAAATAATAAATAATTAGTAATAATTAAATAAAAAGTATAAAAAAAAATATAATTTAAGTTTTTAAATAAGTTTTAAGTCATTTTACATTTTTAGGTTTTAAAATTTTATAAATTTTAGTTTTTGTCCCATTTTAGCTTTTTCGTTACGCGTTTTAATTTTAATTTATTCGCGTTTAATTTTCCTGTGTATATCTGTTTTAATTTGTTATTTAGAATTGTTAAAAAAAGCAAAATCAAAAGCAATCTAAATCATCAATCACTCTAATCCTAGCTTTTCACAGTTTTCCATTCACACCTCGTTGGGAAACGATCCAGGTGATCACTTGCCTGGTTTCACACACTACACACGAGCATCCTGTTCTGAGACTGCATTTGTTTAATTATAAGTGTTGTTTTCGGGCGGATCAAATTTTGGCGCCGCTGCCGGGGAGGTGTGCTGCGACTGTGGTGTAAGTTTTAGCGATTAGTGATTCGAGATCCTTCTATCAGAAGTTCCTATTTCCCAAAAAAACAATATAAAATACCAAAAATATTTTTCTTTTCTTTTCTATATATATTATTATTATTATTATCATATAAAAAAATAAAAACACTAAAAATAATTTCCGTTTTCTTTGTTAATAATAAATAACAATAATAAAATTTACCATCGAGAACCAAGACAGAGTACTACCTAACTGGGGGTACGGCCATAATAAGTTCCCAAACATCAGATTTAAAACTTGCCTTTGTATCACTTGCGAATATCGGCTCACCTTTAATTGATAAACAAACTCTAACGGAGGTTTAAGGATAGTCTGACATTAAATTGTCGGACTGAAGAGAAGCGGGTTTTTAAGGAGCTTAATTGCCCACCTTTGCTTCTCCGCCACTCTGTGCGTTTATCTTTTAGAGAGCTACCGTACGCTTGTTGATTATTGGTTTAAGTTCACTTGTGTTTTGCTTCTGTCTTGTTTTAATTGGAATATTTTACTTAGTGCATGCGCACTCGTTCTTCCACGTCATCAAGCCCTTTACGTGAACTCGTAAATATTTCGAGAAGACATAATCGTAGACGTGCTGCCCAAATAGTCGAACCCGAGATTCGTACTGTTCCCACTGATAATATGGCAGACAATCGCACAATGGCGGAAATGCTCCGTGCACCCACCGAGGGTTACGGAGATGCCATCGTTTTACCAGCCATCGATTCTGATCATTTTGAACTGAAAACACATTTGATTCAGCTCGTTTCTACCAACCAATTCCACGGGTTTGAACGAGAGGATCCTTATGCACACATTCGTTGGTTCAACAAACTGACCTCTACAATCAATTACAAAAATGTGCCGCAAACAGCGATCAAATTGATGCTATTTCCATTCTCACTTGAGGGGGCAGCCCGAATTTGGCTGGATAAAGAACCCCCTCGATCCATTGAAACTTGGGAAGATCTAGTGCAGAAGTTTGTCAATTATTTCTTCCCTCCATCAAAGACGACTAATTTAAAAAATGAAATTGCTGGTTTTCGTCAAAGTTTCGATGAAAATTTCAGAGAGGCATGGGAGAGATTTAAAGATCTCCTAAGAAAATGCCCACATCACGACTTTACAGAGTTACAACAGATAAATACGTTTTACAATGGGTTGACCCAAAACGATCAAGATGCACTTAACGCAGCCGCGGTGGCAATATCTTGAATCGTCGACCCAGAGAGGTGGTTGAAATTTGTGAAAATAAATCAAAAGTTCCTATTTCTCGAAACAAAGTGAATGTTCCTGTCACTCCTGCTGCTTCCTCATCCGGTAACTCCTCAGAGTTAGCCTTTTTAACGGACTCAATGCGTTGTATGATGAAGGAAATGAAAGAATTGAAGAGTGAAATTCATAAACCAGAACAAATTAAAGCAATAAACAAAGTGTGTGAAACTTGTGGTGGCCCACATGCGTATTATGATTGTCAAGCAACCGATGCTTCTCTTTACCCAGCTCCCGTAGCTGCAGTAAACCAAAATCAATACCGTCCGCATGCTGAGACTCAGTACCGAGCAACAAATGCTATGGTCCCACCTGGTTTTCCACCCGTGCCAAATCAGAATAATCAAAACCGCTTTGTTCAAAATCAGGGACAAAATTTCCACAATTCCCAAAATTTCAATCAAAACCGAGGTCAGAATCAGGGTAATTTTAACCAAAACCGTGGTCCAAATTTTAATCAAAACCAAGGTTCAAACCGAAATCAGACGTCCTCAGATGAGTTGCTTAAGCAATTCATGAAAACTCAAGAGGAAACAAATAAGACACAATATGAGACAAACCAGTTATTGATTGCTCAATTAAACCAGATCAAAAAGTCTTTAACTGATATACCTTCTACCTCGGGAGGTCTCCCAAGTAACACTGTTGTCAACCCTAGGGGTGAACTCAAAGCTGTCAGTACACGTAGTGGTAAATCTCATGTTGAATTCAAGGTGACAAAGGACCCGGTACTTCCCACTAACAATGGAAGTGCTAATACGTCCAACCTTCTGTCATCCAACCTTCGGTCATCCAAAAATCTACACCCACAATTGCTCCTCAGCCGTCTAGAATCGATCCTAATCTTTCACGATTTACGGTTAAAAGTTTGTCAACCAAACTTAGTGAGCAAAGATCAGCCAGATATTATTCCGAAATGCTCAATGCTGTTCCTGTCAGTGTGCTTGATGACAGTGATGATGATGAAGATACCACTTTCGTCAAAGCTATCACCACTCGGAGTGGTGCTTCTTATAAGGGGCCAGCTGGCCCTATTCCTCCTCCGTTGTTTGAAATGGAAAAAGAGACGGAGGATACAACGGACAAAGTGCCAATTCCAAGCCCACAAAGTACAGCACATGTCCAGCCTCCGATTGTCCAGAAAAAGAAATCCAAACCAGGAGTTGTCTTTGAAACTGTTGAGACTCCTGAAGTTATTGCCCCTAAATCCAAGCCTTACATTCCTTACCCATCGCGCTTAAATGAACAAAAGCTCCGTGAGAAGGCTAGTCAACAAATGGACAAATTCTTTCAAATCTTTAAAGAATTACATTTTGACATAAGTCTTGCGGATGCTCTCATTCTGATGCCCAAATTTGCATCAACAATCAAACACTTGTTAAGCAACAAGGAAAAACTGATTGAAATGGCTAAAACTCCAGTAAATGAGAACTGCTCAGCGGTTATCTTGAAAAAGCTTCCGGAGAAGCTTGGAGATCCTGGAAAGTTTCTACTACCTTGTGTATTTCCAGGAATGGTTGAATGTTATGCCTTAGCAGATCTAGGTGCAAGCATCAACCTGATGCCTCATTCAGTATGGAAGAAACTTTCTCTTCCGGCTCTTACTCCTACCTGCATGACTCTTGAGCTTGCAGATCGAACCATAACTCATCCCTGCGGCATTGCCGAAGATGTATTTGTGAAAATAGGAAAGTTCCATTTTCCAGCTGACTTTGTGGTTGTTGACTTCGACGCAGACCAAAAGTTCCTCTCATTCTTGGACGAGGATTCCTAAAAACGGGCCATGCTCTTATTGATGTATTTAAGCATGAAATCACCTTGCGTGTGGATAAGGAAGCTGTTACCTTTAACCATGATCAAACATCGAGGTACTCCTCAAATTTTGATTCTGCTTCAGTTAACCGAATAGGTGTCATTGACATTACTTCAAAAGAGTACTCTCAAGAAAATCTTGGTTATTTTCATAATTCTGTGAGTGGGGATCCCACCACATCTTCTCAACATATCATAGCCGACTCTTCCCCTTCTCTCACTTCGGTTGAGGGAAGTGATCCCTTTTGGGATGAAGTCAATGCTTTTCTCACTCTAGATAGTTCACCTCCGCATGAGGTTGATGATAACTATCTTGATCCTGAGGGGGATATTCTTTTTCTTGAAAATTTGTTAAACGAAGATTCATCTTCCCCTCTTCCACCAAAACAACTTCATAATGAGGAAACTGATAAATTTCCGGAGATCAAGATTAAGGACTTGCCTCCTCCACTTGAAAATGCAATTCTTGAGGAGGAAGTTCTTATCTTAATTGCTGTTCAGATCTCTCTTCTTCCCTTCACCTACCCGGTGATTTCCCCTATCTTTCACTCATTCGGGAGTGAGGATATTACTTTTGATCCCGGCATTGTCCATCTAACATTGGTTTAAATGCCGGATTTATCTCATCGGTGTGGAACTTTCTTATGCTCAATTGGTTATCCAAGCATCTTGAAAGAAAGTCCGATGGAGATGGTTTCTTCCACTTACTTCCCCATAAACTTTTAAATTGCTTTTTCTCCCGAGCTGTTCAGGAACCCTTTTGTTACGGTTGGCCGTTCACAAGCGGTTAGCTTGCGTGATAAACCTGACTGTTCGGGAGGAATCAACTCAATTCGGGGTCGAGTCAAGCTAGCGACTCGGTTAATAAAAACAGTAGCAAAATATGGGTTTTCACCCATGTCTCACCCTAGTGTGGGGGAGATGCCCCACATGTTGTACAGTCAAAAAAAAAAATGTGTATATAAAATAATGGCTATTATTATTTCCCTTTCACGTTCTAAGTGTTGGTTTAACAACCGGTTCTTTGAATATTGAGGGCAATATTCAGTTCTAAGTGTGGGGGGGAATTCTTGCGAATTTAATCAAATGTACCATCTAGTACCCCCATTTTAGCCAAAATTTTAAAATTTTTTCTCACTTAGAACGCAATAAATGGTTATCAGTCCGCCATGTCTAACCCACATAAGGATTGGCTAATCCGAGAGCAAACGGCTCTTGGTAAAGATGTCTCAAATCCGTTGATGGCTTACAATTTGCCCAAAATTGTATGGTATTCGACTCACCATATCTTCATAAGTGAAGAGTTGGCTAGCCCGCGAGGTTATGGCTCGTGGTTAAGGCAGTAAAAATCCATGATTGGTAATCAGCTCACCAAAGATAATATTGATAATTTATCTAAGAGTTGGCTAGTCCAGAAGCAAACGGCTTTTGGTAAAGACAAATCAAAACCGTTGACAGCTTGTGGTTTGCTCAAAATCACTTGGTTATCATTGTACCAAAGTTCTTACTTGAACTGAAACAATTGGCTACTCCAGAAGTAATGGCTTTTGGTAAAGAGTCATTCAAATCCATTAAATCTTCATAAAATATTGCTAGGGACTAGCAATAGTTTAGTGTGGGGGATTGATGAGTGTCTAAATACTCATCATTTTTACCTAATCTGAGCTGCCAAAACATCCAAAAACACTCAGAAATGCATCATAATACTGAAATTATCACAAAATTGTGTTTTATATGTTTCAGATGCAAAATGTTTAAAAACAGTTGAAAAACGAACAAAGTTTGCATAATTGGCAGTTTCAGTCCCTCAACTTTCAAAAGTTGTCAAAACTAGTCCCTGGTTATTCTAAAAACAAGAAAAGTCATCAAAGGTCCTTTAAGAATCAAGAAATTACATAATAAGTCCTTTGGTGCAAAGTTTCACAAAATTACAAGTTTAGTCCCTGAACTTTGCAAATTGGCAAAAATGGTCCCTGGGTATTATAAAACTTGAAATTTCACAAAATACCCTTGTACTATGCATGAACTTACAATTTGGAACTTTATTGATAGCTTTTGGGAATTTACAAAACAAGTCCCTCTAAAATCCAAATTTACATATTAGGTCCCTAAAGTTTATAAAATGCTAAAAAAATACAACTTTGGTCCTTGTGTAATTGTTTTATGGCAGGTTTAATCCTTTGAAGTTATTTTGGAAAGATGACAACTCAGCCCCTCAAATATTCAGCAATTACAAAAATGGTCCCTATGTTTAATTCTACCTAAATCCGGATCTAAACCTTAACCCAAAAATAAAACCTAAACACTAAATCCAACCCAAACCTTATCCCATTTACCCAACCCAGCTTATTACCTAAACCCAATACCCATTTACCAAGCCCAATCTTTAAAAGCCCAATCCCAACTCTGAGTTAAACACTCGGTCAAACAAAGTTTGACCCGTCTTCCTTATACCACCAATCCCGCCAAACCATCCAGTCACCCCCCACCTCACCAATACCACTCACCACCTCATCCCCCCTCCTCCTACACGCTACCTAACATTGTCAAACGCAATTAATGCGTCCTCCCCACTCCCACTAGCTAAATCAGAAGAAACAACCACTTTCCTGATTTCCCGCCAAAATTACAAGTGGACTGCTGAGATCAAATTGGAGCAATTGAATGGTGGGGATTTGTTCAGTGATGTCGGCTAGGATTATCCCACCATAGTTTTGTATATATAGATAGCTTTTGTAGCCATTATTGGCAAGTAGTTAACTAGTAGCATAATCGTTTTTAAATTCCAGTAGCTATCTTTATAATCACAAGCTATCAGTAATCAATAAAAGTTATTTCAAGTTCATTTGATCTTATTATGTTAGTATTAAACTTAGTTAACTAGTAATACAACATTTCCAAGTTTCTGTAATACATAATAAGCCAATAAGTTGTTAATAAGCTACCACAAGCTCAGTTAAGGACTCTTATGAGCTCTTAAAAGCTCTCAGAATCTTTTTACAAGCTTTTATTCAGTTTCAACAAGTTTTTCCAAGATGGTCAATGAAAGTCAACCATTGAAGCTAATAAGCTATTTTTGGTGAATAAGCTAAGTTGGAAGGCATTTTATGGGTTTTCTAGCTTGTTTGAACAAGCTAGGTTGGTTCTGATCTTGTCTTGCTATCCCTATAGCCTCAAATCAGTTGTGAGCATATTTCAAGTTTTTGTTTTATTCTCAATATTACTGTTGCAGTGCTTAATATTGCTTATTTCTATTAATTTCCAGCTTATCAGTAGTTAGTGATCATATTACATCAGTTTCATTAGTCTTAATCAGTTTTAATTAGCTTTTATATAATTTCACTTAAAAAACTTAGAAAACAGTCACATAAGGCATAGTTTATTAAATTGCTTATTTTAACTTTAAAAGTTGCTAAATATCATTAATAGTAGTCAGTGATCATTAGTAATCCAATATCTTAGCTTATTTCAGGCAATCTCAGTTCAAAATCATGGCAGTCAACTCCTAAAGGAGTGTTTGGTTCAACACTGTCACAAGCTAAAAACCTTTGTTACTGTAGAGTTACCATTTGGTCAACTTTAAGCAAGCTTATTTTGGTCCTTTTAAGCTGTTTCCAAGATCTCATAAGCTCATTAGGCAGATATAGTAGTTTTGAATCACCTTTGTTAAATTCAGTCCCTTAGAAGCTCTAACAAGCTATAACAAGCTAGAGGCTTGTTTAGACCATTACCTTGGCACTTTTGTACTCAACTCAGTCCAATTAGTATACATCATAAAGCCTAGACCATCTGTGCAAGTGTACACCAAGTTGCACACCACTTCAGACAAAACAGCAGACTCAATCTTTTTTGTTGCTGATCTTGGATCTAATTGGACATCAATTGGGCATTTAATGATGGGGCTTTTTAGGTTTTTAGATACCCAGTAGTATAGGCTAAGTTTTGCCCCCATAAGATTGCATTTCAATAGCTTATTTCACCCCTTAATTTGGTCTGCAATCTTGCCATATTTCTGAATTTCTGTTTGAACTTTGAAACTGATTAGGTGTCCATTAGCTTAATTTGTGGGATTATCTGTGTGTTATAAGTTGTTTTAAGCTTAGACAAGTATATTAAACCTGTCCTGAACAGTTGGTGCATTTTTGTGCTCATTAGCTTATTTCTAGCTTATTTGCCAACTGCTTATCTGCCCAAATCAGCCTTATAGGCTTATTAAGCTTTTCATTTTATTTTTCCTAGATTTTTAATAATATTTTAGATTTATCTGTAAATTTTCATAATTTTCTGAATAGTTTTGATATTTTTAATCTTTTTAATTAGCTTTTAATAGTATTTAAATCATAATAAATAGAATAATAATCAGAAAAATATAATTTTAATTTTCATAATTTTCTTTTGTCATTTTCAATCTAGGAAAAATATAAAAATATTTTTAGGCCTTAAGAAAATCAAAAATAGAAATAAAGTGATAGCTTCTATTTAATAGAATTTATCTTTTTAAATTTTAATTAAGTAATTTTCATTTTTATAATTTTCTTAGATTTTTCTCATCTTATAATATTTTTAGAAAAAGTTTAAGAATTTTCTTTGTTCATTTAGTATTTTTTATAAATTTAAATAGTTTAATAAGTAATTAAATAATAAATAATTAGTAATAATTAAATAAAAAGTATAAAAAAAAATATAATTTAAGTTTTTAAATAAGTTTTAAGTCATTTTACATTTTTAGGTTTTAAAATTTTATAAATTTTAGTTTTTGTCCCATTTTAGCTTTTTCGTTACGCGTTTTAATTTTAATTTATTCGCGTTTAATTTTCCTGTGTATATCTGTTTTAATTTGTTATTTAGAATTGTTAAAAAAAGCAAAATCAAAAGCAATCTAAATCATCAATCACTCTAATCCTAGCTTTTCACAGTTTTCCATTCACACCTCGTTGGGAAACGATCCAGGTGATCACTTGCCTGGTTTCACACACTACACACGAGCATCCTGTTCTGAGACTGCATTTGTTTAATTATAAGTGTTGTTTTCGGGCGGATCAAATTTTGGCGCCGCTGCCGGGGAGGTGTGCTGCGACTGTGGTGTAAGTTTTAGCGATTAGTGATTCGAGATCCTTCTATCAGAAGTTCCTATTTCCCAAAAAAACAATATAAAATACCAAAAATATTTTTCTTTTCTTTTCTATATATATTATTATTATTATTATCATATAAAAAAATAAAAACACTAAAAATAATTTCCGTTTTCTTTGTTAATAATAAATAACAATAATAAAATTTACCATCGCGAACCAAGACAGAGTACTACCTAACTGGGGGTACGGCCATAATAAGTTCCCAAACATCAGATTTAAAACTTGCCTTTGTATCACTTGCGAATATCGGCTCACCTTTAATTGATAAACAAACTCTAACGGAGGTTTAAGGATAGTCTGACATTAAATTGTCGGACTGAAAGAAGCGGGTTTTTAAGGAGCTTAATTGCCCACCTTTGCTTCTCCGCCACTCTGTGCGTTTATCTTTTAGAGAGCTACCGTACGCTTGTTGATTATTGGTTTAAGTTCACTTGTGTTTTGCTTCTGTCTTGTTTTAATTGGAATATTTTACTTAGTGCATGCGCACTCGTTCTTCCACGTCATCAAGCCCTTTACGTGAACTCGTAAATATTTCGAGAAGACATAATCGTAGACGTGCTGCCCAAATAGTCGAACCCGAGATTCGTACTGTTCCCACTGATAATATGGCAGACAATCGCACAATGGCGGAAATGCTCCGTGCACCCACCGAGGGTTACGGAGATGCCATCGTTTTACCAGCCATCGATTCTGATCATTTTGAACTGAAAACACATTTGATTCAGCTCGTTTCTACCAACCAATTCCACGGGTTTGAACAAGAGGATCCTTATGCACACATTCGTTGGTTCAACAAACTGACCTCTACAATAAATTACAAAAATGTGCCGCAAACAGCGATCAAATTGATGCTATTTCCATTCTCACTTGAGGGGGCAGCCCGAATTTGGCTGGATAAAGAACCCCCTCGATCCATTGAAACTTGGGAAGATCTAGTGCAGAAGTTTGTCAATTATTTCTTCCCTCCATCAAAGACGACTAATTTAAAAAATGAAATTGCTGGTTTTCGTCAAAGTTTCGATGAAAATTTCAGAGATGCATGGGAGAGATTTAAAGATCTCCTAAGAAAATGCCCACATCACGACTTTACAGAGTTACAACAGATAAATACGTTTTACAATGGGTTGACCCAAAACGATCAAGATGCACTTAACGCAGCCGCTGGTGGCAATATCTTGAATCGTCGACCCAGAGAGGTGGTTGAAATTTGTGAAAATAAATCAAAAGTTCCTATTTCTCGAAACAAAGTGAATGTTCCTGTCACTCCTGCTGCTTCCTCATCCGGTAACTCCTCAGAGTTAGCCTTTTTAACGGACTCAATGCGTTGTATGATGAAGGAAATGAAAGAATTGAAGAGTGAAATTCATAAACCAGAACAAATTAAAGCAATAAACAAAGTGTGTGAAACTTGTGGTGGCCCACATGCGTATTATGATTGTCAAGCAACCGATGCTTCTCTTTACCCAACTCCCGTAGCTGCAGTAAACCAAAATCAATACCGTCCGCATGCTGAGACTCAGTACCGAGCAACAAATGCTATGGTCCCACTTGGTTTTCCACCCGTGCCAAATCAGAATAATCAAAACCGCTTTGTTCAAAATCAGGGACAAAATTTCCACAATTCCCAAAATTTCAATCAAAACCGAGGTCAGAATCAGGGTAATTTTAACCAAAACCGTGGTCCAAATTTTAATCAAAACCAAGGTTCAAACCGAAATCAGACGTCCTCAGATGAGTTGCTTAAGCAATTCATGAAAACTCAAGAGGAAACAAATAAGACACAATATGAGACAAACCAGTTATTGATTGCTCAATTAAACCAGATCAAAAAGTCTTTAACTGATATACCTTCTACCTCGGGAGGTCTCCCAAGTAACACTGTTGTCAACCCTAGGGGTGAACTCAAAGCTGTCAGTACACGTAGTGGTAAATCTCATGTTGAATTCAAGGTGACAAAGGACCCGGTACTTCCCACTAACAATGGAAGTGCTAAATACGTCCAACCTTCTGTCATCCAACCTTCGGTCATCCAAAAATCTACGCCCACAATTGCTCCTCAGCCGTCTAGAATCGATCCTAATCTTTCACGATTTACGGTTAAAAGTTTGTCAACCAAACTTAGTGAGCAAAGATCAGCCAGATATTATTCCGAAATGCTCAATGCTGTTCCTGTCAGTGTGCTTGATGACAGTGATGATGATGAAGATACCACTTTCGTCAAAGCTATCACCACTCGGAGTGGTGCTTCTTATAAGGGGCCAGCTGGCCCTATTCCTCCTCCGTTGTTTGAAATGGAAAAAGAGACGGAGGATACAACGGACAAAGTGCCAATTCCAAGCCCACAAAGTACAGCACATGTCCAGCCTCCGATTGTCCAGAAAAAGAAATCCAAACCAGGAGTTGTCTTTGAAACTGTTGAGACTCCTGAAGTTATTGCCCCTAAATCCAAGCCTTACATTCCTTACCCATCGCGCTTAAATGAACAAAAGCTCCGTGAGAAGGCTAGTCAACAAATGGACAAATTCTTTCAAATCTTTAAAGAATTACATTTTGACATAAGTCTTGCGGATGGTCTCATTCTGATGCCCAAATTTGCATCAACAATCAAACACTTGTTAAGCAACAAGGAAAAACTGATTGAAATGGCTAAAACTCCAGTAAATGAGAACTGCTCAGCGGTTATCTTGAAAAAGCTTCCGGAGAAGCTTGGAGATCCTGGAAAGTTTCTACTACCTTGTGTATTTCCAGGAATGGTTGAATGTTATGCCTTAGCAGATCTAGGTGCAAGCATCAACCTGATGCCTCATTCAGTATGGAAGAAACTTTCTCTTCCGGCTCTTACTCCTACCTGCATGACTCTTGAGCTTGCAGATCGAACCATAACTCATCCCTGCGGCATTGCCCAAGATGTATTTGTGAAAATAGGAAAATTCCATTTTCCAGCTGACTTTGTGGTTGTTGACTTCGATGCAGACCAAAAAGTTCCTCTCATTCTTGGACGAGGATTCCTAAAAACGGGCCATGCTCTTATTGATGTATTTAAGCATGAAATCACCTTGCGTGTGGATAAGGAAGCTGTTACCTTTAACCATGATCAAACATCGAGGTACTCCTCAAATTTTGATTCTGCTTCAGTTAACCGAATAGATGTCATTGACATTACTTCAAAAGAGTACTCTCAAGAAAATCTTGGTTATTTTCATAATTCTGTGAGTGGGGATCCCACCACATCTTCTCAACATATCATAGCCGACTCTTCCCCTTCTCTCACTTCGGTTGAGGGAAGTGATCCCTTTTGGGATGAAGTCAATGCTTTTCTCACTCTAGATAGTTCACCTCCGCATGAGGTTGATGATAACTATCTTGATCCTGAGGGGGATATTCTTTTTCTTGAAAATTTGTTAAACGAAGATTCATCTTCCCCTCTTCCACCAAAACAACTTCATAATGAGGAAACTGATAAATTTCCGGAGATCAAGATTAAGGACTTGCCTCCTTCACTTGAAAATGCAATTCTTGAGGAGGAAGTTCTTATCTTAATTGCTGTTCAGATCTCTCTTCTTCCCTTCACCTACCCGGTGATTTCCCCTATCTTTCACTCATTCGGGAGTGAGGATATTACTTTTGATCCTGGCATTGTCCATCTAACATTGGTTTAAATGCCGGATTTATCTCATCGGTGTGGAACTTTCTTATGCTCAATTGGTTATCCAAGCATCTTGAAAGAAAGTCCGATGGAGATGGTTTCTTCCACTTACTTCCCCATAAACTTTTAAATTGTTTTTTCTCCCGAGCTGTTCAGGAACCCTTTTGTTACGGTTGGCCGTTCACAAGCGGTTAGCTTGCGTGATAAACCTGACTGTTCGGGAGGAATCAACTCAATTCGGGGTCGAGTCAAGCTAGCGACTCGGTTAATAAAAACAGTAGCAAAATATGGGTTTTCACCCATGTCTCACCCTAGTGTGGGGGAGATGCCCCACATGTTGTACAGTCAAAAAAAAAATGTGTATATAAAATAATGGCTATTATTATTTCCCTTTCACGTTCTAAGTGTTGGTTTAACAACCGGTTCTTTGAATATTGAGGGCAATATTCAGTTCTAAGTGTGGGGGGGAATTCTTGCGAATTTAATCAAATGTACCATCTAGTACCCCCATTTTAGCCAAAATTTTAAAATTTTTTCTCACTTAGAACGCAATAAATGGTTATCAGTCCGCCATGTCTAACCCACATAAGGATTGGCTAATCCGAGAGCAAACGGCTCTTGGTAAAGATGTCTCAAATCCGTTGATGGCTTACAATTTGCCCAAAATTGTATGGTATTCGACTCACCATATCTTCATAAGTGAAGAGTTGGCTAGCCCGCGAGGTTATGGCTCGTGGTTAAGGCAGTAAAAATCCATGATTGGTAATCAGCTCACCAAAGATAATATTGATAATTTATCTAAGAGTTGGCTAGTCCAGAAGCAAACGGCTTTTGGTAAAGACAAATCAAAACCGTTGACAGCTTGTGGTTTGCTCAAAATCACTTGGTTATCATTGTACCAAAGTTCTTACTTGAACTGAAACAATTGGCTACTCCAGAAGTAATGGCTTTTGGTAAAGAGTCATTCAAATCCATTAAATCTTCATAAAATATTGCTAGGGACTAGCAATAGTTTAGTGTGGGGGATTGATGAGTGTCTAAATACTCATCATTTTTACCTAATCTGAGCTGCCAAAACATCCAAAAACACTCAGAAATGCATCATAATACTGAAATTATCACAAAATTGTGTTTTATATGTTTCAGATGCAAAATGTTTAAAAACAGTTGAAAAACGAACAAAGTTTGCATAATTGGCAGTTTCAGTCCCTCAACTTTCAAAAGTTGTCAAAACTAGTCCCTGGTTATTCTAAAAACAAGAAAAGTCATCAAAGGTCCTTTAAGAATCATGAAATTACATAATAAGTCCTTTGGTGCAAAGTTTCACAAAATTACAAGTTTAGTCCCTGAACTTTGCAAATTGGCAAAAATGGTCCCTGGGTATTATAAAACTTGAAATTTCACAAAATACCCTTGTACTATGCATGAACTTACAATTTGGAACTTTATTGATAGCTTTTGGGAATTTACAAAACAAGTCCCTCTAAAATCCAAATTTACATATTAGGTCCCTAAAGTTTATAAAATGCTAAAAATACAACTTTGGTCCTTGTGTAATTGTTTTATGGCAGGTTTAATCCTTTGAAGTTATTTTGGAAAGATGACAACTCAGCCCCTCAAATATTCAGCAATTACAAAAATGGTCCCTATGTTTAATTCTACCTAAATCCGGATCTAAACCTTAACCCAAAAATAAAACCTAAACACTAAATCCAACCCAACCCTTATCCCATTTACCCAACCCAGCTTATTACCTAAACCCAATACCCATTTACCAAGCCCAATCTTTAAAAGCCCAATCCCAACTCTGAGTTAAACACTCGGTCAAACAAAGTTTGACCCGTCTTCCTTATACCACCAATCCCGCCAAACCATCCAGTCACCCCCCACCTCACCAATACCACTCACCACCTCATCCCCCCTCCTCCTACACGCTACCTAACATTGCCAAACGTAATTAATGCGTCCTCCCCACTCCCACTAGCTAAATCAGAAGAAACAACCACTTTCCTGATTTCCCGCCAAAATTACAAGTGGACTGCTGAGATCAAATTGGAGCAATTGAATGGTGGGGATTTGTTCAGTGATGTCGGCTAGGATTATCCCACCATAGTTTTGTATATATAGATAGCTTTTGTAGCCATTATTGGCAAGTAGTTAACTAGTAGCATAATCGTTTTTAAATTCCAGTAGCTATCTTTGTAATCACAAGCTATCAGTAATCAATAAAAGTTATTTCAAGTTCATTTGATCTTATTATGTTAGTATTAAACTTAGTTAACTAGTAATACAACATTTCCAAGTTTCTGTAATACATAATAAGCCAATAAGTTGTTAATAAGCTACCACAAGCTCAGTTAAGGACTCTTATGAGCTCTTAAAAGCTCTCAGAATCTTTTTACAAGCTTTTATTCAGTTTCAACAAGTTTTTCCAAGATGGTCAATGAAAGTCAACCATTGAAGCTAATAAGCTATTTTTGGTGAATAAGCTAAGTTGGAAGGCATTTTATGGGTTTTCTAGCTTGTTTGAACAAGCTAGGTTGGTTCTGATCTTGTCTTGCTATCCCTATAGCCTCAAATCAGTTGTGAGCATATTTCAAGTTTTTGTTTTATTCTCAATATTACTGTTGCAGTGCTTATTATTGCTTATTTCTATTAATTTCCAGCTTATCAGTAGTTAGTGATCATATTACATCAGTTTCATTAGTCTTAATCAGTTTTAATTAGCTTTTATATAATTTCACTTAAAAAACTTAGAAAACAGTCACATAAGGCATAGTTTATTAAATTGCTTATTTTAACTTTAAAAGTTGCTAAATATCATTAATAGTAGTCAGTGATCATTAGTAATCCAATATCTTAGCTTATTTCAGGCAATCTCAGTTCAAAATCATAGCAGTCAACTCCTAAAGGAGTGTTTGGTTCAACACTGTCACAAGCTAAAAACCTTTGTTACTGTAGAGTTACCATTTGGTCAACTTTAAGCAAGCTTATTTTGGTCCTTTTAAGTTGTTTCCAAGATCTCATAAGCTCATTAGGCAGATATAGCAGTTTTGAATCACCTTTGTTAAATTCAGTCCCTTAGAAGCTCTAACAAGCTATAACAAGCTAGAGGCTTGTTTAGACCATTACCTTGGCACTTTTGTACTCAACTCAGTCCAATTAGTATACATCATAAAGCCTAGACCATCTGTGCAAGTGTATACCAAGTTGCACACCACTTCAGACAAAACAGCAGACTCAATCTTTTTTGTTGCTGATCTTGGATCCAATTGGACATCAATTGGGCATTTAATGATGGGGCTTTTTAGGTTTTTAGATACCCAGTAGTATAGGCTAAGTTTTGCCCCCATAAGATTGCATTTCAATAGCTTATTTCACCCCTTAATTTGGTCTGCAATCTTGCCATATTTCTGAATTTCTGTTTGAACTTTGAAACTGATTAGGTGTCCATTAGCTTAATTTGTGGGATTATCTGTGTGTTATAAGTTGTTTTAAGCTTAGACAAGTATATTAAACCTGTCCTGAACAGTTGGTGCATTTTTGTGCTCATTAGCTTATTTCTAGCTTATTTGCCAACTGCTTATCTGCCCAAATCAGCCTTATAGGCTTATTAAGCTTTTCATTTTATTTTTCCTAGCTTTTTAATAATATTTTAGATTTATCTGTAAATTTTCATAATTTTCTGAATAGTTTTGATATTTTTAATCTTTTTAATTAGCTTTTAATAGTATTTAAATCATAATAAATAGAATAATAATCAGAAAAATATAATTTTAATTTTCATAATTTTCTTTTGTCATTTTTAATCTAGGAAAAATATAAAAATATTTTTAGGCCTTAAGAAAATCAAAAATAGAAATAAAGTGATAGCTTCTATTTAATAGAATTTATCTTTTTAAATTTTAATTAAGTAATTTTCCTTTTTATAATTTTCTTAGCTTTTTCTCATCTTATAATATTTTTAGAAAAAGTTTAAGAATTTTCTTTGTTCATTTAGTATTTTTTATAAATTTAAATAGTTTAATAAGTAATTAAATAATAAATAATTAGTAATAATTAAATAAAAAGTATAAAAAAAATATAATTTAAGTTTTTAAATAAGTTTTAAGTCATTTTACATTTTTAGGTTTTAAAATTTTATAAATTTTAGTTTTTGTCCCATTTTAGCTTTTTCGTTACGCGTTTTAATTTTAATTTATTCGCGTTTAATTTTCCTGTGTATATCTGTTTTAATTTGTTATTTAGAATTGTTAAAAAAAGCAAAATCAAAAGCAATCTAAATCATCAATCACTCTAATCCTAGCTTTTCACAGTTTTCCATTCACACCTCGTTGGGAAACGATCCGGGTGATCACTTGCCTGGTTTCACACACTACACACGAGCATCCTGTTCTGAGACTGCATTTGTTTAATTATAAGTGTTGTTTTCGGGCGGATCAGTCGGCTAAATCATTTCCAATATGTAAAATTTTAATTTGACAAGGAATAGTGAAACTCCCTGGATCTTTCTCCTTAGATGGAAGTTTGTTGAGCAATGCTGCTGAGCTTCTTTCCCCCATTATTACAGTGCAAGCCTCTTCAAGTTTGGACTTGTTTGTAAGCAAGCGCTTCAGATATTTAGCATATTTTGGCATTTGCACTAGGGCTTCCAATAATGGTATGCTTAGCTGCAGCTGCTTGAGATTTTCCAGGAACTTCCTTTGATAGGCATCTTCTTTCTCCTTTCTTACCCTATGTGGAAAAGGTAGTGTTGATCGTTTAAGTTCAACAGAAGGTTCTTCTCTAATCACAGGTTCTGGATTAGTCTCTTTTGGTTGCTCCTGCTCAGATGATATAGATTCAGGGGAAATCTTGTTTGTGCTGTTATCCTCGGGTGTCTCTCCGATTTGAAAGGTTGACTTTCCGCCTCTAGTTGTAATCCCTTTCAAATCGTATTTTACCAAAAGAATCTTGTTAAGCACCGTTGACAATTGGTGCACTTCAATTGCCAATCCATTAATCATGTTGTTTTGTTCCTTTAGTAACAGCTCATGACTGCCTTTGAATTCATTAATAAAGTTTCTTGCTTCATGATGTTCTTTTTCATTTGCTTGAGCGATTAGTAGTGCAAACTCTTCCATGGTAGGGTTTCTTTGGGGTCTTCCGAACCAGTTGGGGAAAATATCGAACATTCTTCCTGAAAATTAAAACAGGTAGATTTCAAAGTAAAAACTTCCTAGTATAAGGGTTAGAATATTTTCCGTTCGGAAATAAGAAAAATAAAAGTTGCTGATATCTGTAACGATGCGCCGTATCCAAAAAGTTGGATACGCCGTATCTTATTTCGTTAAAATTTAATCAGACTTTTATTCAGAAAACAGATACGCCGCTTATAAACAAGAATGCGCCGTATCAAATTTAATTTATCAAAAATCGATTATATTTATTAAAATTAAATGCGTCGTATTAACAAAAGCTAATGCGCCGTATTTTCGTTACGTTTCAAAATACAAGATTTTTGATTCAGAAGATGCGCCATATCGATAAAGATCGATGCGTCGTATCTGTTTAAAAATTCGAAAACTGTTTTTAATTTAAATAATAAATACGCCGTATCTGCAAAAACAGATGCGTCGTATGGCGTTAGGGTTTAGAAAAAATTTCTTATTAAAAACAGAATACGCCGTATCTTGGGGAAAGATGCGTCGTACTCGAATTTATTAAACGCGTTGTATTTTATAAAAATTAAACGCAATACGCCGTATCTGTGAAAACAGATGCGCCGTATCGTTTGTATCAGCTCAGTACAACGATAGCAGAATGCAAAAAAAATAGAAAAACAAAAAACTAAAATAAAAATAAACAAAAAGAAACAAAAAATTAAAGAAAATAAAAACACACAAAACAGAAAATATGCAAATTATACAATGAATGCAATCTATCTAATATATAACAGGGTTAGCAGTTAGAATCTAAAAAAAAAACTAATTAAAATACTAATCAAATTAACAGATAATAACAATTCACTCCCCGGTAACGGCGCCAAAAACTTGATGCGTGCGATGTGTCGTTGCGGTTTAGCAGTATTAATGCCTACTCAAGTTTTAAATTTATATTTAGCCGACTTATCAATAACACACACACTTAACGAGCAGTGTACCCGGTCAGTATGAATATAATGGTAAGTAGAGTGTCGATCACTAAGAGTGGAACGTATTATCTAGTTATTCTAATCAGTATTTTAATATCCTAAGTTAGCTATACAACCTAATCTAACGCAAGAGGGTTCAGCCTGAGAGACTGGCACGGTTTGGTTATGATTAAATAGTAAACTAAACTAATGAGCACGAATCAGCGATTAGCACACACGTACACAGATAGATACTTGAGACAATAAGAAGACCTGTCCTGATAATTAAGTAGCTTGTCACTTGTTTTATTGCTAGTTTTATATGAAGTGTATATAATTAACCCTTTCTCGTTGGTTCTAATCTTATCGGCGAGTAAACCCTTAATGATCACTTATGTCTATCCCACTATCCTAGAAACGATAGAATAAATAGGCGAGGAAGGGGCATGGCGACCCAAGCAATGCTCAGCTAGACACAGAGGTTATCAATGCACTAATAAAAGTCACCAAAGACATCAACATATAAACTATAATTAATGGGAAAGCAATTTTAAGGGGTGCGCATGATATTCCGTAGTCACATGACATCAGCCCATCAATCCTGATGAATTAAAGTGTACTAATACAATAAAACAAAACTACTTAATGAATTGAATACATGCAGAACCTTCTTACAGCTCTTGTATCTTCGTTCAGGGTGTGTCTTGTGCTGCTAATACGTCTGAATTCGTCTCTGGTTTGGTACTCGTACGTATGGTATCTTGCACACAAAATTCGTCTGACTTTGGGGTATATATAGTTTCTGTCTGAGGGTTAGATGCGGCGCATAGGATAAGTAGATGCGGCGCATTGACTTAACTTCACGTGGGGTCCAAGATTAATATATTCAGGAATATTCGTACACCGCCTTAAGATGCGGCGTAACTCCATTTCTCTATGCGGCGCATGTCCTTTGCTGTCTTGGATTGTAACTTGTGAAATCTTGATAGTGATACGCCGTATGTAAGAAGTATGTTGCGGCGTATCTGGAGCAGAATGATCTTGATCTTGTACATTTCAGTAGACTCTTAACATCTTGCTTGTTTTGCTCCATGATTAGTCCAAAATCGCTAAGTTTCACATAATACTTGTTTTTACCTAAGAATTACCAAAGTAAATATTAACGTATCAATTCTCATATATAATATAATAAAACAAGTCAAATAAATAGGATAAATGATGATAATAAAATGTACTTATTTGTGTTCATCATCTGTCTAATCATAAAAGAGGACTAGCTGTTTTAGAAGAACAACTTGAGTTTTATAGAAAGAATGAGTCAAACTTCTCAGATGAGATTGGTATTCTAAAAAGGGACTTGCAACTAAAAGATGATAAAATGAGTGGACTTGTATATGAATTAGAAAAGCTTAAAAAGGAAAAAGAAAACATCCAGTTAAGTGTAGATACTCTTGAACATACTTCAAAAGGAGTTCAGAAGATAGTAGAGAGTCAAATACTTAACAAAGCTAAGTCTGGTTTAGTTTATAAGTCAGTTGCACCCCCTTTTAGAGGAATGTTTGTCCCACCAGGAATTGATTTAGCTCATACAGGTTTAGAAGAGTTTAAGGATATGGATTTTCCTGGATATGGTGCTTAAAGTGAGTGAGAATCCTGTTAAATTTGTTAAGGCAGAAGATTCTTTTGTGAGTGCTAGTGATAAATCTCTTTCTGAGGAAAAGATGTCCTCTGATAGGAACCCAGATGCACCAACTATTGAGGATTGGACATTTGATGATGATGATGCAAAGGTTAAGGTCAAACCTAATGTTGTTAAGGTAGAAGTTAAACATGCTCCTAAAGTGGTTAAGACTGAAAACATAAAACCAGTTAGGAAAAGTGTTCAATATGCTGAGATGTATAGGACTAAGAACAGATCACCAGTTTCTGAGGGTAGTCATAGGAACTGGAATCACTCAAAATTTAAGCAATTGGATGATAAGTTTGCTATGATTAGAAAAATGTGCTTTGTTCGTGGAAGTTTTGATCATATGGCTGCTTATTGTGATTCTAACCCATGGAAAAAGAGGGTTTCTGGGAATACAAGGGTGAATAGGAATAACAATGCTAGGGTAACTCAAAACAGTCCAACTAGATTGACAAGCCCTAATGCAAATCATAAGATGTCACCCAAAGCTGTTATGTTAAAGACTGACATCAAAACAGTTTCAACTGCTAGGCAAAATAAGTGGTTTAATAACAAGCAAACTGTTTCAAGTGCAAAGCAATTTTCAAAATCATGCACAAACAGTTAAAAGGCATTTTTATAAGAAAACAGCAATGACCAATCAGAATTGGGTGCCTAAATTTAAACAAGCAATTCCAACTGCTAGACCAGAAATCCTACTGCTAGGCACTTAAATGTTAAGGGAAAAAGGGGCAATGCTGTCAAGGCCTCAGCGCATTAGGTTAGAAAATCTACCAAACTCAATAGTGCATCAATGACCTCCAGCAAAATTTCTCATCTTGATGCACAAGGCAGATCCAAACCAGTGATGGTTTGGGTCCCCAAAAGAAACTAACACCTTCATTTTGTGTGCAGGAACATCCTTCAAATGGTGAAGAAGATAGAGGATACTCAGACAGTGGATGTTCTAGGCACATAACTGGCAACATGTCCTATCTTTCAGATTTCATAGCATTGGATAGTGGACCAGTTGTCTTTGGTGGTGGTGTTGGTGGATGGATTATGTAACACCCCGAAAATCGGGTCCAGCGGAAGCATACATGTCACTGGGGTGCTACTCAATTGGTATCACAACACAATGTACAAAGAACGGTTTTACCTTAACCGTTTAGAATAAAATTAATTATCAAAACATTGAGTTTACATCATCTGAAAAATAGTGCGGAAGTAAGGCCCAAAAATAAATAACGCGGTCCCAAATATATTCATCAGAGTCGTCTATGACCATGCCCCTTGCCAAGCGCCTCCAAAGATAAGCTATAACCTTAAACCTGAAAATACATGCTAAAAGGGTCAGCTTACGCTGGTGAGTTCATAGGTTTAAGTTAAAAACAGTATGGTTGAACCAAAAGGTTTTCGAGTTCAAATCATCGTTCGCAAACAAGTCAAGTCCAACGTAGGCTAACACTGCCTAAGTCATAGTTCCAGAACCAAATCCTCAAGTAATAACATAGTCAAAGCATCTCGAACCATAATCAATCATACAGATACTACACTCATATAGTGTCACGCAAGTTTAACTGTTAAGCTGGCTAAGTCATAAGAGTCAAATCACAATACAGTTCCTTATAGGTGCACTCTATAGTCACGCACAATTGCGGCAAATAATATTCATAAGCACGCACAAGATTGCGTCATGCAACAATAATCCCGCACAGATGCGGCTCATATATCAATAACCTTAGCCAGCTCACGTAACAGTCTCATAAACCACAATCACAAATTCAGGTCATGTCAATAAACAGGTAAGCACATAACACATACGAATAGCCAGGTCAGATATTTCAGCCAAACAGTACGTTTGAGAGAACAAATCACGTTTCAAGAAAAACAATCATTGAGTTTAAGTAAAAATGAGCATGTATTCTCCCCCAAAAATAGTTAGAAAACCGGTAAAAGTAGGGGCCATAAACTCACCTTAGCCACAGCAATTCAAGAACACAACTGACACGACTGGCATCTAGTGCATATCACAACATTCTCAAAACATACGGCGCGACGGTACTCGGAGGTACAAGCATGGCGGTACACAACGGTCTAGGATCAGCACAACCTAATACGTATACGATTATCTCAAAATACGGCTCGCATAATAATAAAGTCTATAAAAGACAGAGTGTCGTAGTTTTCGTGGATTACTCAGTTTTCAAAACTTATCAAAAGCTTAGTTTCAACGTTTCGTGTGGTGTGGTAAGATAACATAGACTCGACATACAACTCACGCCAAAGAGAAGAGACATCAACAAACTCGAGAGAATACTGACGAGAACTCAAACCACGGAAGACAACTCTAGAAGTTAACAACAAACAAACACCTCAAGTAAATAAATTAGTTTGTACGTTTCGACATTTTCCCCGTTATCCCCAAACAACTTGTATAAAACATAATCGTTTAACTGATAAAATTAGTTTTTCTCGAGTCTCAAAATGTTCAATGAATCCGATATCCAATATTACCAATCCCATAACGATCCATGATTTTCCAAACGTCCGAGTATAATAATCATAATCCTTCTTCAAAACAAATTCACAAGTATTATCCGAAACGTACTATTAGCACCAACAATCAACAATATATATCTTTCATAAATCAATTGTATGTTTAGCATGACAAGTTTTTACCCAAAACTTATTTAAAATCAAATACTCTTTTTAATATTTTTATGGGCTTCGGCCCATTTTTAAACCAAGCTCACCCTAATTAGATGTTGGGCTTAGGCCCGAGCTTAACACAATAAATAAATCACCCTTAGTGGGCTATTGAGCCCATTTGCAGCCCACACAAACACAACTTATCTGCTAATCCATTTGTCTACAATTCAACTCAATGATTTTGACACTTTTGTTAAAACCACAACACACCGTATTTGTTTTTGATAAGCACACTAAACCGAATATAAGCGCACCCTAACGGACTCGAACCACGTTTTAACATCACGACACCAACTATACAAGTAATATGTTTCCCTGCTATGCCGAGACCTCTCGGTCTCGGCTCGAATCTGCTAACCACAACCAACCGAACCACATTGAATTCTCGTTCAAGCCAACATCAAAACAACAACATAACGACGACAACAAACGACACGACCACACAGACCATTTCCGAATCCAAACAGCACCCTCTCAAATACCATAATAACCACGACAACAATAACGCAACCAATTTGACTCGTCAGCAGCCAAAACCAAACGGACTAAATCAAAATGAAATGATAATTCACACAAGACCAAAAATAAGCTTTGTAAACACAAGATAAATGAACCCAAATATCACCGAGACCTCAAGGTCTCGGCTGTGAATCCGTCAGCCATCAAATATCGAGACCCAAACACAACTGAGCACACCAAATTGATATCAAATCTTACCACACGAGTTTATATGTCTCAAAGTGTTTTAAACCTCGTTTTTATAATAAATCCACGAAAAATAATAACAACATGAATCGGTTTCAAAAATAAAAATATAGCAAAATGTTTTCTCGGTTTTACCATTGACGAGAAAGAGAAGAGGGAGGACTAGGCGGCGGAGACGGCGCAGCTGCGATGGCCATGATGGTTCTGGCAGCGGCGTGGTGACGGCCGTGGTGATACTCGAACCCAACAAACCAAAACTACCTTCGATCTATACTCGTTACCTTCCACTTGTGTTGCCGGAATATTCGCCGGAAAAATCATAGTTACCGAGAGAGGGGGTTTCTAGGCGCGTGAATTATGTGGAAATGATGAGAAGATTAAGAGGATTAAAATGGTGGTGGCGGTGAGAGGTGGTGAGCGGCGGTGAGGGCTCAGTCGGCCGGAACAATGGCCGAAAAACAAAAGAGGAGAGAGAGGGAGTGTAGGGTAGCGGCTGGAAGAAGAAAAGAGGGTTTATTAACCCTAGAATTTTTATAAGTGTAGTATATATAGGCTTCTCTTGGGACTTGTGGCAAACCCTAGCGCGCCCTCAGGGACCAAAACTGTCAATTTCTTCATATTTTTAACGAAACGCCAACGAACCCAATAAGTCGTGTCATAAATATTTCCCGAGTATCCGAAAGTTATTCCATTAACTTTACGATCGCTTTTCCATTAATTTTGATTATAAATACGTGTACCTTTATTTCTCGTTGCCCGAATAAATTAATATTCGCGTTTAGAATAATTTTTCCAATAAAAACGACCATTCGTATGCCTCGTTTCTCACGAATAATAAAATAATCAAAACAAATCGTCGGTTGTGCCAGTACGCGTTGTGTACGAATTTCACGCTTCGCGAGATAACTTCTCATTTTAAAATCAAAAGAGTTCAGAAAGGATCCGTTTATGAGAAACGGGGAAAGTCTCGTATAAAAATATATTCGGAAAATTACGGGTGGTTACAGTCTCACCTCCTTAAACAGAATCGCGTCCTCGCGATTCAATTCAAGTTACTCGTTACGGTTAGAAAGAGATGGTATATACACACGAGGATTCATCGTCACGTCCTCACGTGAATTCAGGATCTTTTCACGAGCTTCAAAGAGCTTTGTCGATAGGGATGTGACTTTGCTAAAGTCGTTCGATTTCACGGTTCATGATTTCGATAGGTTTCTCAACAAGATTCAAACATTCATCAATCTTTCCCGGAGGAATAGCAGTTGCCTCATCGGCAAGTCATTTCTTCACTATGCGCATAAAAATGTTGCGAACACTGCTGAGTCCTGACGGTAGCTCGAGCCTGTGTGCTACCGGTTCCACTCGAGCAAGGATTTCAAAAGGATCAATACAGCGAGATCAAGTTTTCCACGTTTACTAAACGTATCACACCTTCTCATGGTGAATTCTTAAGCATAATCTGGGCTTTAACGGGGAATTCAAGAGATTTACGTCATTTGTCAGCATAACTGTTCTGACGATTTCGTGAGTAATTTGCAACTCGGTTCTGATCTGAACAATTTTTCTCAGTAGTCTCGTGAACAAGTTCGGAGTCAGTAAGTTGGGTACCACCAACTCTTACCCATCAAGTCGGCGAACGACACTTGCGACCAGAAAGTGCCTCGAACGGTGTCGTTGAAATACTGGAGTCGTAGGTATTGTTATAAGAGAATTTGGCCAACTGGAGGTGTCGATACCAACCATTGCCAAATTACGCAGGAACACAATATGTCCTTTAACACTCGAATGATTTTTCCACTTCGGCCATTAGTCTGGAGATGATACACAGTATTCATCCCAAAATCTGTTCTCATGGCTCTTTGGTGTGATTGCCGGGAATTTAATGTGAAACAACTATCCCGATCAGAGAATGGTAAGAGTCGACACTCTATACCGGGTAATGATTTCATATGAGTATGGACGAGCAAGTTTGCCAATGCTGTCGTTTCATTGATTAGAGAAAATGAGTAGATTAGGTAGGATTATCAACAATTACTCTGGTAGCGGCGCGGGATTTACTTCCAAGGTTTCGTTCATGATGTAATTAATTATCTGGTAAGAAAGCAGCAAGGATCACTGGTACTTCCGAGGGACGAGTGAAAAGTCAGATGGTTGTCCCAAGGAATCGCGATTTCAGTTACTCCTTAGAGTCTCAAGATTTCTGATAGGCATGGGATCTCTGCCAAATAGAAAGTTTCGCGAGTTCTGAGTAAAATTCTGAGAAAAGAAGTTGATTGCCACAAGCAATCAGTTGGTTGAATCGGTAATGTACAAGGTACTCAAAACGAAAGGTACAACATTGATTGAATAGCTTCGATAGATCAACATCGATTGGAAAAATGAATATCATCGATTGAGCACAAGGCTCAGAGTAGAGGCGACTGTAACAAGGTCACAACAAAACGAGGTCGGATAACAAATCCAAATCCAGGATGACGTCCAAAATCATAAAATCAAACAACTCGGACTAAATCAGTATCAAAACCAATCCAAACATAGTCGATATCGAATCCAAACGTAGTCAAAATCGAATCCAAACGTAGTCAAAATCGAATCCAAACGTAGCCAGAATCAAATCCAAACGAGGCAAAAATTAAATCCAGACGTAGCCAAAATCAAACATAAGCGTAGATAAAATCAAATCCAAACGTGGCCAAAATCAATTTCAAACGTAGACAAAATTCAAAACCAAACATGGTCGAAATCGAATCTAAACGTTCCAGTAAGCTCGGACGGCTTATAGCGCTCTTAAGAGTTTACAAAATAAGTAACTCGGATTCAAACGGTGCCAATCGGATCTAACTCGACCCGATGCAAAAATACGGCCAGACGGCGACAAACAGGATTTCCATATAATGGAGACGTATAGCGATGCCAAGGGCATTACGATTCATGCGGTGTTGTGATGCCAGTGTGTAGTGTGTGTGTGGAAGTGAAATTCCAATGTCTGTGTACCCACGCGAAACGGTACCATTCCAAAATCCAAAAGTCAACTCGGACATAATTCCATTATAACTACTCTGAGTATTGCAAAATTCACCTCTGAGTCGGACATAGGTGATCAGGCTATGTCCCACTGTCCCTGGTTGAATATAGGTGATCAGTCTATATTCACCCGAGGTTCAATGAATTTTGGAAGACTAAGCCTAGTTATACTAGTAGTATGTCCATTACATCCAGAATCATTCCCAAAACCACGACAAGTGTACAAACTCGACGTTCAATAGTGAGATTACGCAAGGAAATAGCGTAACTCAGTGATAAGTTCGGTGCGTGCATAAGCATATGAAAATGCTTATAGTGAACAGTTAAAACAAGTGGATTTACAATATCCAAGAGTCAGGCACACATCTCGACAAACATAAAATCAAGCATCTCATCAAACAACTCGTCAAATATATCATGAACATCTCATCTAATATCATCAATAATCTCGTCACACCAATCATAACCTCAAACAAAATCATACGCGAGGCATCAGCTTGGCAGGCAGGCACGTGTCGGTCATAGGGTTAAGTTTTCGCCAAAAGTGGTTATAGTCCAGATTTTTGAAAATAAACCCAGTTCTCTATAACCTAGGCTCTGATACCAATCTGTAACACCCCGAAAATCGGGTCTAGCGGAAGCATACATGTCACTGGGGTGCTACTCAATTGGTATCAAAACACAATGTACAAAGAACGGTTTTACCTTAACCGTTTAGAATAAAATTAATTATCAAAACATTGAGTTTACATCATCTGAAAAATAGTGCGGAAGTAAGGCCCAAAAATAAATAACGCGGTCCCAAATATATTCATCAGAGTCGTCTATGACCATGCCCCTTGCCAAGCGCCTCCAAAGATAAGCTATAACCTTAAACCTGAAAATACATGCTAAAAGGGTCAGCTTACGCTGGTGAGTTCATAGGTTTAAGTTAAAAACAGTATGGTTGAACCAAAAGGTTTTCGAGTTCAAATCATCGTTCGCAAACAAGTCAAGTCCAACGTAGGCTAACACTGCCTAAGTCATAGTTCCAGAACCAAATCCTCAAGTAATAACATAGTCAAAGCATCTCGAACCATAATCAATCATACAGATACTACACTCATATAGTGTCACGCAAGTTTAACTGTTAAGCTGGCTAAGTCATAAGAGTCAAATCACAATACAGTTCCTTATAGGTGCACTCTATAGTCACGCACAATTGCGGCAAATAATATTCATAAGCACGCACAAGATTGCGTCATGCAACAATAATCCCGCACAGATGCGGCTCATATATCAATAACCTTAGCCAGCTCACGTAACAGTCTCATAAACCACAATCACAAATTCAGGTCATGTCAATAAACAGGTAAGCACATAACACATACGAATAGCCAGGTCAGATATTTCAGCCAAACAGTACGTTTGAGAGAACAAATCACGTTTCAAGAAAAACAATCATTGAGTTTAAGTAAAAATGACATGTATTCTCCCCCAAAAATAGTTAGAAAACCGGTAAAAGTAGGGGCCATAAACTCACCTTAGCCACAGCAATTCAAGAACACAACTGACACGACTGGCATCTAGTGCATATCACAACATTCTCAAAACATACGGCGCGACGGTACTCGGAGGTACAAGCACGGCGGTACACAACGGTCTAGGATCAGCACAACCTAATACGTATACGATTATCTCAAAATACGGCTCGCATAATAATAAAGTCTATTAAAGACAGAGTGTCGTAGTTTTCGTGGATTACTCAGTTTTCAAAACTTATCAAAAGCTTAGTTTCAACGTTTCGTGTGGTGTGGTAAGATAACATAGACTCGACATACAACTCACGCCAAAGAGAAGAGACATCAACAAACTCGAGAGAATACTGACGAGAACTCAAACCACGGAAGACAACTCTAGAAGTTAACAACAAACAAACACCTCAAGTAAATAAATTAGTTTGTACGTTTCGACATTTTCCCCGTTATCCCCAAACAACTTGTATAAAACATAATCGTTTAACTGATAAAATTAGTTTTTCTCGAGTCTCAAAATGTTCAATGAATCCGATATCCAATATTACCAATCCCATAACGATCCATGATTTTCCAAACGTCCGAGTATAATAATCATAATCCTTCTTCAAAACAAATTCACAAGTATTATCCGAAACGTACTATTAGCACCAACAATCAACAATATATATCTTTCATAAATCAATTGTATGTTTAGCATGACAAGTTTTTACCCAAAACTTATTTAAAATCAAATACTCTTTTTAATATTTTTATGGGCTTCGGCCCATTTTTAAACCAAGCTCACCCTAATTAGATGTTGGGCTTAGGCCCGAGCTTAACACAATAAATAAATCACCCTTAGTGGGCTATTGAGCCCATTTGCAGCCCACACAAACACAACTTATCTGCTAATCCATTTGTCTACAATTCAACTCAATAATTTTGACACTTTTGTTAAAACCACAACACACCGTATTTGTTTTTGATAAGCACACTAAACCGAATATAAGCGCACCCTAACGGACTCGAACCACGTTTTAACATCACGACACCAACTATACAAGTAATATGTTTCCCTGCTATGCCGAGACCTCTCGGTCTCGGCTCGAATCTGCTAACCACAACCAACCGAACCACATTGAATTCTCGTTCAAGCCAACATCAAAACAACAACATAACGACGACAACAAACGACACGACCACACAGACCATTTCCGAATCCAAACAGCACCCTCTCAAATACCATAATAACCACGACAACAATAACGCAACCAATTTGACTCGTCAGCAGCCAAAACCAAACGGACTAAATCAAAATGAAATGATAATTCACACAAGACCAAAAATAAGCTTTGTAAACACAAGATAAATGAACCCAAATATCACCGAGACCTCAAGGTCTCGGCTGTGAATCCGTCAGCCATCAAATATCGAGACCCAAACACAACTGAGCACACCAAATTGATATCAAATCTTACCACACGAGTTTATATGTCTCAAAGTGTTTTAAACCTCGTTTTTATAATAAATCCACGAAAAATAATAACAACATGAATCGGTTTCAAAAATAAAAATATAGCAAAATGTTTTCTCGGTTTTACCATTGACGAGAAAGAGAAGAGGGAGGACTAGGCGGCGGAGACGGCGCAGCTGCGATGGCCATGATGGTTCTGGCAGCGGCGTGGTGACGGCCGTGGTGATACTCGAACCCAACAAACCAAAACTACCTTCGATCTATACTCGTTACCTTCCACTTGTGTTGCCAGAATATTCGCCGGAAAAATCATAGTTACCGAGAGAGGGGGTTTCTAGGCGCGTGAATTATGTGGAAATGATGAGAAGATTAAGAGGATTAAAGTGGTGGTGGCGGTGAGAGGTGGTGAGCGGCGGTGAGGGCTCAGTCGGCCGGAACAATGGCCGAAAAACAAAAGAGGAGAGAGAGGGAGTGTAGGGTAGCGGCTGGAAGAAGAAAAGAGGGTTTATTAACCCTAGAATTTTTATAAGTGTAGTATATATAGGCTTCTCTTGGGACTTGTGGCAAACCCTAGCGCGCCCTCAGGGACCAAAACTGTCAATTTCTTCATATTTTTAACGAAACGCCAACGAACCCAATAAGTCGTGTCATAAATATTTCCCGAGTATCCGAAAGTTATTCCATTAACTTTACGATCGCTTTTCCATTAATTTTGATTATAAATACGTGTACCTTTATTTCTCGTTGCCCGAATAAATTAATATTCGTGTTTAGAATAATTTTTCCAATAAAAACGACCATTCGTATGCCTCGTTTCTCACGAATAATAAAATAATCAAAACAAATCGTCGGTTGTGCCAGTACGCGTTGTGTACGAATTTCACGCTTCGCGAGATAACTTCTCGTTTTAAAATCAAAAGAGTTCAGAAAGGATCCGTTTATGAGAAACGGGGAAAGTCTCGTATAAAAATATATTCGGAAAATTACGGGTGGTTACAGATTACTGGTAAAGGTGTCATAAAAACTGGTAATCTTGATTTTGATAATGTGTATTTTGTACCAGAGTTAAAGTACAACCTCTTTAGTGTGTCACAGATATGTGATAAAAAGAATAAGGTTCTTTTACTGATACTGACTGCCTTATTCTTTCTCCTGATTTCAAGCTACCTGATGAAAATCAAGTATTGCTTAAAATCCCCAGAAAGGGTAATACATACAGTATTGAGATGAACAACCTTGTTCCTAAAGCAGGTCTTACTTGCCTTGTTGCAAAAGCCACATTGGAAGAATCAATGTTGTGGCACAGAAGGCTTGGTCATGTTAATTTTAAAACCATTAACAAAATTGCTAAAAATGGGTTGGTAAGAGGTTTACCAAATAAAACTTTTCTCAATGACCAAACCTGTGTTTCTTGCCTTAAAGGTAAGCAACACAGAGCCTCATGTAAGCCAAAGGCCCAGAACTCTATTTCTCAAGCTTTATATATGTTGCATATGGACTTATTTGGTCCTACTTCTGTGAATAGCTTGAATTTTAAAAGATACTGCCTTGTTGTTACTGATGATTACAGTAGGTTTTCTTGGGTATTCTTTATGAAATCTAAGGATGAGACAAGTGAAATCCTTAAGACCTTCATTGTTGAAGTAGAAAACCTAGTTGATAAGAAAGTTAAAATAATCAGATGTGACAATGGGACTAAATTTAAGAATAGAGTGATGGATGACTTTTGTAGAGAAAAAGGTATTAAGAGGGAGTTTAGTGTAGCTAGAACCCCACAGCAAAATGAAGTAGCTGAGAGAAAGAATAGGACTCTTATAGAGGCTGCTAGGACAATGTTAGCTGACTCTAAGCTACCAGTTTCATTTTGGGCTGAAGCAGTTAGCAATGCTTGTTATGTATTGAATAGGGTTTTAGTTGTGCAACCTCACAATAAGACTGCTTATGAGCTTCTTAGAGGTAGAACCCCTGCTTTAAGCTTCATGAGACCTTTTGGTTGTCATGTTACTATCCTTAATACCAAAGACCAACTAGGAAAGTTTGATGGGAAATCTGAGGAAGGTTTCATTGTTGGTTATTCTCTGCACAGTAAGGCTTTTAGGGTGTACAATAAAAGCACCAAGCATGTAGAAGAAAATCTGCACATAGAATTTTTGGAGAATAAACCAAATGTTGCAGGTGTTGGTCCAGATTGGATCTTTAATATTGACAGTCTTTCAGATTCCATGAATTATGTGCCTGTTACAGGTACAAATACTAACCATGGTGCAGGTTCAGAGGAGGAAGATGAAGATTGAATTTTGATGCCAATCATGGAGGAAAGTCCATTGTATGAGTCTTCTACAAAGAATGATGATATTCCATCATCAAGTGGTGTAGACAAAGAGAAAGATGTTGCTGAAACCAGTGGACAGAATGGTAAAGAAACTGAAAATCCAACGAGCAGTACAAATGGAGTTAGTACTGCTCAGCCACAAGTTCCTACTGCTGAGCAAAATAGTGATGCTGCTGGACCAAGTCAACCTCATCTTGATTCACCAGTTCATACTGCTTCTCAAGTTGATGAGTTTGATTTCTTTGGAGATGGTATGCAAAATATGCATATCAACTATGCAGCTCCTTCTACTCCCCATAAAATTGTACATAGGAATCATCCACTTTCCAATGTCATAGGAGATGTACAATCTGGAGTCAAGACCAGAAGGCAAATTCTAGACCCAGATCATCATGGCTTTCTCAGTGTGGTATATGAGGAGAAACATCATGATGATGAGCATGAGTGTATGTTTGTATGTTTTCTATCTCAGGTAGAACCCAAGAATGTGCTAAAGGCTTTAGAAGAATCAAGTTGGGTTGAGGCTATGCAAGAAGAACTGCTTCAATTCAAAATTTAGAAGGTTTGGGTTCTGGTTGATCTACCAAAGGGAATGAGAGTGATTGGTACTAAGTGGGTATTCAGGAACAAGAAGGATGAGAGAGGAATTGTGATAAAGAACAAAGCAAGACTGGTTGCTCAAGGCTATACACAGGAAGAAAGGATTGATTATAAGGAGGTTTTTGCTCCTGTTGCTAGACTTGAAGTACAGGAAGAAAGGATTGATTATAAGGAGGTTTTTGCTCCTGTTGCTAGACTTGAAGCAATAAGGTTATTTCTTGCTTATGCTTCCTATATGGGTTTTCTAGTCTATCAAATGGATGTGAAGAGTGCCTTTTTGTATGGTACTATTGATGAGGAGGTATATGTATCTCAACCTCCTGGTTTCATAGACCCAGACCATCCTTAAAAAGTTTATAAGGTGGTTAAAGCTCTTTATGGATTGCATCAAGCTCCAAGAGCTTGGTATGGGACTCTTGCTACTTATTTATTGAAGAATGGGTTCAATAGGGGTAAAATTGATCAAACTCTGTTTATCAAGAAGAACAAGGGTGATATTCTACTGGTTCAAGTTTATGTAGATGATATCATCTTTGGTTCTACAAACAAAGAAATGTGCAGAGAGTTTGAGAAATTAATGAAAGATCAGTTTGATATGAGCTCTATGGGTGAGCTTACTTTCTTTCTTGGGCTTCAAGTACAGCAGAAGCCTGATGGAATATTTATCTCTCAGGATAAATATGTTGGTGAAATATTGAGGAAATTCCAATTCACAGATACCAAGGTTGTTAGCACACCAGTTGATAAGGAGACACATTTGCTATTAAAGGATCACAGTGGTAAAGATGTGGATGTGCACATGTATAGATCTATGATTGGGTCTTTGATGTATCTCACATCATCCAGGCCTGACATTATGTTTTCAGTTTGTGCTTGTGCAAGATTCCAAGTAAATCCTAAGGTGTCTCATCTCACAGCAGTAAAGAGAATCTTCAGATACCTTAAAGGTCAACCTAACTTAGGGCTATGGTATCCTAAAGAGTCTGCATTTGATCTAGTGGCATTCTCTGATTTTGATTATGCTGGTGCTAGCATGGATAGAAAATCAACAATAGGTGGTTGTCAGTTCTTGGGTTGTAGATTAATTTCTTGGCAGTGTAAGAAGCATACTATGGTGGCCACTTCTACTACTGAAGCAGAATATGTGGCAGCAGCAAGTTGTTGTGCTCAAGTTCTCTGGATTCAAAACCAGATGCTTGATTATGGGTACAATTTCTTAAACACAATTATACATATAGATAATAGCAGTACAATGTGTATCATTAAGAATCCAGTTCAACATTCAAAAACTAAACACATTGAAATTAGACATCATTTTATTAGAGACTGTGCTGAAAAGAAGTTAATACAAGTTGTTAAAATACATATTGATGACAACTTTGCTGATCTCTTAACAAAAGGTTTTGATGTTGGAAGATTTCAGTACTTGGTAACAGGTATTGTAATGCTTAATCCTTCAAAAGATTAATGTCTAAGTGTTTTTGGTTTTTGTACTGCTAGTTGTGCTATTTGTATAGTTTGTACTACTTGGTAATTTTTAGTACTGCTTGTGAATTTGTTAGTCAATTGTGATAACTGTTAAAAGAAAATATTGTGTATTGTGTTTTCTTTGGTTTTGGACTAACATTTCAGGTTAAGAAAAGTTTTTTGCTTTGGATTGTGCTTTGGGAAGTATGGTGGTTTGGACTATCAAGTGTGCATGCTTGTCACACAATAAATGGTAATTGGTTCACCATGTATAATCCACATAAGAACCAACTAGTCCAGATCAAACGGTTTCTGGTAAAGACTTCTCAAATCCGTTTATGGTTGACAGTTTACCAAAAACTGGATGGTTATCAACTCATCATATCTAAGTGTGAAGAGTTGACTAGTCCATAGCAAACGGCTATTGGTAAAGACATAACAAATCCGTTGATAGCTGATAGTTTGCTAAAAACTATACGTGGACAAAAGTGTTTTCAAATCCACATTAAAATTAACATTGATTTTATCTCTGATTTTTTTTTTAAACAGTTAGTACTGCTAGTTTCAACTAGTTTGTACTGCTTTTTCAAACTTGGTTCATTCTAAGTTTATGCTCTATGATTCACCTCTCTCAGAAGGTTACACATCTGGAAGTGTTGAGAGCAGTTTGAAACTACAAAACTGAATTGATGGTAACTTGTACAAATTGTCATATTGGATGCTGAGCTCGAATGTCCTATGTTCTAGTTCATCTGATGGTGAAGATTCTTCCAAACAGGGGAGGAATTAAAAGTTTGTTCAGTTGCTGTTAAAGATGATTATGTAATTCAGGGGAGGATATCAATTCAGAATCTGAGATAAGTGTGAAGTTTATGCTGAAGTACTTACTGTTATAGTTTGTTCAAAGGCTTATAGAATGTTTATAAGGACCATAAAGTTTTTTCATTAAAGTGGTGCATTCATTACATAAGCAGAAGTTTTGTTACAATCCTGGACTCAAAGTCAACATAATCAACATACAAGCTTACTCTCAACACACAAACCTAACACCTTCATCACTACTCAACATACAAGCTTACTCTCAACACACAAACCTAACACCTTCATCACTACTCAAGCTTCCTCTTACCTTTATCCTTAAAGTCAGGCATGGACTTGTGAACTCCTTTGTCCTTGATTGAGCTCCACACCTTCGGACTAGGGAGCCCCATCACTTGTTTATCTGGCTTTGGTCGTGGTTGATTCCTAACAGGCACCGAGATCCTACTCATACCTGACACAGCTTTTTTGATCTCCCTTGTTAGTAAAACTGATAGTGGAGGTGGCTGTGTTTGCTGATCATCATCATCAGAGGAAGTTGGAAGGTCATCAGAAGATACTTTTTCAGCTTGTAGATTTGGGTTCCTGATGGACAAATTAGAATAGTTTGGTGGAAAGTAATTTTTCCATCCTTCACTTCCTGAATCCGAAGACAAATCCGATGAAATCTCAACCATGTTTGGATTGGATGAACTCATTATGTTTGATAGTTATGTTATGGTTTGAAGAATGTAATGGGATAGTGTTGATAATTCAAGATCTTTTATAGAACCAATGGAGATTTAATGCCATTGAATGTTGGGTTGGTATTAGGAATTAATTCCTTGCAAGAATAAGTTTAATTATGGTGACTTTTGAGGAGTTGACCAAATTTGATGTATTATTATGAATTTTGGTCAAAAGGTGGATATGTGAAAAAAATTCCCAAGTGTTTCAAGATTGAAGATAAGTGTTTGAAAGAATCCACCCCATCGTATAACACTGGAGTTTAATTCAAGAAACTTGTTGATTTACACAGAAATCATAAGTTTAGGGGAGGATTGTTGGGAATTAAAATAACAGTTGGTACTGCTCATACATAATTAGTACTGCTGAAGATCATTCAAGTATACACTATCAGTACTAAGTCAGTTAGTACTGTTGGAACAAGAAGTTAGTACGGTTTATGAGATAAAGTCGTGTGAAGATAAAACCGTGTGAAGATATATATGGAAAAGATTTAATGTATATCTTATAAAGTTAGATTTATATGGTAGATAGGTTACTTGTAAAGGACTCCTTGTCCTATAAAAGGAGATTCTAGGTTATGTTTTACACACATCATTTATTGATATAGCTTTTACGATTTCATTGTAATACTCGTAATATATCAAAGCTATTCGTTTGGTTAAACTGTGTGCGATTATCTTTCTTGTTACATTCATACAATCACATACAATCACCAAACAAGAATTCTTCTAAGTACTTGATAGTAAATTCCGCGTGCTGTCAAGTATATACTCAAAGTATCTCCAACACAACTCGTGTGTTTAGATCCGGTCAAAAGTGAATGAAATGGGTTAAAGGGGTGTTTGGTTTAAGGTGTATTTCTACCCATTTTGGGGTCAAATGGGTCGAATGGTTATGAAAATGATGTATTATGTTATATTAAAGATTTCTAGAAAGTTTCATTAAGTTTCGAGTCTTGGAAGTCGTCTTTTCGGAAATTAGAGTAAGTTGCTAAGAGTTGTGTTTTTGGTAGAATCTGGAAATGAGAGCATAAAGCCTTCCGTTTCTGGGCATAAGGCCTTCTGCAATTAAAAGTGGTTTTGTTAGTTTCTGAGTTACAAGTCATACGCCCTTATGGCTGGTGTGAAGATCGATTAGCTCGAGGCTTGTTAGACCTCATATCTAGGATTAACACAATAATAATGAATAAACATGTACTATGCAGCGGAATAAATCAAACGAATCATTATTATTGAACAAGGTTTGTCGAACGATTACAAACCCTAGGCATCCATTAGAGGACTTGATGCCTAGACACACACACACCTTTAATGACTACATTGTGGAAGACCTGCTTAATAAAACCTACGACCCATCTCTTTATAAACTAGAGATTAGGGTTACAAAGACTCTAAATATTACAATTAAAGTCCTTCATCTTTGTCTTAATAAGTTTCCTCCATCTTTCATGTTTTTGTCAATATCAACTCAAAGTTTAATTCGTAACAGCTTGGCATAAGGCCTTCTGCCTAAAAATGCATTTTTACAGTTTCTGAGTACAGACCATACGCCCTTCTGGACCTTGGGTGTAAGGGTGTATGGTACACAGGTAGTCTTGGCACATTTTAGTCGATTTTCCAAAAATCATATCTTTTAAACTGTAAGTCTTTAGAGGTCCTGCCACCCGTCATCTCGAAGGTAATTGAGTTTAGTTTCATTTAAAAATAGTATAAAGGTCTGAATGTTTATAGTTTTTTTGTTAATGGTTAAAAGAGTAATTGAATATCCGTTAAAGTTGAATCGTTTTCGCGTAAAAGTTTAAATTTCAATGATTTTTTTGACGTGTCGTTCACGGGGTGTTACACCAAAGCCTTTGCTGCGGTCTCCACCAATCGCCCTTCACCTGCAAACCCCAGTTCTCAATCAGAAACCATGCAGAGTCTCCAACAACTTGTTTCTCAACTTGGCTTTCAACTTCAACCACTAAATCATCAATCTTCACAGGCTTTCTTTGCCTCTCGTCCTCAAAACACTCGAGGACGTGGCCCCAAAAACCACCGTAGACGGGGCTCTTTCTATAACCAACAATCCGGAGGCACCAGAAATCAGTTTAGTTGGGCGTCAAATCAAAACACCGTCTATGGAACGTGCAACAGGTGTGGTATTGGACATGTACCGTCTCAGTGCCCCAACTGTGACACTGCTACCATAAAGCCAAGACAACAACAGCCTTCTGCCAACTTTGCTGATTTTCGTTCTTAGTCGTCTAGTTCATGGCTTCCAGACACTGGTTCGAACAATCATGTTGCCCAAGATACCTCGCACTTCAATAGCCATGAGCCTTATTACGGTAAAGATGCACTTCACGTTGGTAATGGTAAGGGTTTACCTATAATTCATATTGGATATACTCGTTTTTATTCACCATCCAAAACTTTTTCACTTTCTAATATACTTCATGTCCTGCAAATCACACAAAACCTACTCTCAGTCCAAAAATTTGTTCAAGATAATAATGTTTTCTTTGAATTTCACTCTACTTTCTTTGCTGTGAAGGACACGTCTACCCGCATCACCCTCCTCACGGGTCCGAGTAACAATTTGTTAGACCCGTTTCCCGGGTACTTGTACCCCACCCAAGATGAAAATGGATTAAGGACTTTACGTGATTGGCCAGTCAACGAATGTTGCGTTATAGTCAAACCCGATAGTCATAATGATAGTCAAAGAATGTGTTATAAGATTATGAAAGTATTGTGTGGCACAACAATAAGGAAATAGACTTCAAGGGCTTAAGTTGTCATATGCCAAATGTGTTATAGTAAGTATTGTGGCCAATGTGGAAGAAAGGGGACTTGAGGGGCTTAGTGTGCCATATAGGCAAACTTATCCCCTACAAGTGTCTAGATACTTCTTGTATCTTCAATTATGTTCCAGGAAATATGAGAGTGTATGTGTATGTCGGTTTTATAAGAAAAGGGAGGGAAGAAATAGCTTGATGATGAAGGGTTTGATTAGTGAATGATTCCATATCAAGAGATAAGCCCTTTCAATGATCTTTCCCAAGTAAGTAATCTCCCTATCTTGATGTTAATGAGGTTAAGGTTTATGATTGAAGTGGGTTTTCATCATATGATCAAAGTATGATCATATGATGATATAGAAAAGAAGATGGGTAAGTTTAGATGGGTTATATAAACCCTTGTTTCATGATGTTGTGTTTTAATAGGTTTTAACTTAATGATAAAAGATGATGATGATGGAGGATGGTGATAATGATGAAGATGATGCTATTGTTCTTGTTTAGACTTAGCTTTGGAAGCTAAGGTAAGTAACTTGTACTAAAACATGTGTTATATATGTGTTATGCATATATGTGTTATGGTTGTGATAAAGTTTAGTACTTGGATTGAGTAATGGATGAAGGTTAGGAAAGTGGTGACTAGTTATGAGCTAGTCAAGCAAGTATATGACTAATTGCTAGCGAGACTTGTTGTAGCTTATGTGATGAAGGTTTATGTGGTAAATTGAATGTTATGGTTTGGAAGCAAAGTAAGTGATCATGATGCTTATGTGCTAATATGTGTATGATATGTGTTTTATGTTGGGTTACTTACTAAGCGAAAGCTTATGGTTTAGTTGTCTAACCATTTTTTAGGTTGGCACGTTTTATGGATGGCTTGGATATATGGATTAAGGATTTGGATATGCAAGAATAAAGGTAGTATGCGTTAGGAGCTTAGGTAGAATACCGAGCTCAAGTGTAAAGTTTGTACCCCCGTTGGTCTTTTATTGGTTGGTAAAGTGTAGCCGTGTGGCAAACTGTATGTTAAGGTTGTCCTAACGATTTGGTGGTCAACCGTTGTGTCAAAGTATGTTTTAAGTGTTTATAGTCAAAGTTAAGGTGGTGTTTGGCAAAAGTATGAATTGACCTATTTTGGGTTGCAAACGGGTCAAGTGTATATGGAACATGTTTAGTATGTTAAAGTAATGATGTTGGTTAAGTTTGGTGGGAAAATGAAGTGGTATAAGTGGTTTGTAGTGTCAGTGGGTCAAAACGGGTTTTGGTGCAAAACCCGTGATCGTGTAAAGTACGTTTCCGAGAGTTAAACAGTAAATGTTTTTGTATGAAAATGAGCCCAATGGTATACTAAGTAAATCTGGAAAGTTTGGTTAATTATCGAGTTCGGGAGGTCGGACTTTCAAGAAGGGATTTTGAAAAGTGCCCCGGGAGAACAGTAGCCTCCATCCGATCGGATGGAGGGTTTTCGACAGATTTTGGCAAACTTTGAAAAATCATATCTTTTAATCCGTAAGTCATTAGAGGTCGTGCTACCCGGAGTTTCGAAGGTAATTGAGTCTAGTTTCATTTAAAAATAGTCTCAATGTCTAAAAGTTTATAGATTTTTATAAATGGGCAAAAGAGTAGCAGAAGGTCAGTTTTAGTTCACGCTTTTTGCGCGTAAAGTTTTAAATTTTGGTCTAAGCGGGCACGGGGTGTAACAACTTGGTATCAGAGCTTCGGTTAAAGTGAATTAGGTTTTCTTTAGGATTGCCTAAACTTAAACCACTCGTAGAAGCATTGAACGTAAGTGTTAGTAATGCGGAAAGTAATCATTAAGTATGGGATGGATTATGTTTTATGTTAGATGAGCTTAAAGACGATAAGTGATGAATGTGTGTTATAGTGTTGATGTGTATGAGATATAAGTCCGTGGAGGACTTGAAATGCTTAAATGATTAGTTGGCCGAGCACATCGGTTGGTGCCAGTGATTGTATTGCGATCATGTGAATGTATGATAGAGTTATGGTGATGGAATGCGAGTAGGAATGCTAAGTGGTATTAGAGATGGGCTAGTAAGTGAATTAAAAGTTGTATGATGCCTTAGTTATAAGGTAGGCTATTGCTTGCGGCTAATTAGAATGTTGATGCTTAGACATAGATTGATTGTGCAATGTGATGTATGAACCATAGACTATGTGAGTTGATTATGATTATGAATGTTAGCACACTTTTTGGACAAGTGTTAAATGTTAAGTGTTATCGTTTATGCGATGTTAAGTCTATGGTAGTTGGTTATATGTATAAGTAGAATGAGATTGTGCTTGATAGCATGAATACATAGAAGTGTATGAGTTGAGATAGATACATTGGAATGCATGTTATGTGAGACTTGATCGTTATGTGCGAATAATTTTTATTGTATGATTGATAACAGAAGTTGCTTAGAAAGCACAGATTAACTCCAATGTAATATAAATGTCACATTATATGTGATGATCTAGTGATGAAAGAAAGTTGAAAGAACACATTGACATGTGAAAAGATAAGTATGGTAAGTGTTTGATAAAGCATAGATGCTTTGAAAGCTTGAGATAAAGTAAGAAATGAATAATGAAGTATGTTTGTAGTTTGATGATTAGAAAGACACGATTGATATAATAACGATTAGATGCTTGAAGGCACGAATTCTTATAAGAGTAACTAAAATGAGAAAGTTAAAAGTGTATAGTAAAAAGTGATGAGATCATGTTACATATAACACATGATAAGTAAAATGTGTTAGTAATAAATGGTTAAGTGTGATGAGTAGAAGTGATGAATGAGATGCAGATTGCGCTAGAAGTCATAAGTGATATGAAGTACGCTAGAAAGAATTGTAAAACATGAATATAATCATGTTAATATATTGGAATGTGTATGATGAGATTAATGAGAGTGTTATAGAATAAACCTATGTACGGTTATATGTGTAAAAGTTGAGTAGACTATATGAGTGATAGTATAAGTTGAGAACATGGTCAACAAGGGGTTGACGGGTAATGGTAAAAGTGCGTTGTAAGAACGCATAGAAAATGTGTAAATTGTAATGGACAAGCATCATACAGAACTTGTCTAAAATAAAGATGGCACATAGTGAATGTATGAGTCAACTTGGGGTTGACGGATGAATGATAAGTGCATTGTGAAAATGCAAATATAATAAATGGGCAAGTGTTATATAGAAACTTGTTTAGATGAAAGTAAACGTGGTAGTGAATGATTGAAATTGCTTAAGGCAATGAGAATTGAGGAAATGATAGTGTGTACTTAATGATAAAAGTACATAAAAGATAAAATGAGTAAAGATGATAAGGTAGATATAGCTTGGATCCAATGCTTTAGTTTTGGTATCCTTCGGGATAGCCCAGCTTGCCTTTATGGCATGGATGTTAGCTTGCCTTTATGGCATGGTTGTTAGCTTGCCTTCATGGCATGGATGTTAGCTTGCCTTTATGGCATGGATGTTAGCTTGCCTTTATGGCATGGTTGTTAGCTTGCCTTCATGGCATGGTTGTTTAGATTGCCTTTATGGCATGGATGAAAAGTTAGTGAGATTGGATCCAAGGCTAGAAAAGATGGAAAGTAAAGCAAGTATGATTGTTGTGTCAGAAGTACGTAAGTAGGATGATTTATAATCTCCTTATTTAAATGGATTGGGACGCCTCTTCGTTTAAATGAAGAAATTGTAAATCGCCGAACCATAAGTTTATAATTCCTTACTTACATAGATTGGGACGCCTTTTTATGTAAATAAAGAATTATAAATGAGTGGGCTTATGTGTAGCCGATATGACATGAGTACGGGTAGAGAGATGAGAAAGTGAAAACTAAAACAAGTTAGACGTCATAAGAAGAGGCTATACATGAATAAAAATTTATAGCGGCGTTAAGGTAATGTGTGAAACCTTAATGTAGACGCCTAAGTTAAGAAGATGATGGGTAGCATTCCCAAAATTTAACAAGAAGATTGTTTAAGTAATGCGAATAAAAGATTTTGAAAGTGCCACTTAGATGGTACTTGATATAAAAATTGAATTAAGTACCGGTTTTTTACGTAGATACGTGTTGGTACTATGTAGAATGCGAAATTGACCGGTATATGACTTTAAGTCATGATTAGTGCATTGGTGAATAATGTGAAAATAGTGCCGAAGTTTGACTTATATAAAGTCAAAATAGTAAATTTTTCCATATGACTAGTCGTCATTGCTCAAAAATTTAGATAAGCTTGTGATGAGAAGTGTAGTTTATAGTGGATTTTAAATAATGATTATGTATTGTAAGTTTATAATTTGCAAGATCATTTGTATCGTTGCAAGATAATGGCTTAGAGAGCATGAGAATAAGGACAGGTATATGTTGTGAATTGGTTTTGGATAGTAATAGATGAGAGATTTCGGGGACGAAATCTAAATAAGGGGGGTAGAATTGTTAGACCTGTTTCCCGGGTACTTGTACCCCACCCCAGATGAAAATGGATTAAGGACTTTACGTGATTGGCCAGTCAACGAATGTTGCGTTATAGTCAAACCCGATAGTCATAGTGATAGTCTAAGAATGTGTTATAAGATTATGAAAGTATTGTGTGGCACAACAAGAAGGAAATAGACTTCAAGGGCTTAAGTTGTCATATGCCAAATGTGTTATAGTAAGTATTGTGGCCAATGTGGAAGAAAGGGGACTTGAGGGGCTTAGTGTGCCATATAGGCAAACTTATCCCCTACAAGTGTCTAGATACTTCTTGTATCTTCAATTATGTTCCAGGAAATATGAGAGTGTATGTGTATGTCGGTTTTATAAGAAAAGGGAGGGAAGAAATAGCTTGATGATGAAGGGTTTGATTAGTGAATGATTCCATATCAAGAGATAAGCCCTTTCAATGATCTTTCCCAAGTAAGTAATCTCCCTATCTTGATGTTAATGAGGTTAAAGTTTATGATTGAAGTGGGTTTTCATCATATGATCAAAGTATGATCATATGATGATATAGAAAGGAAGATGGGTAAGTTTAGATGGGTTATATAAACCCTTGTATCATGATGTTGTGTTTTAATAGGTTTTAACTTAATGATAAAAGATGATGATGATGGAGGATGGTGATAATGATGAAGATGATGCTATTGTTCTTGTTTAGACTTAGCTTTGGAAGCTAAGGTAAGTAACTTGTACTAAAACATGTGTTATATATGTGTTATCCATATATGTGTTATGGTTGTGATAAAGTTTAGTACTTGGATTGAGTAATGGATGAAGGTTAGGAAAGTGGTGACTAGTTATGAGCTAGTCAAGCAAGTATACGACTAATTGCTAGCAAGACTTGTTGTAGCTTATGTGATGAAGGTTTATGTGGTAAATTGAATGTTATGGTTTGGAAGCAAAGTAAGTGATCATGATGCTTATGTGCTAATATGTGTATGATATGTGTTTTATGTCGGGTTACTTACTAAGCGAAAGCTTATGGTTTAGTTGTCTAACCATTTTGTAGGTTGGCATGTTTTATGGATGGCTTGGATATATGGATTAAGGATTTGGATATGCAAGAATAAAGGTAGTATGCGTTAGGAGCTTAGGTAGAATACCGAGCTCAAGTGTAAAGTTTGTACCCCCGTTGGTCTTTTATTGGTTGGTAAAGTGTAGCCGTGTGGCAAATTGTATGTTAAGGTTGTCCTAACGATTTGGTGGTCAACCGTTGTGTCAAAGTATATTTTAAGTGTTTATAGTCAAAGTTAAGGGGGTGTTTGGCAAAAGTATGAATTGACCCATTTTGGGTTGCAAACGGGTCAAGTGTATATGGACTTGTTTAGTATGTTAAAGTAATGATGTTGATTAAGTTTGGTGGGAAAATGAAGTGGTATAAGTGGTTTGTAGTGTCAATGGGTCAAAACAGGTTTTGGTGCAAAACCCGTGATCATGTAAAGTACGTTTCCGAGAGTCAAACAGTAAATGTTTTTGTATGAAAATGAGCTCAATGGTATACTAAGTAAATCTGGAAAGTTTGGTTAATTATCGAGTTCGGGAGGTCGGACTTTCAAGAAGGGATTTTGAAAACTGCCCCGGGAGGACAGTAGCCTCCATCCGACCATCCGATCGGATGGAGGGCCATCCGATCGGATGAAGGGTTTTCGACAGATTTTGGCAAACTTTGAAAAATCATATCTTTTAATCCGTAAGTCATTAGAGGTCGTGCCACCCGGCCTTTCGAAGGTAATTGAGTCTAATTTCATTTAAAAATAGTCTCAATGTTTGAATGTTTATAGATTTTTGTAAATGGGAAAAAGAGTAGCAGAAGGTCAGTTTTAGTTCACGCTTTTTGCGCGTAAAGTTTTAAATTTTGGTCTAAGCGGGCACGGGGTGTAACACAATGGGCTCTACTCCTTTTGTCTGCCTCAAATTCGTCAAGTTCCCAAAGTTGCCTTCAATGTTGTTCGTGCTTCTTCCACCATATGGCATCAAAGACTTGGTCATCCACATCCCCAACTTTTGCAAACTATGTTAAATAAATATAGTCTTCATGTTTTCAATAAAAGTTTGAGTTCCTTTTGTAATTCTTGTCACATTGGGAAATCATGGAAACTTCATTTGTCATTTTCTATTTATAAAAGCACTCATATTTTGGATTTATTAGTTTGTGATGTTTGGGGTTCAGCACCTATTACTTCATTTGATTGCCATAATTATTTTTTACTTTGTGTTGATGACTTCTCACTTATATGTGGATATTTCCCTTGACCCACAAATCTAATGTCTTTAATGTTTTTAAACAATTTCTCACTGTTGTTGAAAGACAATTCAATACCTAACTAAAATCTGTTCAAACAAAATGGGGAGGTGAATTCAGGAATCTGTCAAACTTCTTCACATCTCTCGGGATTCTACATCGTCACTCATGTCCTCATACTAGTGAGCAAAATGGTTTGGTTGAAAGAAGCCACCGTCATGTGGTGGAAACGGGACTAACCCTCCTCTCCCAATCGGTTGTTCCCACAAAATTTTGGCACTTTGCCTATGATACATAGGTTTATCTAATTAACCACATGCCCTTTCGAAATTTCTCCAACACCTCACCATTTGAACACATTTTTAAACGCAAACCAGATTTCTCTTTTCTGAAGGTGTTTGGCTGCCAATGTTACCCACATCTCTGACCTTACAATAAACATAAGATGGACTTTCGCTCCATTCCTTGTGATTTCCTTGGGTACAGACCCTCTCATCATGGCTACAGATGCCTTGACCCCACAAGTGATCGTCTTTACATTGCCCGTCATGTACGGGTTAACGAGCAATGTTTTCCATTCACCATACCTTCACCTTCATCTTCACCTACACCTTTCCCACCACTAGACCCTTATGTGTCATCTTATCCCTCCGATTTTATTCCCTCTGATTCTCCTCCATCACCATCCAACCCTGCCACTACACAACATCCTTCTGCTCAATCCAACATTCTTTTCCAAACTTACACCAAGCGTCATAAAGCGCAAAGATCCACCTCCTACTCCACAGTCGAAATCTGCTGCCCCGCCACCTACACCACCGCCGAGTGCCGCTGCTCCGCCGTCTGATCCACCGTCGGACACGGCTGTCTCAACACAACAGCCCGACACCGCTGTTCCTCCTCCTAGACGTGTCCGCCCTCCTTCCTTACGTCCTCATCCAAAACAACGTGTGCGTTACAACCCTTATGCCTATCACACCTCCTCTGTTAGAGTTTGTGTATAAATATTAATATACGTATGTCCGGTTTCGAACCCGAGGCTCGGGATTGCACACAATAACGTGAGAGTTTCAATGATGAATAATTAAATATATTTCATATATTTATTTATTCATTTCACCAATAAAACACTTAACGACGGTTAGTACTTAACGGGGGTTTTAACTAACGACCGTTAAAGGACTAATTGTGAAAAATAGGAAAGAAGGATCTAGAATCCTTGTTGGACTCTAAGATCCGGCCGACCCATCCCTAGGAGGGGGAAAGTCGGTTTGGTTGGCTTGGGCACAAAGAAAAGAAAAACTATAAATACAATTCATTGTGTTTTGTTTTTTTCCTTAATCTTGAATCCCTACAAGCCTAACTTCTCTTCTCCTCTTTTCTCCTTAGCTTGAACCGATCGACACTTTTATTCCCACTAGAGAATTCGATCCAAGTAAAAGCTTTGCAAGTGTTTGGCTTGTTGGTGATCAAGAACCTAGCTTTTCTCATTGAAACGCTATCATTACGTGTGTACAGGAACGAGTAACAAGCTTACTTTAGCTTGTGATCTTGGAGCTTGATCGATCCATATATAAATCCTATTAGGGTTTATATTACTTTTTCTTGTTCAAGAGATTCCTTGTTCTTGCTAGGAATCATTAAGGTACGTGTCTATTTAATTTAATTAATTACTTGTTCTTGTAGATCTATTCCGCTGCGTGTTCTTGATGATTATATGTGTTCATGATTTTATATATAGTTCACATATTCCAACAGTGGCATCATGAGCCTCGTTTAAGAACTTGTAATTAATTACTTAAACCTAAAAATTGAATCTTGATATAGATACATGCAATTTAATTTTAGGGTTTTGATTTAAAAACCCTAATTGGTTTAAAGTGGGTCGACACCCACATGATTATTTAGGGTTTTATGGTTGATTTGTTAATCTGATAGAAACCCTAGGATTGCATGAAAATTTTTAGGGATTAATTAGTGAATACCGTATGTGATGTCACTAATTAATTAGATACGTACAATAAATATTGACATAATAATATGGACTACATGATTATGTGATCAATATGGTATCCATGACAAAATCTTGCATATTTTGTCATGGTGTGATTTGTATAATTTTGTATTGAATTGTTTGCTACATGATTTAAATAAATCTTAAATTGGGGAAGACCTCAATATATATTAATTAATAAGTTATGTGCAATATGGTATCTAATTAACTAAAACTTATGCGGCCAAATTATTTGGCGTCTGTGGTCCATTGGGCACAATGAGTTCGAAAACCAATGGGAGTTTTGTTAGTTACATACATTTAAAATTACACATAGAATTAATAATAGGATTTATTGAAAAAGGTTTGCATGTGGCTATATGATATCGTTGATGATCATATATTTGTTATTATGTGTTTATTTATTTTTTAAATTACTTGTTCTTTGTGTGTTTAATTATGATGGATTGTAACAACAAAGAGGGTAATTTTTCAAATAAAAATAAATAGACCTAATAACTATGAAACCTTTGTAGTAAATGATTTAATTGCCAAGTCTTATGTGCCGACAGTGGTTCGCTTCGCATGGTAATTTGCTCCCAGGCGAGACTAGCAATTAATAAATTACTACATAAAATTGTTTTAGCAAGAAAATCATATTTTTTTAGTTGATTGATTGCGACTGTACTAAGTGGTCGAAGCAGCGGACCTATTATTGACAAACTATAAAGTGGGTTTAAGGTTGGTTCACATTAAATTGTGACCTTAGAGGGGCACGGTTTTAACCAGCTTCGGCGGCTGTCGTCCCTCCGCTCGCCTGTGCGTCAATAATAGACTTACCAAGTACACCATGAAAAAGTACGAAGCATCTTAAGGCAATGTTGTAATTTGCTCAATGCCTCAATTAGAAACTTTGATGATTTGAGCTTATGAATGAGTAAACGGATTTTTGTTGAAAATATATATGATACAAAGATGAATACATGACATCTTTGTACATATTTTTTGATTTAACACATCAAAATTTATACCCTTAAATTTAAGTAATATGCCAACCAATTAATACGGAAACACCTAAGATGACATCTACCATTGCTAGCAGCCTCAGCTGATGTAATGGTTCAAAGATGGTAGTCAAAAGGGGTAAATTGAGCACTTTCATTGCTAGCAGCCTCAGCTGATGTGATGAAACGACGTCAATTTACACGTTTCTAAATTGGTTAACTTAATTGAGCACTTTCATCACTAGCAGCCTCAGCTGATGTGTTGGGACGGCGTCAAGGCATAAAGATTTGGGGATGAAACATGTTTACATTTTGCAACTGATATTGGCAATATAATGTAAGTTTCATGATTCTAGGAATTGCAATTGGATATTGGCAATTGAGTGTAGCTCTACCTTATTGAGTACTTTCATTGCTAGCAGCCTCAGCTGATGTGATGAAACGACGTCAATTTGGATCCTATTCTTTCAATGAAAATTAAATGGTGAAATTTTATTTTACCGTGGGTGTTTAATTTTCTTGAAAAGTTATTATCAAAAATACTAAATTGAATTTTGAAAATTCTTTTAATGTATTTAATGCAACGTTAAAACCGTAAACATGGGATATTCTTTTAGTAGTAAATTGATCTACACCCGTAGGGGTTTTGGATAGAGTCAATTTTTACTGAAAAGAATAAACCGAGTCTACTTTCCGTGAGAAGAGTGAGACTTAATCCTATTTCTTTTCATGAATGAGAAAGGTATAATAGGAAAATTAGAATTGTCTAAATTCTAAGAAATAACTCATGGCGAATTTTGTAGAAATTGAATGTTTAAGAGTTATTCAAATTAGAAACTAGACTAATTACCGCATAATTGGTAAAAGGCAAAACTAGAATGTTTGATCTAGTTGTTATGCTTTAACCATTTAAAAGGTGCTACATTCCATGATGGGGATGGTAGACCTAACTAAGGAAGAAATTGCATACCCAATTCTTTCAAGTTAATTGCATTGATGGATATTCCATCATTGACAAAGTAGAATACATTCTTTGAAGTACCTTAGTATGCATTACGTAAGGAATTACTCAAAGATGTAGGAAAGTAAACAACACGCTATTTGTTTTTACTGGTGATGCAACACTTAAAATGTTGTCAAATCCAGTGGGAGCATTGTAAAACCCTAAAATCTAAAATGAGCAAAAAGACCAAAATGCCCCTGCTAGTTTAAAATTTAATTAAAAGCTTATAATGTATCAAATAAATTCCAAACTTCTGGCAATGCACATGTTATGATCCCAAATAATTTTGACAATATCATTTAACATTTATGCAAGTGGTAAAATGACTAAAATGCCCCTAGTAGTGCCGAATGGAATAATATCAAATTTTATTATAATTTAAAGTGTATTAAAATATGTAATTATGGAAATAAAGCAATCAAATATTTTGCTAACCAACTTAGCCGAAATTTTGGTCAATCCTCCCCTCCTATGACTCGGCCTACCCCTTTAAACATCAATCCACATCTCATTTACCTCTAACCCTAGTTGCTGAGTAGAGAGAAAAACCCAAAAGAAATTCTATAGCCTCCATTCGATTCACAAAAATTACCAAGGCATTTTTCTGAGTTCAAACACAATTCAAGGAGTCCTAGAAAAATCGTGTGAAGTCCATTTGTTGCCCGATTCATTTTTGGTGGAATTATTTCTATCGCTAGCTCAATTTAAAGGTATAATTCGTATCAATTAAATCAAGCTTTGTAAAATTCGATTCTTATTTTTCCTGGAGTCCTCATATCATATGTGATATGCAAAAATTGTGTACAAGGTGGTTTGATCCCATTTGGAGTCGTGGAGAATTCTTCCTTGTCGATTATCCATCCGAGAAGAAATAATTCGTGTGGTCTTGTTCAATCGTTCTAAAAATCTTCTGGTATTTTTCCTAGCTTCCATTGATCGTATATAATCTAAGAAAAATAATAAAAATGATCCATGCATTGTATATAAATCGTATGAAAATTCATGTGTTATTAAACCCTAGATTCGAAATAATTCAAAATATTATGCATGCGATTTTTCCAGGTCTAGTATATAATTTTCGTGGGCTCTATGATCTTAATATAACACTAGAAAAATACTCATTTGATTTGTTGAGGCTAAAAACTATTTTTGGTGAAATATGTTATAATCGGCTAGAAAGGGAAATTAAGAACAAAAATGCTTAGCGTGGAACTAGGGTTCAAAAAGGGTTTGGATCTGATGAATAGTGAATAAAAATGATGTTGAAATGATTGCTTAATGATGGGTTTCGATTAGGGTTTTATTTGGTTAAATATTGTGTTTACCGATTTGAAATTAAATATGAAAGGGTGTGTTTTGTCAATAATAAAACTCATGGACCATTTTTGTCGTGTTCCATAAATCATGTGTGACTTGTAAAAATTATAAAATGAAGGGCCTATATGTAAATTTTGTGAGAAAATGAATTAAGTTGAAATTGTTATATCGAATTGGAAAATTAATAAATACAAGGACTAAATATGTAATTTCTGAAAAGTTGAGGTCGAATTGTGTTATAAATGATATTCAGGGACTAATGTGAAAATTTGGATATTTATTGGACTAATATGTAATTATTATTAATTAATGATTTAAATGTAAATTCTAAGGACTTAATATGTAACTTTACTAAATGGAGGGACCTATTGTGTAATTATGGAATAATTAAAGGTCTGATCGTATAACTCACTAAAATAAGTGTTCATGGAATAATTTTGATAAAATAAAGGGCTAATGTGTAATTATGCATGTTTGAAGGTTTAAAATGTAATTTTGGAAGTTCAGGGGTGTAAAATGTAAATTATGAAAAACCTGAGGACCAAAAGTGTAATTATGATAAAGATACTTTGTCTCCAGCAAATGTTGATCAAATTAAGCCATATACTAAATATTTCTAAAAATGGAAACCTTCTAATTATGGAAACTTTCTAAAAGTGGAAACTTACTAAAAAGGGAAAGTTACTGAAAATGGAAAGATGGTTAATTAAGAATGAATTGTAATCCCCTTCTACTCCTTTAGGTGTGAAGAAGGAGAGACTTTGAGCTTTCCCTCATTTCTGTGCTTGTTTCTATTTTGCTTTCGACATAAGGTACGGATACTCTGCCCTTGTTTCTGTAAGGGTTCTATACAGTGATGTTGACTTATAATTCTGTTAAGTTTTCTCCAAACCATTGCTATGAACCCCATTTGGTTATGATCCTTTGATTATGAACCTTGATCTGTTGAACCTGTGATTTGGACCTTTGACACTAGTTCTGAACCTTTGATATGAACCCTCTGTTATGAACCTGTTATGATGAACCTTATGATATGACACATTTGATATGATATGACTCTTAGTTTGATACCCGAGCCACTTTTCTGTTACCTAGCCAGGAAGGTAACCTGGCCGTGTCTGTGATGCACCACTGGCATGACTCATGTGTGGGTGAGTGATTCCTCACACCGTCCCCATTCTGATTATGATATGCGCATTACTTTAATTATGATTATATATATGTTTCTGGGGGGCGTATGGATTGCAATCCTAGATCTGATCTGTTTAGTGGATTTAACTGTATATGCTATGATATGATTTGTCTGGTGACTGGTGCTGTGTGCAATACACGCCTTTCACAATTATCTGGGAGCTGATCACTCCATTTGATACATGAGGTCACCCCTCATATTATCTGTTGCCTAAGAGGTATCCCCTCTGTATGTGTATGATGATGAGTATGATATGATATGATATGTTTCTGGGCTCGTGGTAGATGACTATCCTATTTCTTCTCTTTTATCCATTTGATTCTGATTTATACCTTATGATATTTCCCGGTGCTTCACTATGTTTCTGTTTCATTATCTTTGTTGTATTATGTATCTGTTCACTGAGCTTTGTAAGCTCAGCCGCACGTTTTCTTTTCCGTGTGCGGCAGGTATCTAGCTGGGAGATGGATTTATGCTTGGGATGAGAGTTAGAGGAGCTTTTGCCTTAGATGATGTCCTACCCTAGTCTTACCATTTTATTTCAGCATTTTGGATATTGGATCTATTTCGTTATGTATTTCCTTGGGATTATTTCTTCCTTTCATTTGAGACTTATGTATTGAATTCCAGTCGTGTTGACTTGGTTTATGTCATGATTATGTTTATTGGCTTCCGCTGTGAATATGTATGTATGCTTTGATTTGTCACCATAATGTGATGCTTCTACCCTTGCCGGGTTGGGGTGTTACAATTATGGTATCAGAGCCAGGTTGCGACCTGTCGTACATAAGCTGTGGCCTGTGAAACATGTGGACCATAGGATTTGACCCTTAAGTTTTAAGTTTTGACTGGTGAGGCTCTGGGTAGGCATAGGTTTCTGTTTCGTCTTCCATTTCGTGCTTATTTTTCCCTTATGTTTGCTAACTCTTTTCATGATCATTCAGATGGTGAACACTCGCTTTACTCAGTACTCTAATGGGGATGATGGCCCCAACTTTGAAGAGATGATAGCCGCTGCTGTGGCTGCTGCTCTTCCGCGAGTGGTGACTGAGGTCACCAATAATATCAGGAATGGGGCTGGTCCTTCTGGAGGTGGTGGTGGTGGTGATGCTCAACCCACTGCTCCACCCGCTGCTCCTCCGGCTGGTATCCACGTGTGGATCGAGAGGTTTAATAAGCTAAAGCCTCTCACGTTCAGGTCCGCTGTTACTCCCCATGAGGCGGAGGATTGGGTTACGCACGTCGAGAAGTTGTTTCGTGTTCTGGGATGTACTGACGAGTTTAAAACTCGTTTGGCCACATTCAAGCTAGAGGGTGATGCTCAGAATTGGTGGACTGCTCTTGTTCAGGCCAAAGGGGATGATTTTGCTGAGACTTGTTCGTGGGCAGATTTTATTGAGGCGTTTTATAAGCAGTACATTCCTATGGCAGAGCAGCTGAGGTATGAGAGGGAATACGGGTCTATTCGTCAGGGTGATCATGAGTCTTCTGGAGATTTCATGCAGCGTTTCTTACGTCTGGCTAGTTTCGTGGGGCCAGAGGTTACTGGGGATTCGGTCCGTCAGGCTCGTCACTTCAAGTGGGCTCTTAAGAAATGGGTGTTAGACCGGATCGTTAACACTCCATTTGATGATGTGGCTAGTGTTCAGGACGCCGCGCGTAACATCGAGTTGTTGCATGCGGACAGGGTGTCTAATAAGCGTGATAGGGATGGTAACCGGGTAGATTTTCGGGGTCGGCAGGACCAAAGGCAGGATTCTCGGGGTCATGGTCGTCAGGACCAGAGGCAGGATGTTCGGGGTCGTCAGGACCATGGGCATGATCAGCAGGGTCGCCAGGACCGAGGTGGTGATTATAGGCGACAGGATTTCAGGAACCAGGATCGTCGAGATTCTGGTAGATATGGTGGTGACCGTCAGGGTCAGGGTGGTAATAACCGGCGTAGGGATTCTCAGCAGTATCAGCAGTCGGGATCTTCTGGTCAGAGAGGTTCTGTTCAGGCTCTACCTCCTCCTCCTTTGTGTACTACATGTGGGAAACCGCATCCGGGTCCTTGTTACAAAGCTTCCGGTGGTTGCTTCTCTTGTGGGTCTACTTCTCACAAAGTCAAGGACTGTCCTAAGAAGAATGTTGGTGAACCTAAAGTTGATACTAGAACCGCTCCTAATTCAGGCCGGGTCTATTCTATGACACGTGACCAGGCAGCGAGCACCTCAGGTACTATTACGGGTTTTCTGTATATTGAAGATCGTATTGTTTTCGTTTTATTTGACACTGGTGCTACGCATTCCATAATATCCACATCACTTGCAAATAAAATAAACGTAAACCCAACTCAATTAATGAACCGAATATCTATTGCTACCCCGATGAAAACTCATGTGATTATTGATGTTGAGTATGTTAATTGCCCTCTCCGTTTCGATGATCGTATTCGTCCTGCGAACCTTCTTCCCATTGATATGGTTGATTTTGATATTATTCTGGGCATGGATTGGTTAGCTGCTCATAAGGCGACCATTGATTGTTATGCTCGTAAGGTGATCTTTGGTGATCTTCACCATCCTGATTATGTTTATTCTGGTTCCCAACCTCTGAAATCTGTAAAGATTATTTCGGCTATGAAAGCCCGGACCTTGATTTCGCATGGCTGTCTTGGTTTTCTTGCTTCTATTAAAGATACCTCTGTTGATGTTCCTAACATTGATAGTATTCGTACTGTGCGCGATTTCGCCGATGTATTTCCGGATGAACTTCCTGGCATTCCTCCTGTCAGGGAAGTCGAGTTTAGCATTGATCTGATTCCGGGTGCTGAACCCATATCTAAAGCTCCTTACCGCATGGCACCGATTGAGTTAAAGGAATTAAAGGAGCAATTGCAAGAACTGTTGGAAAACGGTTTTATTCGTCCGAGCGTATCTCCTTGGGGTGCTCCCGTGCTGTTTGTTAAGAAGAAAGACGGGAGCATGTGTCTTTGCATCGATTATCGAGAGCTTAATCGCATTACGATTCGTAACCGCTATCCTCTTCCTCGCATTGATGATCTGTTCGACCAGTTGCAAGGAGCAAGGCATTTCTCTAAAATTGATCTGAGGTCTGGATATCACCAGCTTAGGGTGAGGGAGCAGGATGTTCCCAAAACGGCCTTTCGCACTCGGTACGGTCACTATGAATTCTTGGTTATGCCTTTTGGTCTGACCAATGCTCCTGCTGTGTTTATGGACCTAATGAACCGGGTATTCCATGAATTTCTTGATAAGTTCGTCATCGTCTTCATAGATGATATCCTTGTGTACTCTAAAACCGAGGCGGAACACGAACAACATCTTAGTATAGTTCTGGAGATCCTTCGACAGCAGAAATTGTATGCAAAGTTTTCGAAGTGCGAGTTTTGGTTGGATCGAGTGGCTTTCTTGGGTCACATAGTTTCTGCAGACGGCATCACGATGGATCCGGCAAAGGTTGAGGCTATCACAAAATGGCCAAGACCTACGAATGTGACGGAAGTGAGGAGTTTCCTGGGTCTTGCTGGGTATTATAGGAGATTTGTTGAGGGCTTTTCACGTCTTGCATTGCCTTTAACACAGTTGATGAGGAAAGGAGAGAAGTTTATTTGGACTGATGAGCGAGAGAGTAGTTTTGAGGAGTTGAAGAAACGTTTAGTGTCGGCACCTATCTTAACTCTTCCATCGGGTTCCGGCGGTTTTCAGATTTATAGCGATGCATCGAAGAAAGGTTTAGGATGTGTTTTGATGCAGCATGGTAAGGTTATCGCTTATGCTTCGAGGCAGCTGAAGCCTTATGAGGTGAACTATCCGACGCATGACCTTGAGTTAGCAGCTGTGGTTTTCGCGCTAAAGATTTGGCGCCATTATTTGTATGGAGAGACTTGTGACATTTTCACTGATCATAAGAGTCTTAAATACATCTTCACCCAGAAAGAGTTGAATATGAGGCAGAGGCGTTGGTTGGAACTTCTGAAAGATTATGATGCTAATATTCAGTATCATCCCGGTAAGGCGAATGTGGTCGCTGATGCTCTGAGTAGGAAATCCGGTATGATCGCGAGTTTGGAGTTTGAGCCTCGTATTTTGCATGATTTAGAGCTTCTTGATGTGGAGTTTTGTGTTAGTGGTCATGGCGGTTATTGGGCTAGCCTTACGGTGGAGTCCAATCTTATTTTGCGAATTAAGGAAGCTCAGAAAGAGGATGGTGAGCTGTGGGCTATAGTTCAAAATGTCGAGGACGGCAAGCAATCAGAGTTTAGAGTTGATGATTCCGGTGTAGTGTGGTTTGAGGATCGTCTCTGTGTTCCCAACGATCCTGAGCTTAAGGAGGCTGTTCTATCAGAGGCTCATAGTTCCCCTTTCACTATACATCCTGGTTCTACCAAGATGTACCGGGACCTTAAGCAACATTTCTGGTGGAGTGGCATGAAACAGGATGTGGCTTCGTTTGTATCTAAGTGTTTGACTTGCCAGCAGGTCAAGATTGAACACCAGAGAGCTAGTGGGTTGCTTCAGCCGTTGGAGATTCCGAAGTGGAAATGGGAGGAAATTTCCATGGATTTTGTGACTGGTTTACCTCTTACTCGTAGGAAGCATGATGCGATTTGGGTGGTAGTCGATCGACTAACCAAGTCTGCTCACTTCCTCCCTATTCGTGTGGACTACAGTGTTAGTAAATTGGCGGACATATTTCAGCAGGAAATCGTTAGGCTTCATGGTATGCCTACGGCCATTATATCAGATAGGGATCCTCGGTTTACGTCACGCTTCTGGAAGGGATTGCATAAGGCATGGGATACGCGCCTTAAGTTCAGTACAGCTTTTCACCCCCAGACGGATGGTCAGTCGGAGAGGACCATTCAGACCTTAGAGGACATGTTGAGGGCATGTGCCTTAGAGTGGACTGGTAGCTGGGACGATTATTTGTGTTTGGTAGAGTTCGCATATAATAACAGTTGGCACGCGAGTATTCGTATGGCTCCCTTTGAGATGTTATATGGTCGGAAATGTAGGGCTCCGGTTTGTTGGAACGAGGTAGGTGAACGCGTTATTGAAGGACCGGAGTTAGTTCAGATCGCTACTGAGAAAGTGGATGTTGCTAGGGAGAAGTTAAAGGAAGCTAGGGCTCGTCAAAAGAGTTACGCTGACAAGCATAGGCGTGACTTGGAGTTTAACGTTGGTGATCGGGTATTTCTTAAGGTTTCGCCGTTTCGAGGAGTTAAACGTTTTGGGGTTAAGGGCAAGCTCAGTCCTCGATTCATTGGACCGTTTGAGATTTTGGATCGTATTGGAGAAGTTTCGTATCGTTTGGCTCTTCCTCCGCAGTTATCACATGTTCACGACGTCTTTCATGTATCTCTCCTGAGGGGATACAATTATCATCCTCTGCATGTGGTGTCTTACCCTCTTGATCAGATTCAGCCCGATATGTCTCTTCCGGAGGAGCCGGAAGCTGTTCTTGATCGCCAGGAGCGAGTTATGAGACGTAAAGTCATTCCTTTTGTTAAGATTCTTTGGCGGAATCACCCAGAGCGGGAGGCTACCTGGGAGACCGAGGAATCTATTCGAGCTAGTTATCCTCACTTTGTCTTCTGAATTCTGGTATGTCTCAATCTTGTTTTCGATCCGTTTTTCATTCTGATTCTTTGCAAATTTCGGGGACGAAATTTTTCTTTTTAGAGGGGAAGAAGTTGTAAAACCCTAAAATCTAAAATGAGCAAAAAGACCAAAATGCCCCTGCTAGTTTAAAATTTAATTAAAAGCTTATAATGTATCAAATAAATTCCAAACTTCTGGCAATGCACATGTTATGATCCCAAATAATTTTGACAATATCATTTAACATTTATGCAAGTGGTAAAATGACTAAAATGCCCCTAGTAGTGCCGAATGGAATAATATCAAATTTTATTATAATTTAAAGTGTATTAAAATATGTAATTATGGAAATAAAGCAATCAAATATTTTGCTAACCAACTTAGCCGAAATTTTGGTCAATCCTCCCCTCCTATGACTCGGCCTACCCCTTTAAACATCAATCCACATCTCATTTACCTCTAACCCTAGTTGCCGAGTAGAGAGAAAAACCCAAAAGAAATTCTATAGCCTCCATTCGATTCACAAAAATTACCAAGGCATTTTTCTGAGTTCAAACACAATTCAAGGAGTCCTAGAAAAATCGTGTGAAGTCCATTTGTTGCCCGATTCATTTTTGGTGGAATTATTTCTATCGCTAGCTCAATTTAAAGGTATAATTCGTATCAATTAAATCAAGCTTTGTAAAATTCGATTCTTATTTTTCCTGGAGTCCTCATATCATATGTGATATGCGAAAATTGTGTACAAGGTGGTTTGATCCCATTTGGAGTCGTGGAGAATTCTTCCTTGTCGATTATCCATCCGAGAAGAAATAATTCGTGTGGTCTTGTTCAATCGTTCTAAAAATCTTCTGGTATTTTTCCTAGCTTCCATTGATCGTATATAATCTAAGAAAAATAATAAAAATGATCCATGCATTGTATATAAATCGTATGAAAATTCATGTGTTATTAAACCCTAGATTCGAAATAATTCAAAATATTATGCATGCGATTTTTCCAGGTCTAGTATATAATTTTCGTGGGCTCTATGATCTTAATATAACACTAGAAAAATACTCATTTGATTTGTTGAGGCTAAAAACTATTTTTGGTGAAATATGTTATAATCGGCTAGAAAGGGAAATTAAGAACAAAAATGCTTAGCGTGGAACTAGGGTTCAAAAAGGGTTTGGATCTGATGAATAGTGAATAAAAATGATGTTGAAATGATTGCTTAATGATGGGTTTCGATTAGGGTTTTATTTGGTTAAATATTGTGTTTACCGATTTGAAATTAAATATGAAAGGGTGTGTTTTGTCAATAATAAAACTCATGGACCATTTTTGTCGTGTTCCATAAATCATGTGTGACTTGTAAAAATTATAAAATGAAGGGCCTATATGTAAATTTTGTGAGAAAATGAATTAAGTTGAAATTGTTATATCGAATTGGAAAATTAATAAATACAAGGACTAAATATGTAATTTCTGAAAAGTTGAGGTCGAATTGTGTTATAAATGATATTCAGGGACTAATGTGAAAATTTGGATATTTATTGGACTAATATGTAATTATTATTAATTAATGATTTAAATGTAAATTCTAAGGACTTAATATGTAACTTTACTAAATGGAGGGACCTATTGTGTAATTATGGAATAATTAAAGGTCTGATCATATAACTCACTAAAATAAGTGTTCATGGAATAATTTTGATAAAATAAAGGGCTAATGTGTAATTATGCATGTTTGAAGGTTTAAAATGTAATTTTGGAAGTTCAGGGGTGTAAAATGTAAATTATGAAAAACCTGAGGACCAAAAGTGTAATTATGATAAAGATACTTTGTCTCCAGCAAATGTTGATCAAATTAAGCCATATACTAAATATTTCTAAAAATGGAAACCTTCTAATTATGGAAACTTTCTAAAAGTGGAAACTTACTAAAAAGGGAAAGTTACTGAAAATGGAAAGATGGTTAATTAAGAATGAATTGTAATCCCCTTCTACTCCTTTAGGTGTGAAGAAGGAGAGACTTTGAGCTTTCCCTCATTTCTGTGCTTGTTTCTATTTTGCTTTCGACATAAGGTACGGATACTCTGCCCTTGTTTCTGTAAGGGTTCTATACAGTGATGTTGACTTATAATTCTGTTAAGTTTTCTCCAAACCATTGCTATGAACCCCATTTGGTTATGATCCTTTGATTATGAACCTTGATCTGTTGAACCTGTGATTTGGACCTTTGACACTAGTTCTGAACCTTTGATATGAACCCTCTGTTATGAACCTGTTATGATGAACCTTATGATATGACACATTTGATATGATATGACTCTTAGTTTGATACCCGAGCCACTTTTCTGTTACCTAGCCAGGAAGGTAACCTGGCCGTGTCTGTGATGCACCACTGGCATGACTCATGTGTGGGTGAGTGATTCCTCACACCGTCCCCATTCTGATTATGATATGCGCATTACTTTAATTATGATTATATATATGTTTCTGGGGGGCGTATGGATTGCAATCCTAGATCTGATCTGTTTAGTGGATTTAACTGTATATGCTATGATATGATTTGTCTGGTGACTGGTGCTGTGTGCAATACACGCCTTTCACAATTATCTGGGAGCTGATCACTCCATTTGATACATGAGGTCACCCCTCATATTATCTATTGCCTAAGAGGTATCCCCTCTGTATGTGTATGATGATGAGTATGATATGATATGATATGTTTCTGGGCTCGTGGTAGATGACTATCCTATTTCTTCTCTTTTATCCATTTGATTCTGATTTATACCTTATGATATTTCCCGGTGCTTCACTATGTTTCTGTTTCATTATCTTTGTTGTATTATGTATCTGTTCACTGAGCTTTGTAAGCTCAGCCGCACGTTTTCTTTTCCGTGTGCGGCAGGTATCTAGCTGGGAGATGGATTTATGCTTGGGATGAGAGTTAGAGGAGCTTTTGCCTTAGATGATGTCCTACCCTAGTCTTACCATTTTATTTCAGCATTTTGGATATTGGATCTATTTCGTTATGTATTTCCTTGGGATTATTTCTTCCTTTCATTTGAGACTTATGTATTGAATTCCAGTCGTGTTGACTTGGTTTATGTCATGATTATGTTTATTGGCTTCCGCTGTGAATATGTATGTATGCTTTGATTTGTCACCATAATGTGATGCTTCTACCCTTGCCGGGTTGGGGTGTTACAAGCATTGTATTGTAATTACTGAATAATGAGTTCATGCAGTGATCTTAAATTCAGTGGGAGCTACAAGTCTTGATAGCAACCAAGATCATCTCTAGAATCTCTTGAGATGATTAACTTTCCAATTATAGACACTTGTGGTATTAAGGATAGTCGTGTACGTTTCCTTACTAGACGAGGTGATTCTATATCTACTTATACCTATGACACAAATCATATTGGTCACATAAGCAAACTATTGACGTGTTGTTTATCTGATACGTGATGTTGTTCCATGCACAAGTGGGAGAAATCTTATTGTGTGCAAGCAACAACATAAAGGAATATGATCATAAAGGGTTCTCTTGACTGCAAGGTCAGAGATTGATGTTCTAATGTGTTTTATACACATTCTAATTTATAGAACACTTGGAGTTAATATCTACTTTCATTACTAGATATTAATGACAAGGTAAATTACATACTTTCATCATTGCAGCCTCGACTGAAATAATGAAACTATGTTAATTTACAAGATTCTAAAAATTAGATAATTATTAAAACAAGTGTCAATATGATAATAAGACTACTTCTAATGTGAATATTTATGTATTGTTGTAATGACATAAATAAATGAAGTAATCTTATACTACTTCATATTTAAATGTTTATGTATTCTTGAAATGACATAAATATATGAAGTAATAAATTAACTTGAAATACTATTGAAACCAAGTTGTGGGTTTCATAATTACTTTAGTTATGCGTATTTATATTTTAGTATAAAGATATAAATATGAAGTCTTTTATTATTATAAGACTTATAACAAAGTAAGACGTTATATTGTTATGGTTTTTTAATTAAAGACATATACAAGAAGTCATTGAGTTGATCAATGACTTATAACGTACATTGGGATTATAACAGTTTATGTCTTTTTGGTAAGACATAGATATTAAGTGGCTTGGACAATAAGACACTTATGTTATAAAGTATGCAATTGGCTTGAAAAATCTATTGTACCATTAAATTGATTTAGTTGGTAAATAGGTAAGCCAAAAACGAAATGTATTTATCTCACATATTGTAAGATTAACTTTACAATATGTTAACCCTAATGAAATACATAAGTTTATGGTATGTTCATTTAGGAAAATCAAACTCTTGAAAAATTGTTTGATTAAAGATAACTATATCTTCTAATCTTCCTAAAGATATCAAGGTTAGAAAATTGAGTATGAATTGGATATACTCAATTAGACTCCAACCTAGAAGATTAATAAGACACCATTGAATATGGAATGTGTTGAATCACATTAAGTCTTAAAAATTGAAGTTCAGAATTTGTTAAACTACTTGTTGAGTAGGTTATTAACAAATTAAGGTTAGGAACTGTCAATTTGTATATGCAAAGTCCCAAAAGAGAACAAGTTTTGTGTTGCTCTATTTGCTAAGCATTTATAGGTAATCTTTAAATTGCAAAAGGCGAGTGGGAGTTTTATCTTCAAAAGATAAAAAAAAAAATTACAAGATACATAATCTTCTAAATACGCTAGCAAAATCGTAATGAGGATTTAACATGTTAGTATTAAATCTCAAAGATGATGGAATTCTTATTCATAGATCCGCAAGGATATCTCAAATATTTGTAGAATATGTTGAGGGTTATGAGTTACAGGATCGTGATATGCCTGTTAATAAATTGCAAATGTTATTTGGCAAATTACTCATACTATGAAAAATTAGATGCAGTCCAATAAGATAACTAGTTTGGAAGAGTAGTTAATCTTAGACTCTATAGTAACACTATAGAATAGAAATGAATTTCTACAATGGAAATGAAAATCCTAGAGATTTAAAATTCTTGTGTAGAAATCATAATGGACAAATTTGTATACATATTTAATATGTGAAAAGATTATCAATCACAATTAAGCAATTAAATGTGATTGAAATTCTTTCTAAGCACATTAAATATATAAAGATTATGACTGTCATTATTAGTTTCATGTATATGAAATTAATAATGGAATATCAAAACTCTTTCTTTAATAATTACTTGAGCGAGGACGAAAAGTAATTGAAATGAGTGTTTGAATTCGAATAATCTTTAGTAGTATACAAAAGTGCAAATCATTTGTAAATGGATTAATGCATGCATCTAAAAGATATACTTATTTTTAGCTATTAAATCTAGTTTTGATTTATAATTAAAATTAAGATATTTCTTAATATTCCTGAAAGCTAGTGGGAGTGATATATTTATTTTCTTATTTCATATGGGAAGTAACATTCCATTGACGTTAATATTAAATGTTAAGTCTTAGTGTGGAATGAAACTTCACATGAAAATTTAGAAAATAAAACCTTGGAATATATGTTTATTATCATAAACATAGGCGGTAAAATAACTGATTCTAAAAGAACATGATATTCTATTAGAAGATCTAGATAGAAACATATCTTTGAAAAGATATGACATGAATAAATCTAAGGTTGACAAAAGGATTATTCATGTACATCATGTTATTTGTTGTATCATGCTTGGATGCAAGATGATTGACAACATTAGTATCTAATTGAAAATTATTAGATAGCTAAGTGTAATAGATATGGTTTAGAATTTACATCCTCAGCCTGGATTTGCTCCAAAATTCTAAATATGAACCATATGGCATATTGTTGCTTGATTGATATTGTGCTCAAATCTTGAAGGATTTGAAGATATCAAAACATTACACGATGAATGTTAAAGTTTACGGAACTTTAAAAGAGCATATTGTTGTTTGGATACAATGATGCTAGTAAGATTGAGATGACACTCAATACTAGTCATGGTGGGAGCTCATCCTTATTAGGAGACCATGTATACTAGTTATGCTCAATATGAGCATAGTTGCATTATACAATAAAGAATTAGAATACTTTAACTACAAGGTTTGGTAGTTTAATTGTCATAAATTCGTGCATGAGGATGTCACGCATTTTATGAAGTATGTGGCAATATCTAGATAGATGAATGCACACATACAAGAATTTCATTATATGAAGATTCTCATGCATTGATCTAGTTAGTATTTGGATAAGGGACGTGTAAACAATTATTATTTTAATGAAATAAAGTGCGGATAGCGTTTATTCTCATTATTAATATTTGTGTCCTATATTTGCATGTTTAAATCCATGAGTAAAATTATTATATTTTATTCTAAATAGTCCGTTGTCAATTAATAATATGGGAATATTATTGAACTAAGACAAATGTGAGGATTGGTAGAATGGACTGTAGGTTGAGACACCAATGTCACATGATATTCAATATTGGATAAATTGAATATAGGACTTATCCCAACCACATGATTATACTTTATGGATCGTCGTCATCAAGTATATCATGAATATTTATCCTCAGACTTGAGATGACAGATAATTGCCGAGGATGTAGCTTATTTTCTGTAAATTGGTCTAACGCTAACCGTAAAAGGTAGTTATAAGGGCTATTTTCGGAAATGATGCGAAGTTCGAGGGTTATGCTCGCAGTCAATAAAGGATTTGTTCCTTCAACTTTGTGTTGAAGTTTAATACTGCTTGGCCACTCGTAGGATTGACAAGATGTTTGCGTGGCCACGCCCAAAGTCTATCTGGAAGACGTTCAGATGTTTTGGTAATCTTGTTCAATTACGTATAAACGAGAAACTAATGTTAATTATGGAATGACCAAGATCCATATCCAAATTAACGCGGTATTAGTAACAAAAGGATAAGTATGATGATTAATTTCATCGCGTGGTTTTTTCCAGGAGAACCATAACTCGGATCAAGCTGGGGGCATTGGGAAGGTAAAGCTAGGTTGACCCATGTCATTACTATATTAATGTTTATCCAAGTGGGAGCTGTTAGAGTTTGTGTATAAATATTAATATACGTATGTCCGGTTTCGAACCCGAGGCTCGGGATTGCACACAATAACGTGAGAGTTTCAATGATGAATAATTAAATATATTTCATATATTTATTTATTCATTTCACCAATAAAACACTTAACGACGGTTAGTACTTAACGGGGGTTTTAACTAACGACCGTTAAAGGACTAATTGTGAAAAATAGGAAAGAAGGATCTAGAATCCTTGTTGGACTCTAAGATCCGGCCGACCCATCCCTAGGAGGGGGAAAGTCGGTTTGGTTGGCTTGGGCACAAAGAAAAGAAAAACTATAAATACAATTCATTGTGTTTTGGTTTTTTCCTTAATCTTGAATCCCTACAAGCCTAACTTCTCTTCTCCTCTTTTCTCCTTAGCTTGAACCGATCGACACTTTTATTCCCACTAGGGAATTCGATCCAAGTAAAAGCTTTGCAAGTGTTTGGCTTGTTGGTGATCAAGAACCTAGCTTTTCTCATTGAAACGCTATCATTACGTGTGTACAGGAACGAGTAACAAGCTTACTTTAGCTTGTGATCTTGGAGCTTGATCGATCTATATATGAATCCTATTAGGGTTTATATTACTTGTTCTTGCTAGGAATCATTAAGGTACGTGTCTATTTAATTTAATTAATTACTTGTTCTTGTAGATCTATTCCGCTGCGTGTTCTTGATGATTATATGTGTTCATGATTTTATATATAGTTCACATATTCCAACATCCTCTCCTATTGAAATCGAACCTCCCACCTTTTCCGTTGCTAACAAAGATCCTCACTGGAAAAATGCCATGTCTGAGGAATATGTTGCATTAATCCGTAATGGTACTTGGTCTTTAGTCCCACCTGTTCCTACTGCAATGTGGTTGACTGCAAATGGGTATACAAAATCAAAAGGGAGTACCCTCAAGGCGCCATTCAACGGTACAAGGCACGTCTTGTGGCCAAAGGTTTCAATCAACAACCAGGCATCGATTATCATGAAACTTTTAGTCCTGTGGTCAAATTCACTACTGTTCGGGTGGTTCTCTCCCTTTCCGTGTCTCAGAGGTGGCCTTTACGACAATTGGATGTTCAAAATGCTTTTTTGCACGACGATCTGATTGAGAGAGTTTACATGCGCCAACCCCTTAGTTTTGTTGATTCACACAAGCCGGATCACGTTTGTCTCCTTCACAAGTCTTTGTATGGGCTTAAGCAAGCACCCCGGGTCTAGTTTCATCGGTTGTCCAGGGCATTACTTTCTCTTGGTTTTACAGGATCCAAGACAGACCCTTCACTTTTTATCTACTCTTCCAGGGAGTTAACTCAGTCACCTACCATTTAGTGAAACCAACTTACTTTTCTCTAATAAAATTCGCATGAAATATCATGGAAGTTTTGTCGTTTGTGATGAATATCCATATGTCACTTAATATAATCTTTTGATATGACCAAATGAGGTCCCGTTTGTATATCTTTAGCCATTTACATTTAGGTTTTGATAACAAAATACTAACACGTTGTTGACTTTTATTTTACTTTCTTCTTTCCCTCAATAAACTGAAAAAAATAAAATAAATAATAATAATAATAAAAAAATTGTCTTAGGTCATTTGAATACTATAGAAGTGCCAATAGTTTATTTGTGTTTTCTCATAGACTTTTTTTTTTTTTTTTTCTCGGAAGTTAAATTAACTATCGTATATTAAATGAAAATATTTTAATCAATTCTTTTTGGTTATATAGGAATGGATCAAATGACGTTAAACATGTATGAAAAAACAATAATACACAATTCAGTCGAAGCGGGGTATGGTAGAGTTATGATGTACACAATCATACCCCTATGTACCGGGTATGATAAAACGTTACATTTGTAATGACCGGTGAATGGTAGCAAAATTAATGTTTTGACTCGTCTAATGTAAAGATGATAGCAAAAAATATGCAAAATTGTTTCAATTTCGACATCATGTATGTATATCCCTTAGATAGTTTCACAACCAAGATCATGCTATTTTAAACTACCAGTGAAAAAAAACATCATTAATGCCTTAGAACCTTTTACATGCTGCTACCAATCCTAGGTAAAGATAGCGATCTCCTACGAAGACGCATGCCACCACTATGCACATCATCAACTATATTCACTATTTGGGCTTCTTGCACAATTGTATTCACTCCTTGCGCTTCTTGCACAACTGGTTCATGATCACTACCATCATCACTCGCGCTTTCTGTTTCCATGGGTTCCTTCCCCTTCGATTCTATCGTGTCCTCTTCTTCATTGCTGTTACCATCCTCTGAAGAAGTGTCATTGATGGTATGGAAGATGGTGACACTCTCTTTCGGGAGACTTTTAATAGAGAAACTCTTGTTGTTCGTATTAGAGAGCGGAATGAGGGATTTTGATTCCGGGCTTGTTGCATCTTTTCCTAAACTGTATGTTGTTGAGAGTTTGCGCTTTATACCATCTCTTTCTCTCACTAAATCATTGAGTTGTTCCAACACTTCATTGGTTGATGATCCCTCTGCTGCTGCTTTTTTCTCGAGCTCAGAGATTGTTCTATCAAATACTTTCTTTTGAAGCTGAAGGGAACTCTACAAAAAAAATATAACACTTACTTTAACATACATGCGGTCATCAAACTTTTAGCAAACCAACATGCCATTGGCCTAATGGTATCAAATGTGTGATTCAGCTTACTCTCTTTTCAAGAAAGTTTCCAAGATTTTGGTTTTGAAGCTTCTTTTTCTTCCAAAATACGCAACAAAATCGGACCAAGGCTGCTACTAATATCAAAAGAATTGTTTCTATGAATAGAAATAATCGAATTGCTTTCTCGTTACCTGTGAAACAGAAGTATAAATGTTAACTACTTTATTGGTATGTAGAGTCTCACATCAGTTCCTTTACCTGTATAGATGCTAAGGCGCCTAATTTCCATCATGGAACAACTTGATTCAAGCTTCTGAGCTGTTGAAATAAAATTATTATGACAATATACAAATCAAAGAAGCAAATTATACATAAAGTTATGAGGTCGTTACGTGTGCTCAAGCATGAAAGTGGATTGCCAGTATCTGCATTAGATAAAATAAGATGTTGTAACTTGTAAGCACAATCATATTGATTCTACATAAAAGTGGTTCAACAATATATGACAAAACTTACTTCGAATAGAAAGAAAAGCAAGAAGTATACTTTCATCCACAGTATAGCGCCTTAGATCCGTATTGTAGAATAAGTTCCACAATGAACCTGTTTCAGTGTTGAATAAGAGAAGACAGATTATGGACCACATATATATATTTTAAAAGTAAAGTTTTTATCACGCACCAAAACTAGATTACCAGGATAGCTTTCAGACCAATAAACAGTTCCTGTTGCAGGAACCAGCAATGTGACAACAGATTTGAGTGGCATCTTTGCTGAAACATAAGTGTATTCATTAGTTGTCCGGCTAATCTTTCCATCCATTATTGTCTGAGATATATAAACTGCATAGCCAGAGCAATCAACAACCGGCTTAACTTGAATCACTGCATCCCGAATGTCTCTTCTGGGAAATTTGTTAACAACCCCAGAAGGCGAAATTGAGTATAGAAACCCATCCAATGAACCAATTGATATCCAACCTGCAAGTCAACCCACATAAAAAAGATCTTAAAAATAAGATTTTTACATAAAATAAATATACTTTTTCATTCGTCCCATTTTAGTTGCATCTTTTTTAATTGTAAATATGTCATTAAGAGATGGCTTTTTGTCCTGTTTGAGTTATTCTCTAACCATGTTTTCATCATTATAACATGACACAAAGCCATTTTCAATTACTCAAATAGTCAACTGGGATGCCAAGACCCCTTTTTAGTGACTACTACAAAGGAAAAGGGTACATTGCCGTTATATGCAAAACACCTACTAATAAAGACCATTCAAGCTGGAAACCGAAGGACATATGCTAAAATTACCATTACTATCAGCAACTGGTGCAGAGTCATTTGTACTTAATGGCCCAATACTTTGTTGCCATAAAACGGTCCCACTCAACACATCAAGAGCAAGAATAACGGCTTTAGCTGGGACAGTGACATACAGGTGACCGTTGTTTCCAGCAGTAATAGTGAAGCTCTTTCCCAATGAGCTAAAATCCTGAATCCACTTAAACTGAGGACTACGAATCGACATTGAATACAGTTCTCCATGATTATTCGATATCTATATATAAAAAACTTTCACAATTATCAATTACATATATGGGGATACTTAGAAAATAGAAAAGTTGGCAAGAGAGCTTACATATAAATTAGATTCGCAATAATCAATAATGGGGACTGAAACGAAATAGCAGTTTGTGATATTTTTGCTACAACCATAAAGGTATCCCATTCGATTAACTACAGGCTCAATACTCCATTTCAGTTTCCCCTCAAACGTGAAAGCAAATAGCCCTAGTCTATTAAAGTTGATAAGAATACAAGAACTCGATATACTAACTGCCAACCCAATAATCTCATTCAGCCCTTTTAAACCAGTTTCTGGACCCAACAACACCTTCCCAGCGGCTGCAGGAGGTCTAACATTCCTAGTATCTATTTTTAGTAAGCGGTTCTCCGCAACCAAATATACCTACCAGCAAATACATTTCATTAATCAATACTAACAAAAGTAAACAATATTACTACTTTTGAAGTTTTAGCGTTATACTAATACTACCATTCTTGCAGCTCCAAAAACCGGGCTTATACCAGCATTGCATGTGTAGTTGAGAGGAATTCTTTTCAAAATCGAGCCGTTGCTTTGGAAAACCAATAAGTCCTTTTCTAGGCATATGTAAACGTTCCCATCCTCGCCCATCAGAGGATTTGACAGCCTTATGTTGGCGTGAAGTGACTGTCTTTCTACATGCAACAATAAAATTGGTAAAATTTAAAGAATAATCAAGGTTTTTTTCCATATAATTCCAACTATCTTTTACTTCTCGGTCGTTTTAGCCATTGCACTTTTTGAAGTGCATTCAGGATTCAAATTCTTTGACAATCCATATAAGCACAAATAAAAGTACAAAAGCATTGATTTCATTCTTGGAAGAGGCATTAGATGCAATATATCAGTTGACTGTGTAGAATTGAGATGGGTTTCAGAGTATTTCTTTCTTGATCGATGGGTTGTTTTCTAATGAAGAGTGAAAAGCTAATCTTTGGTTTCGTTATGTGATAATATTTGTTGTTCCATGCTTATTTAAAAAAAATTAGTGCTGATGTTTTGTACAAAGATGCTCTCCAAATTGTCTTAGAAAGTGGGTATAGTTATTTTGTGAAGGGGTAACACAACTTTGTTAGTTTGGAGGATTATCATTATCCTACTCATCATTAGTTGTTAGCTTGGAGGATTATCATTATCCTACTCACCATTAGTTGTCTAATTGTAATTCATTAATTGTACATTAATTAGGCTTAGTTGTAGCATAGCTAGCATGGGCTAAGTCTTATCCTTGTATCCTATATATATGGCGTTTGTATGACTTTGTATGATTTTATGGAGATATACATAACACAAAACAATATCACTTTCAAACTTATGATCCTTATGTTTTCAGTAAAATCAGATATATTTGTAGATTACGTTGGTTGATTACATTTGTAAGTCCATCTTTAGTTCTTATAACCATCGGTAGTACTTAGGTGGCAAGAGAATTTGTGAAAGCCTTTACTAAGCTACATTAGTGGCATCTAACAATATGGAAATCCGTTGTGTAGAACCTAAACAGATGAACACAAATGAGTATCAACTAATATATACCAAGGTTGCATTTGATAGCACAACAGAAAGGTCATAAATCTTTTTTAACCCTTGCATATCCGTCAAATTTCCTTTATCAAGACGATATCACTACTATATCATCAGTGTTCATAGCTGCTGTTGAAACTCAAGCTTATATTAATGTGATCAGAATATAATGTTAAACCATGATGTTGTAAGTTGAAAAATGGAAGATATCTTTATTCACACGAGTTCAGCTCACATCTAGTGAAATTGAGGACTGTAAAGCTGTTGTTGATATGGTTAGTGGTAAGTCAAAAGGTACGGTTTTATATTGTTTTAACATAGGAGTGGGTCGAAAAAGGCGCTGAATGAACCGTAAAAGAAGATTGGCAATATGGTGACCAATTTCTGATGTAGGTATGGCAATATCGAGTATAATTATTTTTTGATATCGGTAAGTCAACAGGTTACGGTTTTTAAATAAGCAGCTAACGCACATATTTTTGAGAAAGACAAGTCAAAATTTCTGATATAGATATACTAGCTTGCTGGTGTCATTTTTTTTTTCTTGTTGTCATTTTTTTTCTTGCTGTCATTTGTCAATGGTTGTTGTCAATGGTGGTTGTTGTATTTGCTTGCTATCAATTTATACTTGCTGAATATATAACTGATAGAGTGGGATACAAAAGTGTATTACTTAACTATGCAGAAATGTTTTATTTAGTTGTAGGATTATTGAATGAAATGTATGAAAGTCATATATAAGAGGCTTAACCAATGTTCTGGAACGAAAGAACTCATTTGATTATTAAATTGAAGGGACAATTGCATGCTCGGTCCACCACTCCACCGTGTCCAAACCCAGGACCGAACCGAGTGACCCGAGGAAAGACCTACCCAACCCGACTGGCCATCGGTCCGGTCTCGGCTTCTATAATTTTGGATTTTTGGTCCGGTCCGGTTTTGGTAAAATATATGGTTTTATATTGTTTAGATTTTCATGGAACGAGCTCTGAAATCTAGTTTGTTAATATGGTCCTTTTTTATTTATAAAAAAACAGCGTAACTGAAAACACGCCCAATTATAAATTAAACTGTACATCTAATAACAAAATACAGCAAATCAAGTATTAGGCTACAAAAAAAAATCAGTAATAACTGAGTTCAACTAGCAAGTTAGATATGTAAACAAACAAACCTGATATGAAGTGTTGATGTGAAAAGCCAGGGTCCGAAGCAGCAGACGAACTTAATCCGATCATGTATAGTGTTAGAATGCAACTCAACATTCTAAGAATCTGGGACATATTTGTGTAAAAACCAAAATTTTCCTAAGATTATTATGAAGATAGTTCATGTGTTTGAGGAACGGTTATTTAACCGCCACAAGATGGCGGGAAATGTATATAGATGACGTGCAACACACTATTTTTTATTAAGTTTTTAAGTATTTGGTCATGAGAGAAATGTATATAGATGACTTGCAACACACTATTTTTTATTAAGTTTTTAAGTATTTGGTCATGACAAAAAGATTTTTTTTTTTTTTTTTTTTTTTTTTTTTTTTTTTTTTTTTTTTTTAATAATTATATTTGGCACATCGATTGTTACATTTTTATCGATAGTTGTATAGTTTTGTAAGACTAGTCATAATGCCGACCCTTATAAGGTCGGTCTACCCATATTGAACACGGCCCCTCCTCGTTTTTTGCTTGATTTGATTGGTCAAGCGACCGAAAGGAAGCATTTGGTTTGTGTGAGTGAGATTTTATTTAATTAATTTATGTGGGGTATGTTTTTTTGTTGTAACTGGGGTCGCCTTACTACAGGCTTAGGGTCATGTGTTTGGTTTAGGAGAGAGAAGTTGATGTGAAAGAGTGGTTTGGTAATGGGTTGGGTTGCCATTACTACTAGCCTAAATTTACCTTTGTAAGTGGAATTTTAACTTTTTATGTATAGTAATGTAAAGATTTTTGTCCCATCAATTTGAAAACTTGGGGTGTCTGATTGCCTCTTAATAAAATGGGTCAGCACTGAGTGCTAAATCGTACAGCATGTAGTGTGTTTGATTTGGAAAAATAGTACCACTGAATGTTTTAAATTGCACCGACCGATTCACCCAAATGTGGCCCCTAAAGTCCTAAACCATTCAAATTGTAGCCTTATACTTCCTTTTTCACGTGTTTCTTTTTTGTAAATCACTTTTAATTCCATGTTCCTATCTTTATTTATACATTTCCTTAGAGCACGGGGTGCAGTTCCTCATAAGCTTCGCCGTATGCCTACGTGGACTTCGTTTTGGTTCGTTGCTGCACCACAGGTGCTCGCCGAAACTCGCCGAAAAAAAATGCTCGTCTGCACGACGAAGGGATTTGGCTGACATGTGGGGCATGTTTGAACGGTAATATTACCGTTTGGTGTTTATTTTTTTTCCCTTCCCTATTTAAAACACACAAACAATCAAATTCACATACCAAATCAAATTCACATATCAATTCAAAACACTCCAAGCTCACACACTCACTGTGATCAAAACGAAGGAGAAACAACCATGTCGCAAAACCCAAACGAGCAAATGTATTTCACCAACATTTTGTCCTCAAACCCATACGCGGGTTCGTCAAACTCATCTACTCCCTCATCAAATAATTCCAACTCGCCATCCCCACAAATTCCTCCATACGGAACGCAATTGCCTCCCGAGGCTATTTATCAAAATCAACAATTTGCGTTCCAAAATTTCAGAAATTACGCACAACGTCCGGGTGGAATGCAACCACAATTCTTTAACCCTTCCCAACCTTCATCGTTTCCGACACCACCATGTGAACCTCAATTCAAATCACCCGCGGACCGTCAACCGGGCAAAGGACGCGGGAAAAAAACAGTGGCAAAAAAGTCGAAAAGGGTCGTGAATTTGGACGATGATGATGATGATGACCTTGAGATCGTGGCTCAAGGTTCGAGGAGAATCTGGGCCAAAGAGGAAGAGAAGCTACTTGCGGAATTGTGGATTGCAGTCTCGCAAGACAAACAACTCGGAAACGACCGTTCCGATGAGTTTTTTTGGAACCAAATAACGGAGGCATTCAACGAGCAAACAAACCATGAGGGTCGTACCAAGAACATGCTCACTGGTAAATGGACACGGCTCAACGGCGACTGCCAAAAATTCAACGCTTTGTACAAACATGTGCAGCGTCGAAGCGGTCAAAACGACAACGATCATCTGGAGGCCGCGAAGGAAAACTTCGAGCAACGCTTTGCCGGGAGGAGGTTCACATATGTTCACGCTTGGGAAGTTCTGAAACAATACCCCAAATGGGATGCGGAGGACCCGATTGATGTGACTTGTCTCGACGATATTTTTGGTCCCGACCGACGTCCTCGTCCCGAAGGCGCCTACAAAGCGCGTGCTTCAAAGAAGCAGAAGTCGACTTCTACGTCGAGCGCGGCGAGCTCGGGTGGTAGTCAAACGAGTTCGTATTCGGGGTACTTGTCCGAAAAATTTACACAAAAAGCGGAGGTTCAAATGGCCGCGTACGAGGCGAGAAGGGAGAAGGATCGGCGACTAATGGAGATGGAAGAGATGAGGTTTCTGGCTTTTGACCCCGTCATTTCCGATCCGGAGGCGGTTGCTATCATTCGGCAAAGACAGAAGGAAATAAAGGAAAAATTCCGGCGCAACAACGAGGAGTAGGAAGACGAGGATTAAGTGTTGTTTTAATATTTGTTGTTTCGTTATTTTAATTCCCGTATCGTTTTTTTTTCTTCGTATCGTAACGTTATGTTTAATGTGTTTGAATAAAATGTTTTATGTTTAATGTGTGTTTTAATAAAATGTATTGTATTTTTATTTGAATAAAATTAGTTTTAGTTTATTTGGATATTTGATAAAAAAAAAAAAATAAAAATAGTGGTGGGGCCCAAATGAGTAAGTTGTGGTTAGTTGACTGGGGAGGGGGGTTGTTAGTTGTGGTTTGTTGTGCTGATGTGGCACTCAGTGGGGCCCGAATGAAGAGGAGAGCTAGTTGTCTGCACCCCATGCTCTTATTGTCGTGTTTCTGTTTTCCAATGACATATATAGCAGGTAGTATCCGATTATGACTCGGGGACGCTTGGTTCAAATAAAGGAATGGCAATGGCAAGATAATAGGAATACTAAGGAATGTAATGCCATAACCCCCATTTTGTTGAGTAATGGTTGATTACCCTGTTTTGGGTAATGCTCCATGTGGAAAACTAGAAGGGGGGGTTGAATAGTTTTACCGTTTAAAATTAATTTAAACCGTTTTGTAACTTATGTGAATTCAATGAAACTATGCACACAAAAATAATCAAACAATATATACAAGAAGTAAAGAGAGAAATGATTAAACCACATAACACGGATGTTTATAGTGGTTCGGCTACAAGGACTCTTTTCCTTGCCCTACTCCACTTCCCCGAGCCTTTAACTCGAGAGTTATCCTTCACTAAGAAACAAACTCCTTTCTAGGTGGAGAAAACCTTTATACGTTGCTTACTTCCTTTTCCAGTACTAAGCTAAACACCGGGTTCTATTTCAAGGTAGAACCAACCTAACGTCGCCTATACAATTACCGACACTAAGCTAGATGTCGAGTTCTTTACAATGGTTCAACCACTCCCGTTTGGTTCTTTCACAAGGGTACAACCACTCCCTACACTCTTTGCGTTTTGAGGATTAAAACACTAACCACACTCACTGAGATAAATGATACAAATAATGATGTGTGAACTATAACTATATCACACAGTAACTTATGCTAAAGGTTTTACACGTCTGTGTTGAACCTTGATGCTTAATCTCCTTTGCTACAAAAGGAAAGATCAATGAAATGAATGAATGATAAATGTTAGATGATATGTAAATGAATGAGTATGAATGTTAGGCTATATGAGTGATGGTGTGTCCAAATGATCAGCTTGCTATTTATAGGCAAGCTGGTGAACAGCCGGCGGATCCGGCGGATCCCATAAAAGGGATCCGTCTTTGATGTCATTTGGTTCCGCCAAACATGACAGCTAAGAGTTTATGGATATCTTTCCAAATCCAGCTGTATCCTTCACATCTTTGTTATGTCACATCAAAACCTTCCAAAGTCAACTATCTTGCTTGAAGATCTAGCAAAGATATTACATAATCTATGTATGATGCATGCCATGATGTCATTGTATCATTTTAAAAATAAAGTTTTCTTTTAAAGAAATAAACTAGTAGATGTGTAAAATGTAATTCTAAGTAAACTTGTGAAATGTAAAATGTGTTTTAAAGAGACTTTAGCTAGTATTTATAATTTGCTAAAAGATATACTTTGTAATTGTCATTAACAATACCAAGTAAAGATTGTAAAATATAAATAACGTTTTTAGGACGATATTTGTATTAACAATCTCCCCCTTTTTGTTGATGATAAAACATAAAGTATATTTTTGAGCAAATGAATAAATATAACATGAGTTCTTTAAAATATAGATTAAGTTTGTTTTATTTGAGTTAAAAAAACTCTTTTTATGCAAAAGTGTATGTACTGTGATGATTCACAGTTATGCAAACTTAATCCTTTCTCCCCTTTTTTGTCGAAACAAAAAGAAGAGTTGCGTAGGGGAATGTGATTATGAGAACTTTAAGAGCCCCCCCTTGTTTGATACTCCCCCTAAATGGAGTAACAAGGTAATGATGCATGATCCTACAAAACAAATGGTTAGAAAAATGAAATGCTCCCCCTCGATGTATACTCCCCATTACAAGAGTCCCAATGTATACATTAGAAGGGTATGAGATGCTGCAAAAGAAATGTTAGTTGTGAATAGCTTCAATGGAGAAGCATAATGCATATGAAATGGTCATCCAAATAAGAATGTTAATCTAGTTGACTTTAAAAAGTCAAAATGTAGTGTCTGATCAAAATTTTGTACCTAAAGTATAAATGATCAAACTATAATGTAGATTCCAAATAGCTATATAATGATGTTAGGCACCTAACTAATGATAATATGCTATATGTTGATCACTCATAAGCATAAAAACATCACATTCATTCATTGAAAATTATGTGACAAAAGTCACAAACATAATATGATGTTACATGAAAATGAAAAATACATCCTAAAAATAAAAAGTCCCACAACAACATCTAAAAGGTCCTATATAATGAGACTTAAATTCTCCTATTGAGGAGGATGAGAGATGGCGTTTAGACGCTCAAGAATGTGGTTCAAAATGAACCTCATTTCATTTTGGAGCTCGTGCACCAAAATGTTTGTCCTTTGAGCTATGTGAGCGGTTCTTTCACACATGTTGCAATCATGGCGAGGAAAACCGGGCGGAAGAGTAGACTTATTTGGTTGTGGTGGAGGTGGTGGTGATTGGTTGTTGGGTAGTGGTGGTTGTGCTTGTTCATTGGTTGTTGGTGGTGTTTGGAGGGAGTTCATGAGGATGTTTTGGAGGTCCATGGCTTCATTGAGGCGGTGATCTACCATACCCGAGAGAGTGTAGAGACGGTTGAGCTCTTCACTAATCTCCTCTTGGGTTTGAGGCAAATTGATCCACATTGCCTCGTCTATGGCAATGAGAGTTGATGTGGGTGAGAGAGGTGGTATTTGAGGTTGAGATTATGGTGCATCATGGTATAAGGGACCATGGATATTCGGGAAAATCGGATGAAAAAGCATAGGCTCTTGACCTTCAAAGGTCATGGGTGGAGGATTGGTTGATCTTGGTGGGAGATCCTCCAAGTCATCAAGGTATGGATGAGGTGATGTAGGTAGAGTCCTAAATAGCTCCATAGGTTGGAGTTTGGGTGAGTTTGGTTGTGATTGAGATTTGACAGTCTGTGATGGAGCGGGTGGTGGTGTGGTTGCTATTGGAGTTATGGTTGGAGGTGGAGTTTGTATGACAACATTTGATGGTGTAGGTGTGGATAAAGTAAGGAAATTTTCACTTGCTATAGGAGATGAGATATTAAGAGGAGATGATTCCTCTGATGATAAGTTAGCAAGATTTATGAAGCAACAGGGCTTAACACTAATGCGGGCATTGCGTTTTGGAGGTCTAGAGGTGGAGGAGTTGGTTGATTTGGTCATGGTTAGCTAAGAGAACTAAGATGTACAGGTTATATGTTGTGAAGAAGGTGAATGAGTGAGTTTTGCTCTAAGTTATGATCTTAATATATAGGCAGATGGTTTATAGAAACTAGTGTTTGGATTTGATGTAAATCCAATAGAGAATGTTGGTTCCTAATGATTTGGAACAAAAATTTGTGCAAATCACATCACATAAGTCAATCCATAGAACTTATGTTGAGTAATATGATGAAGATATGCAGTAAATGCAAGGGGATAGTAGAAAATCCTGTGATGTGATGTACCCACGGATTTGAAGGATCCCTAAAAAGGGTTCCTTGTTTGTATTAGAAAGGTAACTCACTCCTTAAATTTAAAAATTCAAATTTTGGTGGGAAATGTTGTTCTTAAGTTTCTAAGAGTTTCTAAATTATTCTAAGATGTATAATGATCAGTAAACCTAGTCTAAAGAATACTAGAAACTAAAATCTAAGAATCGGGATGAGTCGAAAAGTTTTAGAAGTTTACTGTTATACCTGCGGATCCAATCGACAAGGCGTGCGGATCCAAATTTTGGGATCCGCAGGTTGAAGAGTGGCGGAGCCAACGCTAACACATGGCGGATCCAAAATGAGGGATCCGCCAGATCCGTCGTTAAGCTTGTAGGAAAAATGTTAGTGTCTGATAGAGAAAATTGTTTAAAGAATGAGAGGCCAAATCTATCATGTATTAAAGTAAGATAGTACTACAAATATTTGATCACCTACAAATATTGAAATATAACTTTTATTCATTGAAAATTTGTTTGTGACAAACGTCTCAAACTTGAAGTTACATTAGAAGGTCCCTAAAAATTGAAGAAATCTTAGAATAAGTACACTAAGATGATACTTAGGAAAAGCTAACAGCTTCTATGAAGTGGAATTTGTTGGTGTTGATGGAGATATGATGGAAGCTAGCCACATAGTTTCTAAATCCTTGGTGTCACAAAGGACAGTGTCATGTTCTTCATTTTCTTGAGTGTTTGTTTGATTTAGCCACATTGAATCATCAATGTGTTGAAGTGTGGTAAGTAGATCATGTGGTTGAAGGTTGGGTGAATTTAGTGGTGATGATGATTTTCTTTCTTCAGATGGTAAAGGTGATGGTGAGGAAGTGATGAAGCGAAAAGTGTACCGCTTTTAGAGGGTCATTTAAGCTCTAAATCGTATTTATTTGATCAAATATTGCCCTAAATCGTTCCTTTTGTCATTTTAGGTACTTTGGAGAAGAAATCTGGAAAAGGAAGCATTTTGGACGTTTTTGGAGCATAAAAGTGAAGAAAACGGCAAAGTCTCAAAATTATGCTGGAAACTACCTTTGACGACATCAGGAATTGGTCCAGACGGCGTCATGGCTTGGCAAAAGTGGTGGATATGAAAATTACTCATGATAAGCCAGAGAATTTTGCATGAAAAATCTGACGGCGTCACCCTTTAATGTGATCAAGGTCGTCACGGCTTAAGCTAAAGAGGGACGGCGTCAAGCACTAATCTGACGGCGTCAAGCCTTGATAAGCCAGAGCGGATTTTGGAGGTCTAAAGAGGGACGGCGTCAGGAAGGCCATCCGGGAACCCTAAAAGTGGCGAGGTGACGGCGTCAGGATCTACAACGTGACGCCGTCAGCCCTTAAACTCTATATATAGTTTTGCAATTTTTTGTCATTAGTGTGGAACTTTGTGTGTAACCTTTTGGGAGGAAACCCTAAGACGATTTTAGCAGCTTTTTCAAGGCTTTTTGCCTTGAGATCTTCCATGTTACATTGAAGATAAGTTATCAATTAATCATTCAATATGTCTATGTGTTGTTTGATTCTATCTTGTTCTTGTCTTTTGTCTAACATGCTAGGCTAGGTTTTCTTTGTGTTTGCTTAGATCTAATGAAACCTAACTATTGATTATTGATTATTAGTGTGTTATTAATTGTATTGGATGATTGTTCATCTATGTTAGGCTTAAGAAAACTGGCTAACTTCCTATTCGGTAACTTGCTTGAACGTCTTAAGAAACATGAACCAATGCGTACTAAGGTTTTTATGGTTGTATTTAATGCATGAGCGAATTCTAGTGATCCCATGTTAGGAGCTTCTTAGCCGGCTCGACATAGGAGTGAAGTAGGAGCTTATAGAGTTGGGGAAGTACGTACGCCACCCCACGATTGGTATTAAGAAATACACCCGTCATCCACGCAATTAATACACACTAATCAACCGGTAAAAGATAGTTAGGGAGTAAGGAAATCTAAGTAAACACATTTCTCTCCACATAAGTTTCATCAACCTTTTCATTTTCTGTTATTTTATTTTATTTGCATTCGTAGTAACATGGGTTAGTTGACTAGCAACTAATTCCACCCACTCTTTCAAACCCGAGATTTTACTTGCTTTCATAAAAAATTATAAAAACATAAAAAAGAATCTTCTCTCACCCCTAGACCTATTAGAGTAGTTTTTCAATCCTAACGACACTATTCCCTGTGGAGAACGATCAATCCCCCGTACTTACCACTACACTATACTACATCGGTCAGGTACACTGCCTGGTGGGGTTGTAAGCCTCTTGAGATCCCTCGAGAGGTAAAACCTGTTGTAAGGTCGCAAAACCACGCATCAAGTTTTTGGCGCCGCTGCCGGGGAATAGTTATTGTTTAGGTTGAATTTTTATTTTATTAGGTCTACTCACTAGATTCCTTTCTAGTGAGATTTTTATTTTATTTTTCTAGGATTTCTTGTAGTCTATCTTTTTCTTTGTGCCCTTTGTTTGTAAAACCATTTTCATTTGTCACTATGGCAGATGAAATTCCATTTAGATCATTGACAATTGAGGAACAATTATATTTCACCAATAGATTTGCTTCCTACGATGAATTTTTGCGTAATCTTAGTGACACCCAAGAGGATTTGGGGGTAAAGCTAGATGGGTTTGATGAATTCTGTGCATGTGTGATTTCTATTAGACGATCATTATCAGGATCAATTCCTTTTAGTGAGACCCGTTGGATGAATTTTGAGGAAAGCTCCCTAACCATGGCCAATAAGTACGACGAATTAATGGATTTGTATGAGCAAGATGACCTAGTTTCTAAGAACATGAACTTAGAATCAAACCAAGACTGTGAAGTGGTTAATGTTGAACTACCTAGGTGCATGCTTGGATTAGATTTCACCAAGACATATGATGAGTATGAGGAATCCGTTAGGCAAATGGAACATAGTGATCAAGTTATTGAGAATGATTCTTATGAATCGGACCAAGAATTTGAGATGAATAGAAAAGGATTTGAGATACCTAGGTGCATGTTGGGGATAGACTTCAACAAATCACATAATAAGCACATAGGTAATCAAGATAAGAGGGAGGATAAAGTAGAAAATCCAAGTCCACCAAGTACTCCACAAAACCCACCATCACTTGAGGCACACACACCGCCCGTGACTTACCCGGAAGAAGTAGAAGAAACTTTAGGAATCCCAATGGAGGTAGAACCCTTGGACCAAGCACCACAAGAGGATATAGGTTTGAATACTTATAGTGATAACCTTACTCTTAGTTCCAGGGAATTTCCTAGTGTTGATGAACCGGAGCCTCAACCTTTACACAACTTTCCATCCTTAGATTTACATCTAGGAGACAAAAGAGGAACCGACCCACCCATCAACCCATATTATCCGGGTAGTTTTAGGATGAAGGAAGCCATTCACTCACCCCCTTCACCTCACGTGGCATATTTCCACCCTAAGGGTGTGTATCGCTACTTTCACCCGCACTTAATCCTAAGTGTAGGGAAAACCTCTCCTATTTCTGTTAAATAAGGGTAGAGTCAGGCTCGTGACTCGAACAAAAACAAGCGCTTCTTGGGAGGCAACCCATGTTTTTAATTGTTTGATGTTTTTATTTTATTTGTTTGTTTGTGTCATATATGCTTAATCATAATTGTTAAATTTTCATGTTTCGAATAATTTGTGAAAATGCTTTATCTTGTTTTTAACCTCGTCTTAATTGCATATAAAGGTATTTTACAAAAAAAAAAAAAAAAAAAAAAGAAAAAAAGATAAGTGTAGGAAAGTTTATATTTTGTTAAAAAGAACAAAATTCGAACATGGAAAATTCACAATTCATGATTAGCATGTATTCTATCTTGTTTATGTGTCAATACTTGTGGACATGTTTTATGAGTCCCTATTTGTAAGTCATCCCGCAAGTATCCTATCCTTTTATTGCTTTGTTTTGTTTTTATTTCTAAGTCTGGAAATACATCTAGTTGTGGTTTTTCTTTGTTCGGTTTGATGCTTTGGTTTTTGTGTTTGTTGGTTACAGGTATTATTGGATAAGAAGATGTACGAGCAACACATCAAGAGGATGATTATATTTCTGGAGTGAAGCTTATCATGTCCATTCTCTTGGAGGGAGATTTAACCATATTATCACATCATCCATACCGAGCGAATCAGGGGAGTATTAGTTTCTTCCATTCTCATTTATTTTTACTTTTACATCTTTTGTCTAGAACATTGGGGACAATGTTCGGATTAAGTGTAGGGAGGGTAAATTAGGATGCCTTAGAAACTACAACTTCGCTTGATTTTTGTTTTGTTTAATAGTGAATGTGTAATAAAGCCAAGAGAAATATTGGTTAGGGCAATTTTAGTGCCAAATTTAAATTTTTTTACAACATTTAGGAGTGAAACTTTGATTTTAATAAGCGTCTCATGGATAGGAGTTATATGACTAGCACAAAAAAACCGTACCACTAAAAAATTTTCCACCCCCAAATATGTGAGGTTCGCCCCTAGAATTGGTAGGAAAAGCATTTATGCTATGATGTGTGTACCGGTAGCACTTAGATTCTAGAACTTGCGTTAGGACCATTCCGAGGCCACAAGTGAGACTACATTCGTGTAGTTAGATTTACTACATGATAAGAGGCATTAGGATTAACCCATTGTTTTACACCTGTGTTTTTGTTATAATTACATTGGCTACTTTGGTCAAGTAATTCTCCCACACCCTTTGCGTTGTACTCATTTTTAGTACACGATACCCCTAGTACACCCCTCAGAGCCTATCTTTTCGTTTCGACCTTTAAGCATTTTACTTAAAGGAAGAATTTGTTACACCCCACTAAAATGTACACCCAAATCGCCTTAGCCTACCTTGTATGCACTCATTTTTAGTGCATTATTGTGACAACATTTGTTTAAAACCCAAGTTAATTATCTAATTGATTACATGGTTGCTAAGTCGAGTCATATCCTTGTAAATATTGTTTTGGGACGATTGGGACTCATGGGTAAAGTACTAGTGTAATGGAGTAATGGGGAAGAACATCATTTATTACCCCCATATGTGCTAAATATTTTAAAAGTACTCCAAGTTTTTCAATTATCTTAATTCGAGTCATTAGAATAGTTATTTGTAAAGTTATGTAAAAGTTCAAGTGTAAGGGGAATGCAACGCCCCTATGATGTATTATTTTGGATGGTAGGGCAAGAGTGTATGAAAAAAAAAAAAATGAGAAAAAAAAAAAAAAAACATACGGACTACCATCCCGTTTCATTTTATGTTTATTTTATGTTTTTGTTATTTTGTTTTTAGCTTAAGATTGAGTCGAGTCTTGGCTTAGCAACATTGTATAGTACATGTAATTAATCAAGATCTTTAACTCGCCACCAGTAAAATATCCCTTATCCAACAAAACCGTGTTTATCATATCCCTACACCTAACGTTATAACCCATTTAAAAGCCCTCTTTGATAGTTTATCTTAGGTGCTTACGCCTAGTGGAGGAGGTTTTCGATCCTTGCCCAAGCCTATGGTAATCTATTTGCTATGACAGGTAGTGAGAGATATTATCCGTTTTCATTTATGAGATTTATTTTGATGACACTTGAGAGATGTGAGTATCTAAACACTACTTGTGAGGTGCTAGTATGTAATCTCCGTGCTTATTATGATTAAAGTGGAACGACTATTTGTTGTAATTACTTTTATATTAGCGTTAAATGGCCCCTAACTTGTATTTTGATTAGAATAAAAGCGCATTTGCTTGAGGACAAGCAAATCTCAAGTGTAAGGGTATTTGATGAAGCGAAAAGTGTACCGCTTTTAGGGGGTCATTTAAGCCCTAAATCGTATTTATTTGATCAAATATTACCCTAAATCGTTCCTTTTGTCATTTTAGGTACTTTGGAGAAGAAATCTGGAAAAGGAAGCATTTTGGACGTTTTTGGAGCATAAAAGTGAAGAAAACGACAAAGTCTCAAAATTATGCTGGAAACTACCTTTGACGACATCAGGAATTGGTCCAGACGGCGTCATGGCTTGGCAAAAGTGGTGGATATGAAAATTACTCATGATAAGCCAGAGAATTTTGCATGAAAAATCTGACGGCGTCACCCTTTAATGTGATCAAGGTCGTCACGGCTTAAGCTAAAGAGGGACGGCGTCAAGCACTAATCTGACGGCGTCAAGCCTTGAGAAGCCAGAGCGGATTTTGGAGGTCTAAAGAGGGACGGCGTCAGGAAGGCCATCCGGGAACCCTAAAAGCGGCGAGGTGACGGCGTCAGGATCTACAACGTGACGCCGTCAGCCCTTAAACTCTATATATAGTTTTGCAATTTTTTGTCATTAGTGTGGAACTTTGTGTGTAACCTTTTGGGAGGAAACCCTAAGACGATTTTAGCAGCTTTTTCAAGGCTTTTTGCCTTGAGATCTTCCATGTTACATTGAAGATAAGTTATCAATTAATCATTCAATATGTCTATGTGTTGTTTGATTCTATCTTGTTCTTGTCTTTTATTTAACATGCTAGGTTAGGTTTTCTTTGTGTTTGCTTAGATCTAATGAAACCTAACTATTGATTATTGATTATTAGTGTGTTATTAATTGTATTGGATGATTGTTCATCTATGTTAGGCTTAAGAAAACTGGCTAACTTCCTATTCGGTAACTTGCTTGAACGTCTTAAGAAACATGAACCAATGCGTACTAAGGTTTTTATGGTTGTATTTAATGCATGAGTGAATTCTAGTGATCCCATGTTAGGAGCTTCTTAGCCGGCTCGACATAGGAGTGAAGTAGGAGCTTATAGAGTTGGGGAAGTACGTACGCCACCCCACGATTGGTATTAAGGAATACACCCGTCATCCACGCAATTAATACACACTAATCAATCGGTAAAAGATAGTTAGGGAGTAAGGAAATCTAAGTAAACACATTTCTCTCCACATAAGTTTCATCAACCTTTTCATTTTCTGTTATTTTATTTTATTTGCATTCGTAGTAACTTGGGTTAGTTGACTAGCAACTAATTCCGCCCACTCTTTCAAACCCGAGATTTTACTTGCTTTCATAAAAAATTATAAAAACATAAAAAAGAATCTTCTCTCACCCCTAGACCTATTAGAGTAGCCTTTCATACCTAACGACACTATTCCCTGTGGAGAACGATCAATCCCCCGTACTTACCACTACACTATACTACATCGGTCAGGTACACTGCCTGGTGGGGTTGTAAGCCTCTTGAGATCCCTCGAGAGGTAAAACCTGTTGTAAGGTTGCAAAACCACGCATCAATCAGGAGGCTATTGGTGTAGTTACAGGTGGTGGTGTGCTATATGTGGTTGATGATGTTGTACCTAGTGGAATTATGATTGGTGATGGTGATTTTGTAGATGAAGACATGTTGACTATAGGAGTTATGATAGAAGTTGTAGTGGCAGTAGTGGATATGATTGGTGAGCTTACGTTTGAAACTGGATTAACGAGCCAGTAAGGTCTAACACTAATTCTAGCGGTTTGTCTGTATGGTCTAGACATATGAGATTTGTTTGATTTGTGCATTGTGAGAGGTTTACAGGTATGATGTGCAAAGAAGATGAAGTTTTAGTGTGTTATGATCATCTTAAGGTTCTAATTTATACTTCCCATTTTTATAGAAGTTGGTGTTTGGATTAATGATGTGTAAATATCAAAGACTTGGAACAAGATAAAGTAGTTTGTCCTATTGACAAAGTCAATCCATAGAAATGGAGTTGACATGAAGATATGCAGCAAGATGACTCAAAAGGGAGAAATGTGATTGATTCACGGTTTTCGAGAAGGTAATGAAAGAGTCTGTGAGTTATGAGCAGGACAAAATATTCAAATTTTGGTGGGAGGTGGATTTTCCTAATTTTCTAAGATGTCTAAATATAATCTAAGAAAGCTAAACTACAATCTAAGTATTGGAAAGAATTTTGTGAAAAAGATTACTGTGTATTCCTGCGGATCCAATTGACAAAGCATGCGGATCCAAAACTTTTGGATCCGTCTGATCCGCAGGTTTAAGATGGGCGGAGCCAACGTTAACACTAGGCGGATCCAAACTGAGGGATCCGCCAGATCCGCCGAACAAAATTCCTAAAACAAACAGAGAGCAATGCAAATTTTGCGTTTTTCGATGAAAACCCGTAAATTCTCCTGGAACATATCTATTGTCTATTATGTAAAGCGAAGCTACCAAATATGTAGATTCTAACACACGTTATAAATAAAATTGATCATCAAACTTCATCACAAAAGAAGTTAAGCCAAACAGTGGCTTAAATTTGGAAAATTGATAACAATACATGTTATCATTAGTTCAAGTTGAGCTAAATCACAAAAGAGTCAAGTACTATCATAAGGTCTTAGTAAGCACATAAATTTAACAATACATAGTCTAATAATGTATTATACCAAACACTCTTTAAATCTCACTTATCTTTCAATAATTTAAGTATTTTCTTCTGATCCTTGCGGAGTTTCATCATCCATCGTCCTACATTCTTTAAAATTCCCTTTGCTTGTCGATGTTCCGCAGATTCATCATCAAGGGAAGGAAGTTGACTCAAGTAGTCAATTGGAGGAAGCTTAGAGTTAGGTAAACCATCTTCATCACTAGCCGATGATGATGATGAAGATGAGGATGAGGTGTGAGCCCGTTTCCCTTTTCCTACTGCCACTCTATAGTCACTAAGCGGAACGAAGGTGTGTTTGATTTCGATGTAGTCTGGAACAAAGCCGAATGAGTCTAGAGGAATAGGAATGGAAGCTCTAAACAAACGTGTAAGAAGCATTCCATATGGCATTGAGGTTTTTCCTAAGACACGTATATCGACCATTCTTTTGGCGATATAGTAGGCTAAATTGAACTTTTGATGGGTAGACATGCAATAGAGCATGTAGCATAAGCTTGCATTCACATGATCTTTGTTTCCAATAGTGCTAATGACATTAGCTCTAAGAATCTCTTCAAGTTTCTTAAATTCAAGTTTAAGCTCATTGAGTTCCATAGCGAATGGATCACGACTAACATCTTTTCCTCGGAGTTTCTTAGTTTGGTTGCTTCTAGGTTTGAAAAGATGATCACGGATTGTTTCTTTAGGAGTTAGAGGAGTATCATATGGGTGTTCACGACCTAGGTTTGAATCAAGAATGGTTAAAGGCCATTTGTCTGAGTAGAAACAAGTTCCTTCTCTAGGAATGCCTAATACTTCCCCAAAATGATCTAATGGGAAATTGTAGGGATTTTGGTTTATTTTGAAATGGATGCTAAAAGATCCAAGGTCATCAGTGATGAGTTTCACGGAAGCATAAAACTCGAGAATGAACCTAGGGATGATTGGCTCATGTATGTCTAGGAGTGCATCAAATTGAATGACAGTCATTTGCTCACGGATGTTAGTTTCTTCTAAGAATGATGAATCTACAGTTCTGCCTTCATGAACGTACCGACTTTCTAAAGCTTTAAAAATTTTGACTTGATATTCTGAGATTCCCTTTGTTTGATGATGTTTGGGTAGGTAGTTGGTGGTCTTTTTGTGATCATACTTAGTAGCGGAAGACATGGTTTTCCTAGACATACAATTAAAGTTAGAATCACATAATATATACATATGTGTCTGAATGAGAATAATGTGGAGTATGATTATCTAGACTCTTTTGAAGCAAAGAAATTTTTTTTTAGTAAAATATGAGATAATCCAAACACTCCTGATCTGAAAATACATATGGATTATAACGTTTTTGATTTTGTATGAACAATGATTGAAAGAAGTTTTTCCTAGTTGTGAAAAAGTAATCTTAATGGAGTATTTGATGATTTATGTAGTGTCTAATTGAAAACATGATTTGATAGATATGTTTGAAGTACCTCATTGTTTTTGATAATCCCTAATTTAATTTAGTGCAACCTAGATGAATTCTAGACACAAATAAGAGATTGAGATGGATTAGGATACTTACAATGATCGATTAGGTGTGGCGAATGAAATTTTTGAGTTTTGGGATGATAAGGGTCGTCAACAAATTGGTTTTTATGTGGTTAGTGAGTGTAATCAGTAAAAGGTGTCTGTTTATTTAGAATTAGTCTCAGCAAAGCACGGATCCGGCAGATCCCAAACAAGGGTTCCGCCCTTGTTATCGATTGGATCCGCAGGATCAGAATATATGTTTGTTTATTTCCGTTTTTGGTTGGACTAAGATTTGAACAATTGTTTTAACTACTTTCTAGGTTTCAATAAACCATAGATAGAAGTAGGATTCTTTCTTGAGGCAATTGTGAGAGGATTATTGTTGATACAAAAGTTGGGCGTTCCTTGTTTCCGTATCAATTAGATCTTAATGCTTGAGACCTGCGCACTAAGAAAACAAAAAGACACCATTAGGCTTATCGTGGGATTGTCTCCCACGATTATCCTCCGGCATGAGAGTAAGTAATCGGTTTTAGGGTTTAGTTGAAGAGTTAGGGTTATTCGATCATACCTTTAATGAGAGTCGAGAGACCTTTTATATACACACGAAATCCTTGTTGGTTTCGTGTTCCTCACTCCTCGGCGTATCCCGCCTAAGTCGGTCGCTTGATACATATCCCATAAATAAGAGATATCCTATATCAAGTCCATAAATAACTTCGGGTTTGGGCCATCGTAAGCCCAAACCGTTATCGTGATAGCCCATTCATGATGGGCTTGAGCCCATTCGTGATAGGCTTGAGTGTTAGTAGCGTCCATTGGTCGGGTTCGTGACCCGAATGCGGACTATACGTCATCATGTCCCCCCAGTCTAGTATGCGTAGTGTAACGACTGCGGATGCTAGACTAACAAATGTAGCAAAAATGTATTCCGGAATGCGTAGCGGAGAAGTTTCAAGTGTTTCCCGCCTAAAAATGCAATATAATTAATCTAGTCCAAGTACATCCGTATCTCCTTCGTAAATCGTGAGGAGTGGGTGAAAAAGTGCTTCACCTTTTGTCCTCCCAGCCACACGATTAGAGCAAGTGGGTGACACATGTCAATCATCCATGCGATCTTGTAACCCTATATGAAGTGTCATCTCCATTTCACTGTGCTTAGCACAGTAAAATCGTCCATTGCCGCAATTGTTAAAAACTTTAAACAGCGAACAAGAAATCAAGAACTCCTAAGGTAACTGCGCGTGCGCTTCAGAATCCTTTAAATTCTAACCATGGTTCTTCAGTAATCCGATTTTACTTCCGATATATCTGAGGACGAACTTCGTCAGTTCACCTCAGATTATTACATCCCTATCGCATTGCACCCGGTGGTTCCGGTGGCGACTGCGTCAATAGCGAACTTCCCTCAAGGGAAGGTAGGGGTATACACACATTTCTTCGATTTCGCTAACCAACGTGTGCCCATTTCCCTATTTTTGTGCGATATTCTAAACCACTGTCGTCTTCATATTTCCCAACTGCACTGTATAGGTGCAGCAAAAATAACCAATTTTGAAGTAAATTGTCGCCTGTTGGCGATTGAACCCACAATCCATCTATTCCGTGCGTTTTATCACACCTCGTGGTCAAACGGGTGGGTGTCCTTTTCCAAGCGCGCAGGGCCGCTGCAGTGCTATACGGAAAAGTTAGACGCACTGAGGAATTGGAGGGAGAAGTTCTTTTGGGTTGATAGTGCATTTTTTCCATGGATTTTTGAGTTCTATACCCAAGAATCATTACCGATAGATGAGCGCCCCATCCCCGGAACGTATAGCGCAGAGGATGCGGAGACGATTAATGCCAATCGCATACCGATCAAGGCGTATCCAGAGGAGTTTTTGGTGCACATGGGCATCAGTCGCAATTACTTCGGTAGTCCGGAGGAAGTGCCAACTTTTTTGGACGAAAATAGCCGGGGTGGGTGCTTGTCTCTTCCTTCCTCTTCGCTTATTAGTTGTAAGCGTTCTTCCCTTTGTAGCTTATCTAACTCATTTTGTGTTTGTTTGTTGTCTGTTGCGCAGAGATGGATCTATTCGGTGTTGTTCGCTTGGAGAGGCCGAAACAAGTGACTGTAGGGGTGCGCCCTTTGAGAGATGGCGAGGAGCCAGTTCTACAGGCTACCGCGGGGCGCACGATGGAAATCGTGCATGAGGAGTCAGAGGATACGCCCCCAATTGTTTTAGAGGCGACTCCTCTGCGCAGTTTTCCCACTCCGGAGGTACAAATCCACGTGAAAGAGTTATTGCAGATTGATTCGTCAGACAGCGTGGGGGTTTCTAAGGCTGTGAGTGAGTTAGAGGGCGCTGGCCAGGGGTGAAGCGTAAGAAGGCTGCTGGGGATGATGACGCTGTGATGCGTGGTTTTGCGACCTTACTACAGGTTTTACCTCTCGAGGGATCTCAAGAGGCTTACAACCCCACCAGGCAGTGTACCTGACCGATGTAGTATAGTGTAGTGGTAAGTACGGGGGATTGATCGTTCTCCACAGGGAATAGTGTCGTTAGGATTGAAAAACTACTCTAATAGGTCTAGGGGTGAGAGAAGATTATTTTTTATGTTTTTTATAATTTTTTATGAAAGCAAGTAAAATCTCGGGTTTGAAAGAGTGGGCGGAATTAGTTGCTAGTCAACTAACCCAAGTTACTACGAATGCAAATAAAATAAAATAACAGAAAATGAAAAGGTTGATGAAACTTATGTGGAGAGAAATGTGTTTACTTAGATTTCCTTACTCCCTAACTATCTTTTACCGGTTGATTAGTGTGTATTAATTGCGTGGATGACGGGTGTATTCCTTAATACCAATCGTGGGGTGGCGTACGTACTTCCCCAACTCTATAAGCTCCTACTTCACTCCTATGTCGAGCCGGCTAAGAAGCTCCTAACATGGGATCACTAGAATTCGCTCATGCATTAAATACAACCATAAAAACCTTAGTACGCATTGGTTCATGTTTCTTAAGACGTTCAAGCAAGTTACCGAATAGGAAGTTAGCCAGTTTTCTTAAGCCTAACATAGATGAACAATCATCCAATACAATTAATAACACACTAATAATCAATAATCAATAGTTAGGTTTCATTAGATCTAAGCAAACACAAAGAAAACCTAGCCTAGCATGTTAAACAAAAGACAAGAACAAGATAGAATCAAACAACACATAGACATATTGAATGATTAATTGATAACTTATCTTCAATGTAACATGGAAGATCTCAAGGCAAAAAGCCTTGAAAAAGCTGCTAAAATCGTCTTAGGGTTTCCTCCCAAAAGGTTACACACAAAGTTCCACACTAATAACAAAAAATTGCAAAACTATATATAGAGTTTAAGGGCTGACGGCGTCACGTTGTAGATCCTGAAGCCGTCACCTCGCCGCTTTTAGGGTTCCCGGATGGCCTTCCTGACGCCGTCCCTCTTTAGACCTCCAAAATCCGCTCTGGCTTATCAAGGCTTGACGCCGTCAGATTAGTGCTTGACGCCGTTCCTCTTTAGCTTAAGCCGTGACGACCTTGATCACATTAAAGGGTGACGCCGTCAGATTTTTCATGCAAAATTCTCTGGCTTATCATGAGTAATTTTCATATCCACCACTTTTGCCAAGCCATGACGCCGTCTGGACCAATTCCTGACGCCGTCAAAGGTACTTTCCAGCGTAATTTTGAGACTTTGCCGTTTTCTTCACTTTTATGCTCCAAAAACGTCCAAAATGCTTCCTTTTCCAGATTTCTTCTCCAAATTACCTAAAATGACAAAAGGAACGATTTAGGGCAATATTTGATCAAATAAATACGATTTAGGGCTTAAATGACCCCCTAAAAGCGGTACACTTTTCGCTTTATCAAATACCCTTACACTTGAGATTTGCTTGTCCTCAAGCAAATGCGCTTTTATTCTAATCAAAATACAAGTTAGGGGTCATTTAACGCTAATATAAAAGTAATTACAACAAATAGTCGTTCCACTTTAATCATAATGAGCACGGAGATTACATACTAGCACCTCACAAGTAGTGTTTAGATACTCACATCTCTCAAGTGTCATCAAAATAAATCTCATAAATGAAAACGGATATTATCTCTCACTACCTGTCATAGCAAATAGATTACCATAGGCTTGGGAAAGGATCAAAAACCTCCTCCACGAGGCGTAAGCACCTAAGATAAACTATCAAAGAGGGCTTTTAAACGGGTTATAACATGAGGTGTAGGGATATGATAAACACGGTTTTGTTGGATAAAGGATATTTTACTGGTGGCGAGTTAAAGATCTTGATTAATTACATGTACTATACAATGTTGCGAAGCCAAGACTCGACTCAATCTTAAGCTAAAAACAAAATAACAAAAACATAAAATAAACATAAAATAAAACGGGATGGTAGTCCGTATGTTTTTTTTCTATTTTTCTTTTTCTCATTTTTTTTGTATTTTTCTTAAATTTATTTATTTTTTATTTTTTATTTTTATTTTTTTTTTTTGCATACACTTTTGCCCTACCATCCAAAATAATACATCATAGGGGCATTGCATTCCCCTTACACTTGAACTTTTACATAACTTTACAAATAACTATTCTAATGACTCGAATTAAGATAATTGAAAAACTTGGAGTACTTTTAAAATATTTAGCACATATGGGGGTAATAAATGATGTTCTTCCCCATTACTCCATTACACTAGTACTTTACCCATGAGTCCCAATCGTCCCAAAACAATATGTACAAGGATATGACTCGACTTAGCAACCATGTAATCAATTAGATAATTAACTTGGGTTTAAACAAATGTTGTCACAATAATGCACTAAAAATGAGTGCATACAAGGTAGGCTAAGGCGATTTGGGTGTACATTTAAGTGGGGTCTAACAAATTCTTCCTTTAAGTAAAATGCTTAAAGGTCGAAACGAAAAGATAGGCTCTGAGGGGTGTACTAGGGGTATCGTGTACTAAAAATGAGTACAACGCAAAGGGTGTGGGAGAATTACTTGACCAAAGTAGCCAATGTAATTATAACAAAAACACAGGTGTAAAACAATGGGTTAATCCTAATGCCTCTTATCATGTAGTAAATCTAACTACACGAATGTAGTCTCACTTGTGGCCTCGGAATGGTCCTAACGCAAGTTCTAGAATCTAAGTGCTACCGGTACACACATCATAGCATAAATGCTTTTCCTACCAATTCTAGGGGCGAACCTCACATATTTGGGGGTGGAAAATTTTTTAGTGGTATGGTTTTGTGCTAGTCATATAACTCCTATCCGTGAGACGCTCATTAAGATCAAAGTTTCACTCCTAAATGTTGTAAAAAATTTTAAATTTGGCACTAAAATTGCCCTAACAGGTGTTTCTCTCAGTTTTATTACACATCTACTATTAAACAAACAAAAATCAAGTGCAATTGTATTCTCTAAAGTATCGTACTTTTACCCCCCCTTACACTTAAGATGAACATTGTCCCCAATGTTCAAATAACAAGATGTAAAAGTGAAAAGGTAAAAGAATGAAATCAAATACTCCCCTGATTCGCTCGGTGGATAATGAAGTAACACGGTTAGATCTTCTTCCAAGAGAATGTAGAAGCTTTATGACTAATGCATCACCAAAAGCTTGATCCAACAAACATTTTCTTGTCCAAAATAACATGTTAAACCTGAGAAAATAAACACGAAAACCTGCATAACATCGGCGGGATAAACTCTATATATAAGGATATAATGCTTGTGGAATGATAATTTTGCAGATTCCTGGAGATTATAAGTTAGAGATTTAATAAAAACTTTTTATGAAAACAAAACTTTCAAAAATTTTCAGAAAATTAAACCTGACGCCGTCAGGTTGTAAAGCCTGACGCCGTCAGAAATGATCTGACAGAATTCTCATGTTACGTTTCCAGAAAATTTTTGGAAAAACCTACACCTTACTTCCTGGAATTCCTGCAAAACATCATTATGACTCGATACAAGCATTTGACTCAAACAAATACTAATATGTATGTTAATTTATTATTATTACGATTCATGTTCATTTGTTCTAATAAACCGATTTGGATTTCCCTTACACTTAACTTTTGCAAAATACCTTTATATGTAGTTAAGACGAAGTTAAAGACAAGATAAAGCATTTTCACAAATTAGTTTTTAACATGAATCAATAATAATAAAAATTAAACATACATACGGAAACAAATAAAATCAAACAAACAAATAAATAAACACACAAAGCAAATAAAGCTTGGGTTGCCTCCCAAGAAGCGCTTTTCTTTATTAACGAGTCTTGTAGCTAGACTCAAAGTCACGTACATTACGTGATTTCTTCATCAAAAGTTATGTCTTCCTCATTGATCATTTCATTACCATTCTCTTGATAATGCTTGACTCGTTGTATATTCACAGTGAATTCTCTGTCTTCGTCGTCAATCAACACAACGGCTCCAGTTTTAGAGGAGCTCCTTACGGTAAAAGGTCCATACCATCTAGATTTAAGTTTTCCCGGAAATAGCCTTAAGCGAGAATTATATAATAATACCTTGTCTCCTTCCGAAAACTCCTTGGGTCTCTTAATCCGTTGGTCATGCCATCTTTTTGCCCTTTCTTTGTATGTAATCGAAGATTCATAAGCCTCTAATCTCAATTCATCGAGCTCTTGGAGCTGTAAGAATCTATTTGTTCCCGCAACCGTATAATCCAAATTACAAGCCTTAAGTGCCCAATATGCCTTGTGTTCCAGTTCTACTGGAAGGTGGCATGCCTTGCCATATACCAAACGGAACGGGGTTGTCCCGATTGGTGTCTTATAATCGGTTCGAAATGCCCACAAAGCTTCATCGAGCTTAAAAGACCAATCTTTTCTGTTTTGATTGACCGTTTTCTCTAATATTCTCTTTATGGCTCTATTAGTGTTTTTGACTTGACCGTTGGTTTGAGGATGGTAAGCGGTGGAGAATCGGTGAGAGACTCCATATCTTTTCATAACTTTCTCTATTTGCGAATTGCAAAAATGGGTTCCCCTGTCGCTAATAAGAGCCTTCGAAATTCCGAACCTAGCGAACAATTTTTTTAAGAAATGAATGACTACCCTAGCGTCGTTAGTCCTAAGGGCTTGTGCTTCCACCCATTTCGAAACATAATCAATGGCCACTAAGATGTATTCATTCCCTCCTGAAGATGGGAAGGGTCCCATGAAATCAATTCCCCAAACATCGAAAACCTCGCAAATTTGTATATAATTCTGTGGGGCTTCATCCCTCCTAGAGATATTCCCAGCTCTTTGACACGCGTCACAAGTCTGTATCATACCCTTCACATCACGAAATATTGTAGGCCAATAGAATCCCGCATCGAAGACCTTTCGTGCAGTAGTGTTCATTCCATGATGTCCTCCCGATGGACCTGCATGACATTCTTTCATAATTCTTACAGCCTCCTTTTCCGAAACACAACGCCTGATTACCTGATCCGGACATCTTCGGAACAAGAAAGGTTCATCCCAAAAGTAGTACTTTAATTGATTGAAGAACCTCTTTTTTTCATGCCTGCTCATATGCTCAGGAATGACTCTACTTGCCAGGTAGTTAGCATAATCCGCATACCAAGGTTCAGAATCATTTATTGACATGAGCTGCTCTTCAGGAAATGACTCCCGAATCTCACTCTTGTCAGATTCAGCGAGGCTGGGGTTTTCGAGACGAGAGAGATGATCAGCCGCAAGATTCTCTGCTCCTTTCTTATCACGAATCTCAACATCGAACTCTTGCAATAGTAGGATCCAACGAAGTAACCGTGGTTTAGCATCCTGTTTAGCGAAAAGATATCGAATAGCTGAATGATCCGTAAAAACAACCGTTTTAGAAAGGACGAGATACTGGCGAAACTTATCAAAAGCAAATACCACGGCCAGTAATTCCTTTTCAGTGGTAGTGTAGTTTTCTTGAGCAGGATTCATGGTTTTGCTAGCGTAGTATATTGGCTGAAAGTGTTTGTTAAGCCTTTGGCCTAATACTGCTCCAACAGCATAATCGCTAGCATCGCACATGATTTCAAAGGGTAACTCCCAGTTAGGGGTGACCATAATTGGGGCTTGGGTAAGTTCCTGCTTCAATTGATCGAATGCATCCTTGCACTCTTGAGAGAAGTCGAACGGTTCATCCTTCATGAGCAACTGAGTCATTGGTTTAGCTACCTTTGAGAAATCTTTAATGAATCTCCTATAGAAGCCAGCATGACCCAAAAAGCTACAGATTGCCTTGACAGTTGTTGGATAGGGAAGTTTGGATATAGCTTCAATTTTTGCCCGGTCTACTTCAATTCCACTTCCTGAAATTTTGTGCCCTAGCACAATCCCTTCTTTTACCATAAAGTGGCACTTTTCCCAGTTTAGTACCAAGTTAGTCTCCTCACATCGTTTGAGCATTTTCTCAAGGTTAGCAAGACAGCGATCAAAAGAGTTTCCAAAAACCGAAAAATCATCCATGAAAACCTCCATGCTGTCTTCCATTAACTCATGAAAGATTGCCGTCATGCAGCGCTGGAAAGTGGCGGGGGCGTTACATAGTCCAAAGGGCATTCGCTTATAGGCGAAGGTGCCATAAGGGCATGTAAACGTAGTCTTTTCTTGGTCCTCAGGAGCGATAGGGATTTGGAAATACCCTGAGAACCCATCTAGGAAGCAGTAGTACTCATGCCCTGCTAACCTTTCCAACATTTGGTCGATAAATGGGAGAGGGAAATGATCTTTTTGGGTTGCATCATTCAACTTCCTATAATCGATGCACACACGCCATCCAGTTACAGTTCGTTGAGGCACTAACTCATCCTTATCGTTCTTTACTACCGTCATTCCTCCTTTTTTTGGTACAACCTGTACAGGACTTACCCATGGACTGTCGGAAATTGGGTAAATTAGCCCTGCATCTAGGAGCTTAATGACTTCCTTTTTTACGACTTCCTTAATGTTGGGGTTTACTCGCCTTTGAGGCTGCACGGTGGGTTTATAATCCTCCTCCATGAGGATTTTATGCGTGCAAAAAGTAGAGTCAATCCCCTTGATGTCGGCTACACTCCATGCTATAACTCCTTTATATTTTTTTAAAACTCCTAAGAGTTTATCCTTTTGTTCACTCTTCAAGGAAGATCTTATGATTACCGGAAGTTGATCTTCCCCTTGGAGGAAAGCATATTCAAGGTTGTTTGGGAGTTCCTTGAGTTCAACCGCAGGTGGCTCGATGATGGAGGGTTTAAGTTTGTTCTCGGGTTTACGAAGCTCAAGCTGTTCGATTTCTTGTTTGGGATAGAAGGAGACTGCGTTTACATCCATAGTCTTCTCCTCCTCTAAGATGGGTAAGAAAGCTTCATCTCGCAACCAACCAGCTTCCATCTGTTCATCTATACAATTGTCAATCTCGTCGGATAGTTCATCGATTTCTTCGATGAAATACAGCTGATTATCTGCTTCGAGAGAAAGATTCATTGTGTCCTTAATGTCGAAGGTTAAGCTATCGGCCCCCACTCGTAAGGTCAGTTTGCCGTCGTGAACATCAATAACAACACGAGCAGTTGCAAGGAATGGCCTCCCCAGAATGATGGGCACTAGGTCATCTTCTTCCATTTCTAAGATGACGAAGTCAACTGGAAATTTGAACTTCCCTACCTTAACCAACACATTCTCACATATTCGTAAGGGGTATTTGACTGATCTATCGGCTAGTTGGATGTTCATACGGGTAGGTTTCAATCCAGAATACCCTAATTTGAGGAACATGGAATGTGGCATAAGATTGATACTTGCTCCTAAGTCGGCTAAAGCATTCTTGACTGAAAGAGATCCTATTGAGCAGGGCAAGGTGAAACTACCTGGATCATCCACCTTCTTTGGCAGCCCTCGATGAGTCACCACAGAACATTCTTCTCCTAAGGTTACAAGACCCTCGAGCCCTTTTCTGTTGGTTAGCAACTTCTTGAAGTATGTACTATATTTGGGCATATGGTAACATGCATCAAGAAGGGGTATGGTGACGACCGAATTCTTCAAATATGAAAAGAATCTTTTATTATCATTTTCGACCTTTTTATTCTTGAGACGGGACGGGTATGGGACTTTAATGGGCTGTTTGGTTGGAGTAGGTGGAGAGGGAGTTACCGGAGGGGTTTGTTCGGGATTCTCATCGTTCACATTATCTTTCTCTTCATGAGGGGTGTTGGGTTCCATGACGTTAGATTGTTGATCTGGGTAAGGTGGATCCTTAGTAGTTGTTCCAGCACGAGTGGTGATGGCGAGTAAGGGATCTTTTTGAGGTTCGCCAAGGCCGTCGAGAGTGGCGTTGAGTTCTGCGAATTTGGCCCTCATGTCGTTTTGTTGGCTATTGATAAGGTTGTCGAGACCATTTAGTTGCAGATTCTTTTCAAACGTGAAATGCCCAATATCATCCTCAAAAGTGCTCCTAACCTTATAGTCAGGATATTCTCCTCCTCCCTCTTCTCTCACAAGATTTCCCCAAGGGGTGAAATCATTGTTTTGGTAGAAAGTTAAGAGTGAAGGATCATCGAGGATGTCGTGGCTTGACAAGCATGCTTGTTCGGTGGTGGTATCATCCCCGCACTCCTCCACTTCATGCGGGCCACCACATTGGTCGCAGATCAAGTATGGGTTTGACAACCGTTTAGTTGGTTGTGACTTGTCTAAATAAGAGACTTGATCATTCATTCTACTCAACCGGCTAGCAAAAGGAGGCTCTTTCATGATCTTGGAAATACTCATGATCGAATCGGGTTCATCCCAGGTATCGTCTTGATCATTTGCGTATTCCTCAATTCTATCCCATCCTTCCTCAGCGCTTAGGTTGGCTATTTTTCCTTTTACCGAATTATTAATGCCAAACTGGTCGCTTTTAGGGACACTGTCATAAAAGATTTGGACAAGAAGCCAGAGTTCAATGCCATGATGAGGGACTTGTCTAATCAGATCTTTAAATCTGATCCAGGATTCGTGAATGGGTTCAGCTGGTCCAATATGGAAGCGGAAGATTTCGTCTCTTAACGTTGAAGTTCTTCCTAATGGAAAGAATTTCTCATAGAATTTTGAGACAAGCTGTTCCCATGTGAAAATAGATTCGGAGGGAAGTTGGTTATACCAGTCTCCGGCTTTTTCATAAAGGGTGAAGGGAAAGAATCGCAGCCGGGAGGTATCTCTAGTGGCTCCGTCCGTATGGAGGGTATCCACTATTTTCAGGAAGTCCTTGATGTGTTGGATTGGATCTTCAGTTTTCAATCCGTGAAACTTGCATACACTTTGGACCAGCCAAATATCGGTTGCACGCAAGACCCCATCCGTGCGTTCATTTGGAAAAACGATAGCATTGGAAAAACCACGTGGGGTGGGAGAAGAGTAGTCCTTGAGACATTTAGGGATTGGGATTTCAGGAACCTCCATATCGTGATTGGGTTGAGGGCTAGGAGGTGTAGAATGATGATTGGATTCTTCCTCAGAGAGGACATCATCAAAGTCGATGGCAATGCCAGATGGTTCGGGTGTTGCAAAGAGTCGCCTTAATCTTCGCATTTCCCTATCAGGTTCTGCGTAGGGTGAAATAAAGTCGCTTAGTGAACTACGACTCCTGGTGACTCTGAGATTGGAGAGATCTTCGTTTACCATGCTGGCCAAGGAAGATTTGAGCAATGGATAAAGCAGAAAAAGATAGACTAAAGAAAACCTAGAAAAAGAAAATAAAAATCTCACTAGAAAGGAATCTAGTGAGTAGACCTATAAAAATAAAAATTCAACCTAAACAATAACTATTCCCCGGCAGCGGCGCCAAAAACTTGATGCGTGGTTTTGCGACCTTACAACAGGTTTTACCTCTCGAGGGATCTCAAGAGGCTTACAACCCCACCAGGCAGTGTACCTGACCGATGTAGTATAGTGTAGTGGTAAGTACGGGGGATTGATCGTTCTCCACAGGGAATAGTGTCGTTAGGATTGAAAAACTAGTCTAATAGGTCTAGGGGTGAGAGAAGATTCTTTTTTATGTTTTTATAATTTTTTATGAAAGCAAGTAAAATCTCGGGTTTGAAAGAGTGGGCGGAATTAGTTGCTAGTCAACTAACCCAAGTTACTACGAATGCAAATAAAATAAAATAACAGAAAATGAAAAGGTTGATGAAACTTATGTGGAGAGAAATGTGTTTACTTAGATTTCCTTACTCCCTAACTATCTTTTACCGGTTGATTAGTGTGTATTAATTGCGTGGATGACGGGTGTATTCCTTAATACCAATCGTGGGGTGGCGTACGTACTTCCCCAACTCTATAAGCTCCTACTTCACTCCTATGTCGAGCCGGCTAAGAAGCTCCTAACATGGGATCACTAGAATTCACTCATGCATTAAATACAACCATAAAAACCTTAGTACGCATTGGTTCATGTTTCTTAAGACGTTCAAGCAAGTTACCGAATAGGAAGTTAGCCAGTTTTCTTAAGCCTAACATAGATGAACAATCATCCAATACAATTAATAACACACTAATAATCAATAATCAATAGTTAGGTTTCATTAGATCTAAGCAAACACAAAGAAAACCTAGCCTAGCATGTTAAACAAAAGACAAGAACAAGATAGAATCAAACAACACATAGACATATTGAATGATTAATTGATAACTTATCTTCAATGTAACATGGAAGATCTCAAGGCAAAAAGCCTTGAAAAAGCTGCTAAAATCGTCTTAGGGTTTCCTCCCAAAAGGTTACACACAAAGTTCCACACTAATGACAAAAAATTGCAAAACTATATATAGAGTTTAAGGGCTGACGGCGTCACGTTGTAGATCCTGACGCCGTCACCTCGCCGCTTTTAGGGTTCCCGGATGGCCTTCCTGACGCCGTCCCTCTTTAGACCTCCAAAATCCGCTCTGGCTTATCAAGGCTTGACGCCGTCAGATTAGTGCTTGACGCCGTCCCTCTTTAGCTTAAGCCGTGACGACCTTGATCACATTAAAGGGTGACACCGTCAGATTTTTCATGCAAAATTCTCTGGCTTATCATGAGTAATTTTCATATCCACCACTTTTGCCAAGCCATGACGCCGTCTAGACCAATTCCTGACGCCGTAAAAGGTACTTTCCAGCGTAATTTTGAGACTTTGCCGTTTTCTTCACTTTTATGCTCCAAAAACGTCCAAAATGCTTCCTTTTTCAGATTTCTTCTCCAAAGTACCTAAAATGACAAAAGGAACGATTTAGGGCAATATTTGATCAAATAAATACGATTTAGGGCTTAAATGACCCCCTAAATGCGGTACACTTTTCGCTTCATCACGCTGCTACGTCCAAAAGAAGGCGCCATCTTATCTTTGGTGAGCAATCATCATCAGAGGAAGATGCATCGCACACCGTTGCTATGCAGGATACAATGGAAACTCCTTCTCCTGAGTAAGTGATTAGGCTTGTGTCTTTGAAACTTTAACGCATAGTATGCGTTGATATTATAGAATAACTTTAACCCTTGCCTTTTGCGTGCAGTGTTGGAGATGCTGGTGATGCTGCAGCGCGCGTTGGGGAATCGCCACCCAAGGCGAGTCCCTCGCCTACTGATCATCTTGCGCAGGGGGGTCAAGGATCTGGGACCAAGGTTTCTGAAAATGTGCCTACGGACCAGTTGATTGAGGAGTTAAGCTTGGCTGTTGCGCATCAAGCCTCATTGGTTGCACAGCTCAAAGCTAGGCATGTGGGTGAAGGTAGCAGCAGTGCGCAGAGGGATGGGGAGATAGAGCTACTGAAGGCGCAGTTAGCTGATGCTCAGGCGGAAGCAGATTCAACCACTGTGTATGCTCAGAAGCTTGCTGATGAGAGGCTATCATTGTTTTCCCAATTGAGCCAGGAGCGTGCTAACTTCAAAGAATACAAGGCTTCTTGTCTTTGGGTTCTGAAATATTTGGAGAATGGGAAGAATGAGCACTTCTCTAATTTGGAGGAGTTCCGCAAGTCCGTAGAGTGTTTGCTGGAGAAACAGGAGAGCAAGCTGCGCAAGCTCAGCATCGAATACGATGAAGAGTTGTACCCTCACCTGCTGTCAACCATTTCTGAGCGCAGGTGGCTTATCAGCCATGGCTTGCGTCTTGCTGCCTTGAGAACTCTGGAGTCTCAAGAGGTGAAGGACTCCTTTGGGGATGTTGTTCAGTGTGCGCTGGCGCGTGGTAAGGCAGAGGCTGTAGAGGAGCTGTGTGCGAACAAGATCTTGGCTGTGCCCGCCGCCCAAGTACCGGGTTACAACGAGAACACTTATGATGATCTTGTTGCTGCGATGGAGAAGTTGAAGCTTTTGGAGCTTCCTCATATTGCTCAACTGGAGCGCGACCAGGATTATCCCATAGGTGTGATTATGGAGGGGTTGACTTTGGCTAGGCATACAGCAGATGACGCTGAGGCACAGCCTGATTATTTTTTGAAGCCCGATGTGTCGCAGCTGCAGGTACCCTTCTTTGCTTGTCCGCGTGATATCCTGAATCCTTTCGCTCTTGAAAAGGAAATTCCTCTGAAGGAGTCCCTAGAGGCCCATGAGATGAGACTTGCGAAGAAGAAGGGTGTGAAGGGGAAAGCCATCCTTTGTGGTCTTGGTGCGGCCCATATTCCGAGGTCTGATGGTGTGCCCGTTAGCGTGCCAACGGTGTCACCCAAGGATGTTGACCTGTTGAAGAAGCTTGAAGAGGCTGGTAGTGTGGTGTGCCAAGTGAGCAGTTCAGGGCTTAAGCGCACACATAGTATATAGGCTGCTTAGATGTAGTGATGTTTTGTAACAGGTTCACTTTTTGTTGCACATGTGCATGTTGAATCTATACTGTATATGGACTCGTAGTCCACAATAAAATGTTGAAAAAATACGATTGTACGCATATTATATCAAATGTGATTGTAGTTATAATGTTTGTACTTAGTTATTTTGTCTTTGTGTAAAAGACGTCTATGTTGTGTCTAACATAGCAACTTGTTGTGTACATACTTAAGAAAATTTATACAAAATCCATAATCGTGTATGAAGTTCATAAAATTTACAAGTTTATTGATTGATATGCAGCGTACTGCAAATATCATATTAAGGAGTTAAGTGTCTTAACTCCTAAATTGTTAAACGCGCACAGTGTGCATTGTTGTGTATCCGTCGTGGGATACACATTGAACTTACTCCAACGTCTTGAGAGTAAGGTGTTTAACAAGGATGCGTGATCCGATGTTGATGGGTTTGCAACCCTCTTACTCAACGAGTTTTTTAGTAGGTTTACTCATCCTTTTACCATCGTGGGTTTTAATAAGTGCATGCACGCCATGTAGGTAGGAAGTAAAGTAACAACAATATTGAGACATAAGTAACATGTAAACAATAAAGTGAAATGTGTCGCGGAATTAGCTAGAAACCGCGACATTGAATTAATACTTACAAGTTTTTGTAAAAAGAAAAACATTTGCCTAAATGAAACAAAATGTAAATACACGGATATTTATTAAGCACTTACTAAAGTGCGGAGGTGTCCGTGTGTGAGGTCGTAACCTTTCCTAAAGATAGCATCTCTTGAGATTGCAAACATTCCATGTGCGTTGTAGCTCGCGGCCATCCATGTCACGCAGCTTGTACGCGCCTTTACCTAGTGCTTCAACGACCTCATAGGGTCCTTCCCACTTCGGTCCAAGTTTACCTGTATCTTCTGCGTGGCTTGCATCATTAGCGCGATATACAAAGTCGACTGGTCTGAATGAGGTGCTTCGAACTTTAGCGTCCTAATATCCCTTCATTTTTGACTTGGCTTTTGCTTCACGTATAGCTGCGCGTTCGCGCCTTTCTTCCAATAGGTCCAAGTCGATACGTCGTTCGTCGTCATTGGTTGCGACATTAACTTCCGCGGTTCGAATAGTTGGCATCCCAATTTCAGCTAGTATGACAGCTTCTGTCCCATAGACAAGAGAAAAGGGAGTGTCTCCATTGCTAACTTTGATTGTCGTGCGGTGCGCCCATAAGACATGCGACAATTCATCCACCCATCTTCCTTTGTGTTTGTCTAGGCGCGCTTTAATTCCTTCGCCTAAACTACGATTTGCGCTCTCAACTAAACCATTGGTTTGTGGGTGTTTAACTGACGCGAAGTGTTGTGTGATATTTAGTTCTGCGCACCAGTCTTTGAACGGATTATCGCGGAATTGTTTTCCGTTGTCCGAAACAATCTCCCCTGGTAATCCAAAGCGGCATACAATATTTTCCCAAACGAATCGTTTTACTTGATTACCTGTGATTGTCGCCACTGCTTTTGCCTCAATCCACTTAGTGAAGTAGTCTATTGCCACAATAAGGAATTTCAGTCCCCCCGCTGCAACAGGAAAGGGACCCGCAATGTCGATACCCCGCTTATAGAATGGCCATGGAGAAGTGATAGGCGTTAGCTCTTGTTGTGGTCTGCGCGGGATGGGTTTATGAACTTGGCAGTCGTTACATTTCTTTATCACATCACGCGCATCGCGATGCATAGTGGGCCAGTAATATCCTGACCGCAAGGCTCGCGCTACGACGGATCGTGGTCCTGAATGCATACTGCATGAACCGGCGTAGATCTCTCGGAGTACGTAATCTGCCTGAAGAGGTCCAACGCACCGAAGCCATGGTTGTAGAAATGAGCACCGATATAGGATACCATATCGAAGTTCGAACCTCTGCGCTGCGCGCCGTATCCGTCGAGCGTCTTTCTGCTCCTCGGGCAATTTGCCCTTACTTATGAATTCGATGATAGGGGTCATCCATGTAGGATCCTGCTCTTCTATCACCGTAGATATCTCCATCTCCGAGATGGATTTGTTTTTTAGGATCTCTACCAATACTTGTTTTGACAGGTGCGCGAAGCTTGTAGATGCGATTTTGCTTAGTGCGTCCGCCTTTTTGTTCTCCCCTCTAGGAACTTGTTTAATGGTAAACCTGTCAAAACCTTGGATTAGTGACTTGGTCTTGTCGAGATATTGAACCATGTTATCCTCTTTAGCCACATATTCGCCCAACACGTGGTTGGCTACTAATCGGGAGTCCACATTTGCTTCTAGGTTACGTACACCCATTCGAGTTGCAATGCGTAATCCAGCAATTAGGGCTTCATACTCTGCCTCGTTATTCGTAGCTGTGAATTCAAAACGCAGTGCGTAAGTGAATTCCATTCCTTCTGGGTTGGTGAGGATAAGGCCTGCGCCCGACCCATCCACGCACGAAGATCCATCCGTGAATAGGACCCATGGCTCTTGTAGTTCTACCTCGCTCAGTGGAGGTGCAGCATCGGTGTCTGGTTTTTCGATGATGAAGTCTGCTAGTATTTGTCCCTTAACCGCAGTGCGTGGTCTATAAGAGATGTTATACTCTCCTAGCAATACACTCCACTTTTGTAATCGCCCCGATGCGTCGGGTTTGGAGATAACTTGCTTGATTGGTTGGTCCGTGATCACCGCTATTGGGTGCGCTTGAAAGTATCTGCGCAATCTTTTGGCGGCGAATACTAATGCCAAGACCAACTTTTCCATTGGGCTATAGTTAATCTCTGTCTTCTTGAGCGCTTTACTCACAAAGTATACCGGTGTTTGTACGGAATTCCTATCTGTCAGTAGCACCGCGCTGACTGCTCCATGAGTCGCAGACAAATACACAATTAACTCCTCCCCTGGTCGGGGTGCGACTAGCTTGGGAAGCGCTGCTATATGTTGCTTAAGCTGTGTGAAAGCTTCTTCCGCTTCTGCAGTCCAACGAAAGTCTCCCTTTTTCGTACACTTCTTGAGTGTTTTAAAGAGGGGGAGTGACTTATCTGCTGATTTGGACAGGAATCTGTTTAACCCGGCTAGTTTTCCATTCAGAGACTGGACTTCTTTCAACGTGCGTGGTGAAGGAAGTTGGATAACAGCCTCTGTTTTTTCTGGGCATGGTTTAATGCCATCAGGTTCGATCAAGTATCCTAGGAACATGCCTTCTGTAGCGCCAAAAGTGCATTTCTTAGGATTCAACTTCATGTTAATCTTTCGTAGCGTTTCAAATGTTTCTTCAATGTCGCGGACCAACTCGTCTTCGGTATGGCTTTTTATGACAAGGTCGTCAACATAGACCTCTAGGTTGCGGCCCACTTGCTTGTCAAATGCATTATCCACCAATCGCTGGTAGGTGGCGCCCGCATTTTTTAGACCAAAATGCATCTTTGTATAACAGTAGACACCTTGGCTTGTGTGGAAGGCTGTTTTTTCCTCGTCTTCCTTAGCCATTTGGATTTGGTGGTACCCTTTGTATGCATCTAAGAAACATTTAAAGGGATATCCACACAAAGATTCTACCTTCCAGTCTATCTCTGGCAGTGGGTAGCAGTCCTGTGGACATGCTTTGTTGAGATCAGTGAAATCCACACACATCCGCCAACTACCATCGCTCTTCTTGACCATTACTGGATTGGAGAGCCAGTCATGGTAATAGACTTCTCGCATGATGCCTGCGTCCACAAGTTTGTGTACTTCTTCCAGAATGGCTTTTGCGCGCTCTGGAGCCTGGCCGCGCTTTTTCTGCCGTACTGGGGAATATCCTTGTCGGATTTTCAACTTGTGTTCTGCAATCGAGCGTGGCACACCAGTCATGTGCTTTGGTTCCCATGCGAAGATATCCAGATTCTTTTGCAAGAGTGCGCACACGGCAGCTCTGCCTTTATCAGACAGCGATCCCCCAATCAATACTTCTTGTTCCGGGTAATCAGGATGAATTGCAACCTTCAGATTTGGTACATTAGATGCGCTCTGTTCTGGTGTGTGCGTCGCCTCACATGTAATCGTGTTACACTCTCTTGGTGGCGCAGCGTTATTGTAGATGGTGACAATGCCGCCTTCTACTGGGAATTTGAGCATCCCATGCGCTGTGGACGGTACTGCGCGTATTGCCAAAATTCCTGGTCTTCCAATAATGCCATTGTATGGCGAAGGAGATCTAATCACCATAAAATTCATCCAGGCTGTCGTGGAGTGTTCCTTATGGCCCACAACAACTAGTAGTCGTAGTTGCCCCATGGGCCATATCTTTTCTCCTGTGAAGCCAGTCAACGAAGTCGTGGCTGGGCTTAACTGTCTTTGTATCTCAGGTCGCAATCTCTTGAAACAATGTTCATACATTATGTTCGCTGATGCCCCTCCATCAACATACATGCGGTGGATATCGTGACCCCCCGCATTTATCTCGATGGTGAGTGGTTCCGCCACTGCGTTGTCCACAGCCAAGGTGGGGAAAGAGATTTCGCTTCCATGAGAAAATTTCTGGCTGACCTTTTGCTTAGTATTTCGCTACCATGATTGTATCATGTAGATTGTGTTAGCCTTGTCCTTAGGTGCTTCTTTCTTGCCCCCGGTCTTCTGTTTGTCTTTCCCATCCTTAATGTTCTTAACTAGATGGTCCAATCTACCTTCTTTTACTAGCTTCTTAATTAATTGGCGCAATTGGACACACTCACTGGTTGTGTGGCCCTTCTGTCCATGATACTCGCAGTATCCATTCCCTACGCGCCGATCTTCTGGGGTGCGCATCGGTGGGGGTCTCGGAAAGTTCGCGCCTTCCGTCGCAAATATCTCCTTTGGAGTCTTCGTTAGTGGGGTATACTTGTCATTCTCTCGTCCGCCCCCTGACTGCGGTGGCTTTTGTTACGATTGCTACTCTGGTCATTGGATTGTCTCCTTGGCTGTTCTTGTGACCTATAGTTTGAGTAGCCTTTCTTACTATCCGCAGCGGCGGCTTCTCCTTGGATGAAGGACCTCGTGCGCTTCATCAGTTCATCAAAGGTTTGGGGAACCCTATCATTTAACTTTTTGATAAGCTCTGGGTTATTGATTCCGTTCATAAACCCTGAGATCTTTAATATTTCGGGGCATGCCTTGACATGTATGCATTCGTCTTTAAAGCGCTCCATAAAAGCGCTTGTGGATTCCCCTTGGCGCTGTTTTACCCTAGCGAGCTCGACAGGGTTCTTGGCGCACTTCTTCCTTTGAGTAAAATTCAAACGAAACACCTTCCGCAACTCTTCAAACCCATCGATGCTTCTACGTGGAAGCTTGCTGAACCAGTTTCGCGCATTCCCTACTAAAGTAGAGTTAAACATGTGGCACCACACTGGTTGTGGCCAATTTTCGATGGTTGCTGCTGATTCGAAAATTTTTAGGTGGTCATCAGGATCACCTGTCCCATCATAAGTCTTAACATTAGCGGGTATGCGCCTTCTCTTATCTTCTGAAAAATCACTGATGCGCCGAGTGAATGCGCCAACCTTTTGGCGGCGCCAGGGACGAGACATGTCTTCATCTTCCCGGTCGCGGGATCTTCTCCTGGACTTCCAGTGTCCTGTTTCTTCGTCCTCGTTGTCCGAGGAGTCACTTGAGGATGAGCTTACTCTTTTGCGGCGCTTGCGCCGACTATCCTCAGAGTTCGAGCTTGAAGGGCTTTCGCTTGGGGAGACCCGTCGCCCAAGTCTATCTTGAACCCTACGACTACCAAGCCTAGTGTGGACATTGGTGCGCCGTCCATCGTCATCATGTTCCTCCAGATACTGAAAGTCGGCTGCTTCGTCCTCCACAACTTTCCTTCCAATCCTAGTAAACACTGGGTGTCGGTGGTTATCCTTCTCGCGCCTTTCCTTTCGGTAGCGCGGTGGGGATGCTTCACGCTCAGGGTCGAAGTTGAGCCGGGCTTGCAGGCTCTGGCTTGACCTCTTTTTTGCTTCCTCTCGCATAAGCGCAGCCAAGGTTTCATAGTTTTGAGATACGGAATCACTTGGCGCTAGTTCAGGCGTGACTCCTTCTAGCGCGAGGATGTTTGTTTCCACATCAGGACCCTTGTTTCGGATAGGCGCATTTGGCGGCTCAGTGAGGTCTAATTCTGACATGGTGAAAGGAGTGCGCAGTAGATCTACCGCGCTAGTGGTTGTTGTAGTAGCATGGGTAGTCCTTGTGGGCGGTTCTATTGCAGCAAAGGCCAGATCCGAGTATGATCCTAGGCTCTTGGGCGCACTGGTTGTTCCAGAGGCCTGCTTAGCGGTTGAATCAATTTGCTGCTTCTGCCCTTGTAGGTCACCCTGCGTTTTCTTCGCCTGCGGAGTCCGCTGATTTTGGTTTCCGTGCTTCGTCATTCTAGTTCTTCGTAGAGTTCTTAGTGTTAGGTCCCACGGATGGCGCCACTTGTTGATACAAAAGTTGGGCGTTCCTTGTTTCCGTATCAATTAGATCTTAATGCTTGAGACCTGCGCACTAAGAAAACAAAAAGACACCGTTAGGCTTATCGTGGGATTGTCTCCCACGATTATCCTCCGGCGTGAGAGTAAGTAATCGGTTTTAGGGTTTAGTTGAAGAGTTAGGGTTATTCGATCATACCTTTAATGAGAGTCGAGAGACCTTTTATATACACACGAAATCCTTGTTGGTTTCGTGTTCCTCACTCCTCGGCGTATCCCGCCTAAGTCGGTCGCTTGATACATATCCCATAAATAAGAGATATCCTATATCAAGTCCATAAATAACTTCGGGTTTGCCATCGTAAGCCCAAACCGTTATCGTGATAGCCCATTCGTGATGGGCTTGAGCCCATTCGTGATAGGCTTGAGTGTTAGTAGCGTCCATTGGTCGGGTTCGTGACCCGAATGCGGACTATACGTCATCAATTATCAATGTTATCTTTTGAGAAACTTTCTCAATTCGAGATGTTTTATCATCTAAACATTGTTTAATACGGAAATGATGATGGAAAGCTAAACTTTTGCTGGGATGAACAGTTGCAATGATGTTGCAACAGAGAAAAAGGCTATGGAGGTCAATAATATTGACCACGAGAATTTTCTCCATACTTTGCCTTAAGTTAGCAAGGACCGTTTGTTTCTTAGTAAATCATGATGTGATATAATGTCTCACATTAGTACACATATTATTTGAACTATTCCTATATCTCTAATTATTGAGAAGATCATATATTATGGTTTCTACACCTGTTCCTTTGGGATGTCTCTTAAGTTCCTAAATGTTTGATGGTTTTGAGTTGGAATTATCTTGAGAGTGTAGACGTATATAATATTTAGAGTACTAGCTATGGGATAGAGTATTCTATCTAATGCATCTCTATGTTTAGGGTCATCTTATGAATTTACTATCTTTATCCTTGAGGAGTCTGGTTTAGGAGAACGTGAGTGTTTTTCAAATGGTTTCCAGTCATATCTGTGATATATTCAAATTGGTTGAAAATATCATTTTTCCTAATTGTTAACTTTTTGAAGATCTTAGATGAAGTTTATCTACTTATTTCAAGACTTGTTATGCATGATTTTGAGAAGTCATGCCATATCTTGACAAGTTGATTTGGAGACGATGTCATCCTAATAGTACATGATCCTACTTTGTAATGAGTGTTCTCTACTAGGTTAGTTGTGTACTTGATCATTCCAAACTTTTGATGCTTGCTTAAGTTTGTGATCACGGCAATGCCGAAAGAATATGCTATATACTTATCCTATTTATTGGCATAATCTAAGTATTGATGCTATATTGTTGAGATATAATCCAAGTTAAAACAATACTTGTCTTTAGGTGTTTTAATTTAATTTTATAAAGATTTAAGAACTTTTTCCTACTCATCATGCTAATTTTCAAATACTATATTAAAGATGTGGTACTAATAACTTATATTAAGTGAGTATGAAATCTGAATTATCTATGAGAGCAATTATCATGAGGAGTTATGAGGAACCGTACCTTTTTCCAATGATTGTATCTAAGAATGCTATTGAACAAAATGCAACCTCCGTTGGACACTTTGGATTGAGAAGATACATTTGTTTACAGCAATGTATCTTAAAGTTCCATTCATTAGGATCTAATCCTTTCTTTCAAGCATACCTAATGAAAGCTCAAGTATTTGGTCCCCAATATCTCATGGGTCCTTTTGGGTTAATCAAAATATTACCAAGGTTCACTAATATCTTGGAGGTAGTCAAATGGGATTTGTTCACTAAGCATTGTTCCTTTATATAATGAAGTATCTACTGTCGTTTTAACTTCATTCTTATCTTTTCTTCTAGTTGAATTAGTGTTGGGCTCTCTAGATATCTTAACAGGTTCAATACTATTTAAGTTTTGACTTTTCTGTACTGTACCTACGGATCCTTTGGTTATACCACGCGGATCCAAAGTTTTGGATCCGTGGGATCTGTGTGTCACTGACTCAGTTGGTGTAGTCTTATTTTCTTTTGTCATTTTAATTTGAAAATCATTTAAGTGACCATTTTTCATAAAATCTGGCTTGAAACTACCATAAGGTATTTTTAGTAACCTCATTGTATCATTTGTACAGTTTATGTGCTTATTGAATCTTTTAAAAACGGAGTTTTGTTTTATAAGATTCTCTTGGGTAAGCTTTAGTATTTCTAATTCATGTTTTAGTTCTTGACATAAGACACATGTTTTAGTACTTTTACATTTTTCTAATCCTATGACTTTTTCTTTTAACTGATGAATTTTATTTTCTAAAAATTCCTTTTTGGTTTTTAAAAACTTATTTTGACTTATGATTTTTAGAATAATTTTACATAATTTGTTGTATTCTATATCTAACGTGTTATCATTTATAAAAGAGTATGATGAGTCAGAAAGTACCTCTTCTGTGTCATTGGCCATGAGAGCAACTTCGTTGATCTTTGGTTTGTTGTCATTATCTTTACAATCTCCTATTTGAGATTTGTTCTTTGGAGGCTTTGGACAATCTCTTATCAAGTGACTAAAATTCCTGCATCTAAAACACTTCCTACGGTTCTTTGACTTCACATAAGTCTCAAAGTGATTTTTCCAGTATATACAATTGTTTGGTTCAAAAAGTGATGGTCTTTGCATAGATTGCCCTTCTTTAAAGTTTTCAAAATCCATTTGATCGTTTCAAGTTTTAAAATACAATATATTTTAAATTTCTTGAGTAACACCGCTCTGGTACCAATTGTGGAAAACTAGAAGGGGGGGGGGTTGAATAGTTTTACCATTTAAAATTAATTTAAACCGTTTTGTAACTTATGTGAATTCAATGAAACTATGCACACAAAAATAATCAAACAATATATACAAGAAGTAAAGAGAGAAATGATCAAACCACATAACACGGATGTTTATAGTGGTTCGGCTACAAGGACTCTTTTCCTTGCCCTACTCCACTTCCCCGAGCCTTTAACTCGAGAGTTATCCTTCACTAAGAAACAAACTCCTTTCTAGGTGGAGAAAACCTTTACACGTTGCTTACTTCCTTTTCCGGTACTAAGCTAAACACCGGGTTCTATTTCAAGGTAGAACCAACCTAACGTCGCCTATACAATTGCCGACACTAAGCTAGATGTCGAGTTCTTTACAATGGTTCAACCACTCCCGTTTGGTTCTTTCACAAGGGTACAACCACTCCCTACACTCTTTGTGTTTTGAGGACTAAAACACTAACCACACTCACTGAGATAAATGATACAAATAATGATGTGTGAACTACAACTATATCACACAGTAACTTATGCTAAAGGTTTTACACGTCTGTGTTGAACCTTGATGCTTAATCTCCTTTGCTACAAAAGGAAAGATCAATGAAATGAATGAATGATAAATGTTAAATGATATGTAAATGAATGAGTATGAATGTTAGGCTATATGAGTGATGGTGTGTCCAAATGATCAGCTTGCTATTTATAGGCAAGCTGGTGAACAGCCGGCGGATCCCATAAAATGGATCCGTCTTTGATGTCATTTGGTTCCGCCAAACATGACAGCTAAGAGTTTATGGATATCTTTCCAAATCCAGCTGTATCCTTCACATCTTTGTTATGTCACATCAAAATCTTCCAAAGTCAACTATTTTGCTTGAAGATCTAGCCAAGATATTACATAATCTATGTATGATGCATGCCATGATGTCATTGTATCATTTTAAAAATAAAGTTTCCTTTTAAAGAAATAAACTAGTAGATGTGTAAAATGTAATTCTAAGTAAACTTGTGAAATGTAAAATGTGTTTTAAAGAGACTTTAGCTAGTATTTATAATTTGCTAAAAGATATACTTTGTAATTGTCATTAACAAAACCAAGTAAAGATCGTAAAATATAAATAACGTTTTTAGGACGATATTTGTATTAACACTCCATTCCATTATATTAAATCAAGCATAGTTAATGATTATATTTCCCATTCTTCACCCTTTAATACCACCAACCAAGCATGCACGATGTGTACATGTTTTGCTTTCCTTCTAAGTGATTATATTAGGCTTTATTTTATTATTTATTTATTTTTTAATTTTTTTTAAGATTTTGGTTTTTGTAATGTAATACTACGTATTGCATAAGAAGAAAAAAACTAATCGTGACCTTTTAATAACTATCAAAATAATTACCATAGTAAAGGTTAAAATTATAATCTTATTCATCCAGAATGCAATTCATATCGGCTATCAAACAGTTAGAACCAAATCCTACAGAGCTTTTGAATAATTTAGAATTTCAGAGATCTAAATCATTCGGTACTAAATCATTATATTCTATCAAAAAGCCCCTTAATTCACTTTTAACTACAAGTTATATTTAGATAGTTCATTGTTTTCACCTTTTTTTGGTTCCAGGAAGAGACAATTTTTATTCGTTTTGTTAAAGTACTTTGGCATATGAAAATCTTCATATAGCACAATAACTTTGTGTTTAGTGTGATTCCAACTAACTTAAGAGATGCAAGCATTATAAAATATGTAACCTTGTAAATAGCCATACTGTTTACTTCGAAGAATTGCAATGAATATAGAACCACATTATATTTACAATTGTAATATCTACACTTGAGTAAAAAAATTGACCATGTGAAATGGGGCTGATACACTCGTTTTCTCATATTGTATAACTCATAGTTACAATATAATCTGTTACTATCACTTTTTAACATGTACCACATTAGCACATTGGACTGGATCCTATATATAGGCGTGAACTGTTTCCTTGTGATGATTTCAACAGAAAAATTAACCACCCGAGCGATTTATGGTTTCCTTTTCGTTATTTTTCAAGCATAAAATATCTCAAGTGTCAATCGTATCCGTTTTAATCAAGCGTTTTAGGCTAGATACGTGGGTAAGACAGTAATTATAATCTCATCTCAAATAAACACATTGGAACAGGCACTAGGCAGTTTGACATGTACTTAAGAAAAACAAGCCCGGACAATCTCTTATATTGGTAGAAATTTACAGTAATATCTTTATTTTCATCACAAGAAATAGTTTTCTTTTTTAAGGAGCAATACCATCCTGGGCAAATTCTTTGTACCAACACAACCCTTCAAATAAATGTGTATACAAACCTTCTTGGCCATCAACTTGAGCAAAGGAGAGCAAGCAAAGCCACTTTAATTACCATATTAAACAACAAGGTACTATGCGTACAACTTTCATAAACGTAAATGCAGCATAATATCAAATACCGGCGTTCATTTCACAATGTAGCAGCTACTATCCGCTCATAAGAAAGCAATTTCCTTGTTAAATCTACAAACTAGGAAAACCTAAAAGGGGCTTACCATGCCAGCTAACTTCAACAAGATTTCTGGACAGAGTTGTTCTCTTGGAGGTGCCATAGCAACCTTAGCAAGTGCATCAACATCACCAGCATGTATGTAATCAACTATATAATCAAATAGCTCGTCTTTACCACCTCTTAGTGGATCCTGTACAGTTTTACAGACAACCAACTTTTTGAGCCAAAGCTTGTCATAACATCATGAGTATAGTTAGGTTCACAGATTGATTGCAATTATATGAGATTACTCGTGAAAACTGAAGCATTTGATTTTTGGCTACTTTAAGAGAAAGGATGCCTATTTACTTGTCAAAATAGTCATAAAAAGATGATCATATGCGTATGAGTATACAAGATTCACCGACTTGTGGTGTTGATTAATAACTGAGCAATACTGTACGCGAAACTTACTTGAACAAATAAATCTGTATGGGTTTTTCCATCGAATAGTATCAGCTCAGCCCGCGCACCAACTCTCTTAAGAGTGTCCACGAAACTTATACTGCGTAATAATATTTAGAATTTTAGTTTGTCAACAACATAACCTTTCTTATCAATTCTTTTTTTAGTAAATGAGCCACATCATTAGTTATTAATTTATTATCCAAATGCAATAGGGTACTTTAAGGGAATCAAACCTTGCATCTGGCGGTATTGATAAATCTTCAGTTCCATGGAAAAGAAGAACATGGGGTAGGATAGAAACCGCGTTCCTAACATTAGGATCCTCAATAAAAATATCAGGAGAAAACTGTTTCAAGGAATCTTCGCCTTCCATCATACTGTCATGACATGCTTAATAATGTAGCTGCTTGTAAAACAAATGACAAATGTATACCATATTATTTATTACCTTAAAAATATTGAGCGATGGAGGCCTCGTCTATCGAAATGTTCAACCAGATTGAGTAGATTGTACCTGCTTAATTACAAAATAATTAATTAATGAAAGATGTCTAACGGGAGTAGACTATATGAAGAAAAAAAAAATGCTTTAAGAGATGATTTTTACCCTCCAGATAAACCAAAATAAGCTTTTATATGTGACACACTCCAAGATACGCTCTCTCCTTTGGATTCCTTTATGGCCTGCTGAAAGAGTACACAAGAAGAGATATGTGCACCAGCAGACTGTCCCATAAGATAAATCCTATTTGGATCCCCTCCATATTTGGCAATATTTTTGCAAACAAAAGATATTCCTTGAGAAACATCTTCAACCATATCGCTGATGGTACCCTGAGGAAAGTTCCTATATACATGGAGAAAATTCCAGTTTTATTTAAAATTTATAAGTGAACGCACCGAAAGATTTGATGTAAAAGTATGTTTGGATTGATTTGGTTACCTGTAATCAAGGGATGCCACAATGATATCTCTTTCTGCTAACTGAAGCCCCAAAAGAGCACCCCATCCTTTATACCCTATGATCCATGCTCCACCGGTCACAAACACAGCTACTGGTTTCGGCCCATCTATATTTTCTGGTAAGTATAAATCCAACCTGGAAAACAAAGTTTTCATTCACTGATATGATTTAGCTAAATGCATACACAAACATAATGTGGCATCATATTTGAAAACAAGAATTACCTATTCCTTGGCTGGTCACCGTAAACTATACTTCTACGGACATTGTTTGAGTAGCAAAATTTATATACAACTGCAAGAAGAATAAAGAAATAGTTAGCTTGCAGATCTTAATAAATGGCAGCGTCATTGTAGCATGTAAGAACTTGATAAAGTGAAAAAGGATGCCAAAAAGTAAACTATTATAAAACGAACCTCTGAGTAGGCCAGGCAATAACAACATTGCATAAAGGGCGAGGGCAAGAAGCCTCAACATCCATCGGCGGCCTACCCTGGTTGAAAAATTAATGATTAGGGATGAATTCTGATGAAATATATTTGCATCTACAGTTTAGTTACATATCACCCAACTGCTTCAAGACTGCCTTCAAGTCCAGGGGTTGCTCAAGTTCCAGTAATAAATGTGATTTTTTCATACAATAGCCATGAAAGATCAGCCAGTGATCTACTGCATACTATTGAAGGCCACCTTCTAAAGTACAAAAGAAAGTGATTTTCTGAAGTATAGGATGATTTGATGGGTGCAGTTCTTACACCAATGAATATCTCAACATTAAACTGCTTTTGTAAGTTATCCTAAACAAAGTTATGTATGCTAATTCTTATCTACTTCAAGTTACATTTTTGGTGTTTTAGCTAGTGTGATTCTCTCGCCAATGGTGGATCATAGTACCCATAAAGCTTTATTAAACATGTGTTCTCTATAGCAATCATATTTAATCCTAGTTGTAGGCCATCACTTGCCTAAATCATGTATTTGGTTGAACAAACTATTAGGAACTTCTGTTGTGCAATCCTTTATTTCGGTTTACTTTTAACCAAAACAGTCCACTTTTCTTCTTTTTTGTTCATGATCCCACATGGAATACATATTTGGTATATTTACCAACTTCAGTTGAGTAAAACCAATTTAAAACAGGATAATTTTTACTAACTGAAACATGTAATAAGGATATCAAAGTATCATTATGTTAAAATCAGAAGAATTTGTGCTTTGTTCAAGTGTGTGCGTGTGTGTGGCCGCTTGAGAAAGAGCTTGCAAACCGATCCAATCATCCAAAACAGACCAAAACAGATTTACAGTTTTAACAAAGTAACTACTTAAATACTTAATTCTATGCCAAGTAACATTTATATCAACACCAAGTAATAGCTCAGAGCTCCCGAAAGATCCCATGTTACAGTCTGCATAATCACAGAATTCATAATTTACATCTCCTCAATAATTATATATGGACAGTTTTCAAAACATCATGGCAGCAAACATATTCGTCATTGTATTGTAAGTAACATACTTATAATTGCAACATACTTCAATTTTTTTTACCAATCAATATAAAGTAACCATGCTTCCTATATGGAAAAAAGTAAAGTATGTTTTATACATTTTGATGCAACTTTAACATAACAAAAAAGCAGAAAATAGTGAAATGAGAAAGGAATTCTACCCAAGATAACGGAGGAGAGTGAAAGCAAGGCGCGTAATCAAGTAAGTTTCGCTAGCAGCATGTCCTATATCCCGACTAAACGATTGTGATCTGCTTAGACAAGCAGAAGAATTCTTTTTAAGCGAGTTTATCCTTGTGGTGGTTCTAGAACGTAAGGAATCCGGGGTGTTCATATCTACACTGGTGGAAGAGGATGTGGATCTAACTGGAAATAATGTGTCATTCATAAAGCAATATAATTCGGGGGGGGAATATATTTGAATGAAAAAAGAATATGAACTATTGGTTGGTGTTTAATATTAATAATGTGTGGGTTACTTTACGTGCATTTTTTTGTTCTTGTGTTGTCTGGCATTTTTCATTATATATATTTATGGTGGTGGTGGACTAATTTGATTCTAATAGGGTTTCTTTTTCAGATCAGATTTGTGTTTTTTTGTGGTTGTTAATAAAAACGTTATGAAACAACTGTCTTCAAAAAAAAAATTGATGACATAAAAACAGTTGAGGTTGTCATAAGATTAACTTATTTTAGATAAATAATTGCTAAATATATATATATATTCAGAATGAGAAAATGATGCCTGCTTCTGTAAGTAGGCAATTGACTGCTTCCCTTTGAAAAAAGGGTGGGGACGGGGAAAATATGTAACAGTGACTTACCGGAGGGGCTAAATTGTACATTTTTTAAACTTTTTACAAAAAGGAAGCAGCCAATTTGCTTAGCTCCGGAAGCGGGCATCATATCCCCACTAACAAGAATCTCCACAATTTGCTCAAGAAAAGTAGGGTCATTGATTTATAGTAAAAGCAAAAAGAGGATTACTCCATTCCTCTAGAATGTGCATGCGTATTCTATCATCTGATCATTTGTTTTCGCACTTTAGTGTTTAAAAAACTGTGTTTTCTTCGCTAGAACTGAATAGAAGCATTAGCTTATAAACCTTTATAACACATAACACCTAAAACACATAGTCCGAGTCTTTTATGATTTTCCGGACCACATGATGCAACCTATTTGTAGTGTAAACAAGATGCATAAACTTATGCAATTCATGAGCTATGTATGTTGATATCAGTACAACCCAAAGTCATGCAGTTATCTGCAAACAAATGATTTTCACGTTGAGTGGATATTTTTAATTGTCAATCATATTCCATGCCACCTTCACCTCATGCTTCTGCCAGCCCACAACACATGGCCATTGGCCACTGGACCACTAGACATACAAAGACAATTTGAATTTCTAAAGTCCAACTAATGAATCTGTTAACATAATATAATGCAGCTTAAGTTCCCTAAATGCCCTTAATAAACATTTCATTACACCATAAGAATACCAAATCCTCAAAGCAATACTTAAGAAATTTAAGAGTATCTCGTTTGACTTAAAAGGTCAAAGTAAGGGAACACTTGGTCAAACAAATAGATCCAACTTGCGGAATCAGGGGCAATCCCACCAACATAACTATCAAATACAATAGGTTAGGTTAAATCAAAATGGTTCAGATAAAATGTCACAAGTCAACTGCAAGCATTTTACAAAATTGGATGATAAATATTCTACATGGATCCTTATTCTTATCTGCTGCTTCTTCTCCAACGTTTGCTATTATTATCATTGCCTGAACCACCATTTTTGTATTGCAGAGATGAGACTGTTTAAAAATGGAGCATATTTATTGATGAGAGGATTAACTGTCACCCCAACTTTCACCCAGATATTCTGATGCTAGCCAGCAGTAACTGGTGCATGATACATAAGTTTCAAGAGCTGCACATAAACAGAGTTGCACAAACGGATTAGAATCACTTAATAGATGACTGAAAACGAGCTCATGAACAACAAAACAGATAATGCACAGTTCAACGTAATGAGCCTTATAGCACAACCCTAGTGCAACAAGGCTCCTTTTTATTGGCAAATGTGTGAACCCAAAATTACTACTGCACCCATTCATGATCTTATAACATTGACTTTTTCTACATAAATCAAGTTATATTGCTGTTATTAGAGGATAATTAACAATAACATATATAAATTAACAACTGCTAAAAACCGTTCTGGTGACTCACTTTCCAAGTTATTTCAATTCAGCAAGTGAGCTAGAAACGTATATAACTAAATTCACATCAGCATTATTGTGAGCAAAATAGACACAAATGGCATGCAATTGTTTTGTTTTTGAACTGGAACAAAATCAATTTCATGTATATCTATCCAGTAACCCAATTGCAGTTTTTGGTTAACTAATCTTCTATCAATTTCATTAGACTATTTTGAAGTTTGAATGTTAAAATTTCTCCACATGCTCTCTATCTCGAATAACTAGACACTCGAGATTTAGAAGCATCAAACTAACCTGCCAGTACATGAAAGTTTGTATGATGTTACGCTGCCACCTGCACGAGCACATTAAAGATTTCAGATATAGCAGCTGACACAAAGACTTCTTGAACTAACATAAGAACATGCAATAGCTGGAAAAATAAAAGCAAATTGAGTGTAGATACTTACGATAAAAGAGATACGATCAAAAGAAATCCAATTCCGATCTCAGCTTGTGAAGACAGTATGCTAAGTGTAGTCGTGTTTGACTCCACCCAAACACAAGGCTCTTCTAAGTACTTCCTATTAAAAAGCCATGATTAAGTCACTAAATAATGATATATACTCTTAAGATCAAATACAAAGAAAGGAAGATAATCGAGATATGGCTGCTGGGAGGTTTACCTGTACCAGGACGACTGACTGAAGTTACGTCTAACAAATTTTGCAGAATGTTCCAAGGTGCGACATAAGATTGGAAGCAAAGCAACTACAAAGACATTCAAAGTTGGAAAAATATTAGGTGCGGAATAGAAAGAAATATAAAAGATGAAACATCATGTACTACTTACATCTGAGTTGAAGATTTGAAGAGACAAACGTGATACAGTAAATGAAGTAGATAAAATCCTTTGTTGCAACTACTGACTGAAGCCACACTTGCAGTGCCTGCAAATTCCACGCCCTTGGTTTCTACAAACAATTATCAGTATCAGCAACAAGAAATCAAAATCATTAAAAGCTCAATTAGAATGAAAGTATTACCCCATAGAGAGAGTAGAGGGAAGATAATGAAGAGCATAGAGTGCCCATAAATGACAGCCGGTATGCCCTACTAGAAAGACTTTTAGGTAGGAGCGGGAACATAGCCAGCACAGCCACAACAAGGACCTGCAGAAAGAAGCATGTTATAAAAGCTCAGGCAATATGCAGACTCTTCTCTCAATATTACACCCTTTTTCATTGTACAATTATGACGTGTCAATCATCGTATTTTCATCTCTATATCATTTACCATTTCACTTTCTGCAATTCTCACACTCTGTTCCCGAGTTTTGAAATAGAAGAAAAGAAGAGAAGTGACAAAAATGGGCATAAGAGAAGAGGAGAGAAATGAAATTTAATTTTTTAGTTCGTGTTTCCGAGTTAAAAAGAAAAGAAAAGAAGAAGAAGAAGAAAAATTATGATTTTACAAGTATACCCTTTATTTTATATAAAATTATGTTATATGTTTAGGGCATTTAAGTCATTTATATTAATTAAAAGTTTCCTTATTTACTTTCTCTCCAAATCATCCCACTTTTAGGAAGAAGATTTTGGAGAGAAAATTAACCAAATTTCCTCTCCATCTCTTTTCTCTTCTCTCCTGAAAAAACTCGGGAACATGAATTTATTTAGATTTCTTCCCACTTCTTTTCTCTTCTTTCAAAAATAAAACTCGGGAACGCAGCTTCAAACGGTTATTACATCCATGTGTTGATTCAGACTTAAATACTAAAACCATGATACATAAAAGTGGCAGAGTACGAAAAAGAAAATGACAACTTAGATATAATACATGGGCTATCTGAATGAAAATTGTTAACAAGATTTTGTGTAATTCCAGTCTGTGGAATGGATTCATAAAGGGATGCAGGCCTAGGATCTAAAACGTAGTACATAAGATCGTGCCATAGGTGCTATATCTAAGAACTGTTGGAGCATTTAAAGTTCTGAAGTTGATAGCCAATACGTCTTTATCTCAAAATGTAAGTATATATTAAGTTCTGCAGATAACCAAATATGGAAGTAAGTCAAGTAACTGAAAATATCCGGTCAGGTTATGCATCCATAGTGACATACATGCATTATCATTGCCAATGAATGAAGAAAAGATTGAAAGAATATGCATACCCAAGCATTGACAGAAAACTGTATAGTTTGTCGATCCCAACGCAAAGGAGTTGAACTTGGAGTCGATGCAGTTGATGCCCCTGTTGCTCTCGTGGTTGACCCTACAAAGTTTAACCACATTAAATCACAAGGGAATGCAGAACTAACGATGCAGTTTACATCGAAACCTATAATGCTAGATCTTATTTTGTTTATAATAAGCAAAGATACTATACAGTAGATGATAAATTAAGGACCATCCATGCCACAATGCTAACCTCTCCAACTACCTAAAAAGACAAATAAAGAAATTAATGTGATTATATTTATCTACCTGAGTTGCTAGATGGCCTACGTTCAGTTGTAGACGATGATGGTGGTGGTGGTGGTGGTGTTGATGACCTTGCAGACTGAGAGGTACTTTTTGTAGTCATTGGTTCCACAACAAAATCAGGGTCCTGACAAGGAATACAAATGCCAAGCCGTATCAGAAAACAACACAAAAGAATTAAAATGTGTCATATACATTGCAATTATTGACATAAATCAACTCTTGTTTAACTCCAACCCCCTTCTTCTTGTGTTTGTTCTAATTTTGTTTATTTATCCACCTTTCTAGTTTCTGTTCTATGTTACAAAACTAAATATGTTGGTGTTGACAAAACTAGTTTAAAATGTAAAAAAATTTGCTTAATAAAACTTACCTAGCGATTGCTTTTTCAAAAAGATGCTAGTTTAGGGGCGGAGCTAAGAACTTTTGGAGGGTTTTGCATCATAAAGAATCTTTGGGCTAAACTAAAGTTGCACCATAAAGATAGAAAGTAAGACACAAGTTTAATCAGTGATTGCACATACCAAAAACGACACATTTCAGAAAAGATTTACACTCTGTGACCTATAATCGGGTGCCACACCCGGCACCCAAGTGCCTCCGTCCATGGAGGCTGTCATATATGTCGTAAACAACATATATCATAATATGCAGCAAAGGCAAAAAAAAAACTTATTTTTTTCCTAACAATTTTAACCTTTTAAAGTTCTTATACGCCCCCGATTACCCGCTAATAAATGCTGTTTGATTGAAATACGCAACAGTTTCAAGTTTCTTACTAAGGGGGATGCTTACTATTTTGCTGATGCTTCTGCTTATATTTAATCACTTATAAACACTTGTATTTGGACATGAGATTGGCTTATTTTCTACTAACAGAATTAGGAAATTTAACATAATCCATTTATAATGGGTAGATACAATGGTAGATGATAAGCATGTCCCAGCTTACTTACAAAAAACTACTTTTTGTAACCACTTAAGGGTGGTCTAGTGGCAAAAGGGCTTGTGACTATCACTCTAAAATGTGTGAGGTCTCAAGTTCAATTCCTGCTAGGTGCAAACAACACGCCAACCTCCTGAAAAGGGAGGGTTTACCTGGTTTGAGTCTGTGAGTCTGTGTGGCGGTGGTCTAGTGTGCTCCAAGATTATCCAAACACTCGCACTTTAAAACATAAGCAGAAAATAAAAGTAATCCCAAACACACTCAAGGCTACTAAAACGCAACAACAGTTGGAATAAACACAAAATCAATCTGAGTATTGGATAAATTAAGGGCAAAGGTGAAGAGACATACAACGTAACGTTGATAGAATTTGCGTTTGTAATGATCAATAACATCGGATCTGGAAGCCATCTGAGGAGGGATAAGAATGTTGGACCAGTAATCTGACCATCTACTATCGTTTTCATAATCATATGATGCTGCTCCTATCTTCTTCAACTTCTGTGACTCTTCTTCTTCAACCATTTTTATTTACGAATTTGATCTTAATTCACAACCCACCCAATCGTCCGTCGTTACTAGTGTTTGTGTGTGTTTTTTCGATAGCCCCCTACCGGTATTATCAATGTCTGGAGACGTCGTTAGTATACCAAATGGTTGACCCGACCCGACCCGAACCCTATAAAAACTTATAGCCTTACAGGGTCGGGTTGATTCGGGTCCAACTTAGTTTATCGGGTCAACCCGATAGACCCGATAACCTAATAGAGTCGGGTTAGAGTCCTAATTAATTTCTTATCAAGTTATAGGGTCAACCAGATAAACCCGACAAGATATAATGACATATTAATAAATCTTTCATATTTGAATAGAAGCCTATTAACAAATGTTTTTTTTTCATAAGTTTAGTGATAAGCATGTTGCTGCTCTTTCTTTATTAACGTATACAATACTACCTGTATGACATAAATATGTGAGTTTAATTTGCAAATGCTTATTATGAATTTCCAAACACTTATGCCAACTTATGTAACTTATATTTCTAATGTTGGATATGTATGACCTCAATAACGACATATGGACGTGTCATTCCTTTGGTGGCAGATGCTACAACATAACAGCATATGTGAGTTAGCTACATCCAATTAGCCTATAGGAGCCACGAATATGTAACTCTTACGACTACAGTAGTTTGTCTTTGTTCTTTTATGAATAGCAACCGGCCATCAATGTGCTAAGAGAGATTCAAAGGTTTTTAGCAGGAAATGCAACTGAAATTATGACCATGTTACATAACCAACTTTTGTTTCATCTCTATTACAGGTATCATTATTTGTTTTCACCCATTATTAGCCTAACATTGTTTTTCTTTCAGTAGCATACATAAGGCATGAAATACTAATTGAGCCAAATAACCAAGTGACCCGATAATCCAATTAACTCGACCCAATATCAACCCGAACTTGATAACCCGATTCCTTATAGGGTCGGATTGCATGTTACTTTCTTCTACCTGAAAACCCGAATCAACCCAACCCGATAAACCCGACAACCCGACCTGATAACACCCCTAAACGCACCCCTATAAATTTAGCTATATTCAATTTTGTTAAAAGGAAACGAGATTTCTCTTTAAAAAAATTGTCTTCAAGTAACGCCAAGTAGTATTTCAGTAGTATAATCGCCTTTATTTTAGCGTCAGATACGGTCGGAGTCACTAAATTAACAAATTCATATAACTTAAAAATTAAAAAGCAAGTTGTGGTAATCACACATACACAATTCAATTTACAAACCTAAAATTTAGATAAAAAAACACATGACGACTAATAAAAAATTAATTTGATGAAAAACTTATGCATGAAACGGTGTCAAGCTTCTCTTAATTCTTTTAGCAAAGCTCGCCTTTAGCGTCACATACACATTTTTTTTTCTCGTCTCATGTGGTCTACATTGCAACGTGTAACAACTTGTAGTGGTGGTGCCATATAAGCAGACCACAAGTGGTGGTGGCTATTACAACAAATCTAGCTGACCAACTCACCGGTCACTTTAAAAGAGTGTTCCCTCATTTTGAAAATGTAACTTAGTTTTTGCGAACTAGTCTAAGAACTCGTGCCTGAAATTTGAGCTGAGATATCACCTAAATTTGTGACATGTTACGCCAAAGTTTGTAACATGTATAATTAGAGGCGGACATACCTAAAGTTAGAGGGTATGCATGTGCAAACCAACCGAAAAACATTTTTAATGTAGACTTTGTTTTCTTTAATGAATTTTTGATAGTTTAACACTAAATGCATACCCTCTTCATAAAAAATTTGAAAGGCCATACCCTTAATCAATTTCTACGTCCGCCATTGAGTATACAACAACAATACCGAATCCCGCCGGAGTGAAGTATGGGGGAGGTAGGATGTAGACAATACCGAAAGAGGCTGCTTCCAGAAAGGCCTCCGGCAAGTGTGTGCATGCACATAGACAATATGTAAGGTGTGTGTGAGGGAAGAAAGACAATGACACAAACGGAAGCATATAAAGCAAAGACATACAAGCGAGCACATACATAAATGCATACATACAAAGAAACAGGGAGCATGCAAGCCAAAATAAGAGGAAAAAGCACCAGGGGCACATAAGATCAAAATTCACAAAGGCAACATATAGGAAGATAAAGCAAAACACGCACAACAATCAAATATAAGCATTAAAAACGCAATAGCATACAAAGAGTAAAAATAAAATAAAAATAATAATAATAATAATAATAAAACATGCATAAAAGCCATTAAGCCATCTATGGGAAACAATCATACAAGCAAAATAGGGGATAGAGCTAAACAAACGTACATAAGCCGAACACGCATAAAAGCAAGAAAACTTACGGGCATGAACTCTATTTAGTGACTTTTTGGATACGTGTTCAAATCGTGGTAATACTCCAACTGAAATCAGGAAGGCTGAGAAATCAAACGTTTTACAAGCTCATAATGAAGATACAACATTGCCAATTCACTCATGGTTTCCGAACACTGCTCTTGATGTAAGTAATAATATGACCAATAATATATCTCTGACACGTTATAGATACAGATACACTTAAATACAGATACACCTAACTTATAGATACAGAGACACTTAAATTGTTGCATTGTTAACATCCGACAGAGGCAACTTAACATGTACATTCAGATGCAGTTAAATTCATGCGTTGTGTATGTTATATTAATGTTCTGATATTTGCTGCTATTTGGTTTTTTCTACGCTTATTGTAACAACAACGCCTTTCATCATTGTGATTAACTTTTTTACTGACACTAGCTTATATGCTGTCTTAAAATCTTCGCTAATTTCTTCATTGTTTTACATTTAATATATTATGTTTATAGGCATAATTGTTATGCGTTAGCGTTATTGCAGTTGTGTATATATTTATGATATTTAGTCCTGTTTAGCACCAAAAAAAAATGGTGACGTTATTAAGCTTTACCATTTAGTAGTTAACGTCTGATACAGAATTGTCTAACAGCTTACTAATGTTTGTATCATGTAACTGCTATATATGACGTACTTCATGTCTTTAATATTGTATGTGTACGCCTCCTGATTAAAATCAGTATTGGCCCATATGTTGCTTCTAATGTAAATAGGTCTTCCGGTTTGGCTGCACACTCTGCGTAATCATTCCAAACTCCATCGTAATAGTTACGTGTGGCTGTCAAAGTTTTGTATGAAAGTAATTTGCTACTCGGTTAAAAATATAATTGATTCATTAGTAGATGTTATGTTGCAAAAAAAGACAAAGGAAAAGTGTCCTGTTAATAACGAATGTATGCTATAAAGTTCCCACAAAATAGAGTTCCCACTCTCGATACATGCTTACATTTTCCCATAAATGTGGCCTTCCATTATTTAGCATGCCTGACTACGTGATTCACATGCAAATGGCAGATAGTAGCGGCTCCAGTTTAATGTCAAAAGGTGCCGGAAAAATGACTGTGGTACAACTAAAACCCGTCAGTACTGGTGAGTTGAACCCAACGGATACCAACAAAGCAAATCAGGTAAAAGTTTATCGTAAATGGACTGAAAAAAATGTCCCCCACCCTGAACCGACCGGATTCTGCTGTACATTGCTGGACTAGAAAGTATGGTTCACAAATTTATGCCACAAGCCTGTTATGGTTTCTTACCGAATAGAATAATTGAGGTGAGTTGTAGTTTTTACTTGATGTGCACTTAATTACGTCAACGTGTTATAAAGTATGATTATTATGATTGGTTCTTTTATTTGCTAAAAGATGAATTGAGTTATGCAAGGCTACAAGCCCGATTCACATGTGCAACAACTGTTTAATGATGAGAGTAAAGGATGGTTCTGCATGTCTTGCGCTACACGGTTGAAGCATGTGCCTAAAGTTGCATCCTGCCAAAATGAACTAGGTACGCGTTTGCTGTTCTTTTAACCTTTTTTTATAACGGGAATTTGGTAAATTTGTTAAGCATGATTAGTATTCCTCGAAGTCAAAACAATGTGTAGGTGATCAAAACTTATCTGCAATTTGAAATTGTTTACTGTTAAAGGATTACTTCATAAATTTTTTTATAGTTTCTAAGGACCTGTTTAGTTGATCAATATTTGCGAGTAAGAATATAGGATTCTCTTCATTACATTCTTAAAGTTTTGTGGCACGACTGAAAATGTAGATAGAGAATTGCTTTAAGGACAAGGATGAAGAAACGTTGCCAGATGTATTAGAGTCAATATTTAGAAGGAGTGATACAACAGCATGCCAACATAGACGATCAGCTGCTAGATGAAATTTATTGACGGTGTCAATGCTAAAGACTTTTGAATCAGATTTTGTGGAGATACATGTCACAGACGAAGACAATGATAATATTTATGATGCGAAAGAAAGTGTGACCAAGAAAATGATGAAACACGTGTTTTTTTTACTTGGATAATAAAAAGTGGAAGTCGTATAAATATGGAGAATCTTGATAATGGTCATATTAACGAAATTGAAGAGTGTGAGCAGATACAATACTATAATAATATAATGCCATCTGCTTCCATTCAAGTGTGATTTCATGTAGATGCTAAAAGTTTATCTTCAAATTTTAGCTATTGTATTTGTTAGTATTATTATTATGAAATTCATTATCTTCAACTATTTTTGCCTTCATCACTTATTCATTGGTGATGTTATGCAAAAGTAAATCGCGTGAACCCATTAAAAAAAACTTAAAAAAGCAAAAACGTATACAAAATGTACGATAGTATAACAAAAAAAGCCTCGCAGCAACGCGCGGGCAATCGTGCTTGTGAGTTCTAAAATGCAAATCCAAACACCTTGGGTGAACTTAAATAAGATTCTTATTTCTATTATCTTTGCCAACAGATTTGTGGACATGGAATCAACACTTGTGGAAATGCTCCGCCAAAGAGAATGTAAGCCTGATGTAAGGACCATGAATTCAACATTAAGAGCGTTTGGTGGCAGTGGGCAAATAGAAGCTAACGGGTCAAATGGGTCGAAAGTTGCTTTAGTGCATGCAAGTATACAACCTACTAATTTGTTTGATTAAAAAAAGTTAGATTATTCTTATATATTACTTTTTTGTATAATCACAGTTTACATAAATTATAATGTTTGAAATGGACAAAAAATGTTACAAGGTCAGCTCAACCTGGCGATACCTTTTTTGACCCGATACGCAACCCACCAATTTTGCCACGTCTACAATATATTCTGAGTTCCAAGGAAGGCTATTGGTTTTGTATGTAATACTGAAGTTTTTTGTACTTGTATAGGAACCGATATTTGTTGATTCGCATAGAGCCCGTGTGCATGAACGTTTATTAGATCATCAATATGTTCATTGGGTTATCACTGAATTTTTGCTCACTACATACTTTTGCTTTTCAAGACTATCAAGATTCGAGCCCGCGTGCATGGATGTTTATTAGATCATTAAAATCATATATACACGATGCATGACGTTTATTACATTATTAGTTACAAGCATTATACTATATCCTATCATTAATTTATTACTTACTATTCCTTTCAAATACATGATTCAAGCTGTTTGCTTTCGGTTTTTTTTTTTTTTTTTTTTTTTTTTTTTTTTTTGCATAATCTCTTCTAAAAACCCGTGGATTCCACGGGTCTATAAAAGCAGTTCTTGCACAAACTCATGAACAATTTAGCGTTGCTTTTTGTCACACATTTCGTGGGACGGGAGGTGACCCTTTTGGTGCGGCGACTAAGGTGTGGCCGTGGGAAGATGGCACTAATTCATTAGCTATGGCTATGTGAAAAAGTAAGATTTTGGTTCATCTAAATTGTTTATCTGTATATTGCCAAAGCACTTTATCGACTAGAAATGGCTTACATGGTGGTAAATTTTTAAGTTTTATTTAATCACTGCAAAATACAAATCAAATATTTGTTGAAACTGAATTTCAATCATTTTTTTTTTCCTTTTACAAGGCCTAATGTCATGACCTCAAGTCACTCGGAACCAACTTTAAATGTTGCCAAAGCTATAAGGGCTTATCTGTAGCGGTTTTTGGACTAGGAGCTGTGGGAATTGCTGAGAGTAATTATATACTGAACTCTGTAAAAATGTTATACAGTGTATAATTAGGTGTACATCTGCATCCTAATAATAGTATTTTTAATCTTGATTATATTTTCTATTCATACATCTAACACGTTCATAATTAGACGTACATCTGCATATCGTAATTTAGCATTAATATTTTCTATTCATACATCTAACATGTAATTTTTTTACATAGTATCACAAATCGATCTCTTATATAAACACTGTAAACGTTTCTTAAGGCCCCGTGAATTTCACGGGTCAAACCCTATGCTATCATCTTTATTGTATCTTACTTTATATGTTATATCTTCCATAATGTTAACGTCTTTTTATCATAATTTTTAATTAAAAGTTGCCATACTTTAGACATTTTATCTGATATTTTTATCTTCCATCATGACTATGCTTTCTTAAAGCCATATGAAAATCGACCTCTTATAGAGACAATGTCAACGGTTTCTTTTTGCCCCGTGAATTTCACGGGGTCTATAAACTATTATCTATTCATGCATATAACACATGCTTTTACTCGCATGAGATCACAACTCGGTCGCTTATATAAACATATTTATGTTCATAATAATAACAAAACTACCATTTCACAGTTTTAAATTTAATCCCGTGAATTTCACGGGTCTATAAACTAGTACGTACATAAGCCGAACACGCATAAAAGCAAGAAAACTTACGGGCATGAACTTTAATGCTAAAAGGGCCTACGCTCAAGCTACCATGCATCTCTACACATATGCGCCTACTCATCTACCATAATCCTAGTTCTCCACGTGTTCCTATAGGTCATGTCCGTCATGTCCCTTGACAATAAGAGCTCCTTCAAATCAAGCTTCAATCTGTCCTCACACCTGAGTTTCGGTCTACTCCTTCTCCTCGAGCCATTAACATTAATACACTCCACTCTCCTAACATGTGCTGACTGTGGTCTCCTCTTGACATACCACTGCGTATAATATATCAAATCTCATTCCTGATGTAACTAGCAGTTATTATTATCAAATGTCCAAACCGTTTAATTAGAAGAATAAGCTAAACATTTTTTCAGATGGATATGCCATTACCATTGTAAAAGATATATAATCTTTATCATTTTACGATCAGCTGTGTTAATGAGAAAGTATATTGCTGCTCTGTGAAAAAAAAAAAAAAAGAAGTCATTTTTACTGAATCTAGTGACTAAATTTATACGGATCTTAACTAATGTAAAACATAAGTTAGCATATTATCTCTTTTAGTTATTTGCATTTCAAGCAGTAAAACACAAGTATGCCTTATATCGTAAATTGTATTGATGACTCAAATTCTTTATAGAATCATGCATCGAAGTGAGAAAGCACAGGTGGTGGTATATGGAAGGCGCTGGACGCAGTATCACGGTGGTTGCTAACAAAAACACTAGATCGGAAGATGAGGAAGATCACAAATACAAATCAAAAGAAGATGGTTATCAGCAAAAGATTCTTACATTGTTAGAACATTGACAACAAAATTTACATGGAAAACTTGGCACAAGATTTCCCATAAAGAATGACCAAGACGGCAACCCACCATGCTAAAAAACCTCAATTTTTCTGTACACCGACAACGTAAAGAATTCACACAAGCAGCTCCTAAATCACGACAACTGTCCCATGGCGTGCCATCTAGTGCGTAATCTTATTTATACCGACAGTGCATAATAGAATATAATGTCGTTTGTTATGAAAACGTGTTTCATGTTTCTCGACTCCTCCAGCTGCTCTGAGTATTATTGTAGTATTCAGAACTGAAGTCTTGACTACCAAACGCCATCCTCTGAAACAATCTAATTTGCGCAGATTGTTCTCTTGAGTCAAAAATTTCACTCTGTCCTGGTTTCAACCCATTCGACAGATCTGTCGTGAACTCGACTATCGAGTCAAGAGCTCGCACCACCTGCACAGATCGGGTCAGTTTTTTTATAATCATTTCATGCTTAATTACTAGTCATGTCCCATGAATTAAGACCGCAATAATTACCTGACTCATTTTTGGTCGCTTTGGGGCTAAATGACGTATACAAGCTGCAGCTGCTTCGATCATCCGAAACATTTCTACCTGCACATAGTTTTTTTCCAGCCTTGGATCTACCAATTCGTCAAAGTTCTGGTTTTCAAGTGCCTGGTTGAGCAAAGGTCGAGCCTGAAAGTATAGGATGAAGGTGAACTTTTAGAAGATTTGTTTTTTACTTCAACATTACAGAAATTGAGTAGTTTGACGTTTGATATATGAAGACAGGGTGTAGTGAGTTAACTCCAGTAAAAACCTACCCATTCAACCAGGCTCTCGTCACCCAGAGGTTGAGACCCGTCCACAGGCTTACGTCCAGTGATCAGCTCCAAGAGTACTACCCCGAATGAGAAAACATCAGACTTTTCAGTCAACTTCCCGCTTGAAGCATACTCTGGAGCCATATAACTGGGACAAATTACAAGAATTCATTGTCAGATTTATAAAATGTTTAAAAAGAGACACATGGTCTAAACAAAGATGAGCCAGCTCTTGTGTTTTTTGGGGAACTGTTATAACTCTGGCATGAGGTTTATTTGTAAACTTATTCTAATCAAGATATTTTTTATGCCACTAAGCTCATACAAACAACCTTAGTGAGCCAAGCTAATGTGCAAGCCTATACCAAGTCCAAATGAAGCGATCTTAGAGGAGCTGCATCAAGGCTCATGTAAATGCAATCCCATAAGAGCAGCATCAAGACTCATGCTAATACGAGCTCAAAGGAACTAAGCCTAGAGAAGCTAATCAAATAAGGCCCTAGCTTCTAAGAAACCCATCCTAGGACCAAGTCCTTAAACCTTGGCAAGCCAAAAGCAGAGCCCAAGCCTAACTTCTTCTTCATGTGAAAACCAAGAACGAGATTAGATCAACTCATATACAAAACCCTAATAGCCAAAGTCCATACTCCATAAAGCACAGACATCATAATATTGCAAATTAAGAATGATGTTCCCGTGGTAACCAGATCCAATTCCTTGGAAAGGAAAAGAGACGTCATCCCAAGAGATGCAGGTCTAACAGAATGAGTACAGATACTTACCCAAAGGTTCCCATGACACGAGTTGTCACATGTGTATTTGCATCCATTGCTAACTTTGCAAGCCCAAAATCAGCCACCTGTTGATGACAAATATGCATTTCAAACGGAGTTGTTAACTTCAGCTTGCTGTAGCAGAAATGCAGAGATTGTAGAAATAGTAGAAATTTTACATGTCATAAGCTTAGTTTTATCTCTTTTATATAAAATTTCACAAAAGCAGAAGTTTCATTTGCAACAAAAAACCAAGTACAGACTTAAATACAACTGCTGAATAAAGTCGAAAGCATTAGATACCTGGGCATCAAAGTGTTCATCCAATAAAATGTTGGATGACTTAATGTCCCTGTGAATGATGCGTGGATGACCTGATTCCCAATAAATACGTCAAAAGAAATATACTTAAACATAAGAAACAAAAAAATATTAAGATTATGAACTTACAATCTTCGTGCAGGTAAGCCAAACCGCGAGCTGCACCAGCTGCCACTTTAATTCTTGTCGGCCAGTCCATAACCGGCCTGCCTTGGCCTACAAATCGGAAAAAAATCATGATATAACATAAAAAGCAATGAGCTAATAAGTTAGACAAGAAATGGACTACTGGATCCAAAACTTACCATGCAGATGGTAATGAAGGGTATCATTTGCGACAAATTGATAAACGAGTAATCTTTGATGATCAGAGATGCAGTAACCAACAAGGGAAACTAAATGACGATGGTGAACTCGACTAATAATCTCAACTTCAGCTCTGAATTCTCGTTCTCCTTGTCCACCACCAATTTTCAACTGTTTAACTGCAACTTCTCTCCCATCTGGTAACAATCCCTTGTAAACACACCCAAACCCGCCTTCACCTAAAAGATTGCTTCCTGAAAATCCATCTGTGGCGTCAGATAATTCTTCATAGGTGAACCATGCCCTGGTACCATTCTCTGGGGAGTAGACGGAGTTGCTTACTGACGGGCTTGCGGCTAACTGATGAGTTGATTGTTGGGACCTCAGAAATAATGAGTCTGTAAAGCACATATAAGAACGGTCAATTTTGGGCACTTAAGGAATTTAGTGAGACATGCCAACTAACCGTAATAAAGACACACCAAACATATTATATAGGTGTACGATAATAATGAGGTAGTTTGATAAATCACCTGACTTTTGAGAGGACGCAGATGGTGATGGCATAATGTATACATGAGAATGTCTATGTCGTCTCTTATGTCTTCGTTTAAACCACACAGCCATTATCAAGAGACCAAGTGTGACAAACCCAACAACAAGCCCAATTGCCACCACAGTTCCGTTATTTGATTTACCACCCGACCCACCTGGTGAATCATTTACTCTACCAGTTGAGCTAGTATCTGTTGATCGTGCTGTAGGTTTCGCTGCAGGTCCAGGTGGTAATTGTGACGGGGTTCCGGGGGTGGATGAATTGGTTGGAGGTGCTAAAGGAGGAGGCGTTGATGTTGAAGGAGGGGAGATGGTGGTGTTTGAAGAGGGAGGGGGTGCTTGTTGCTGACTTGGTGGGGATTTTTCGGGTGGGGTTGCACGTGGTGGAGGTGGAGAGTTGGAAGGTGGGGGAGATGGGACGTTTTCTGGAGGAGGTGGGGAAGGCGCAATTGGTGCAGGAGGCGGGGGAGAGGGGTCGGGTTGGGTTGGAGCTGGGGGAGAAGCCGTTTGGTCTGGTGGAGGAGGAGAAACATCTGGTGGTGGAGGTGGGGATGAAACCGGAGGAGGTGGGGAGTTTAAAGCTGGAGGAGGGGAAATGACAGGTGGCAAAGGCGGAGGACTAATATCCACGGGTGGTGGTGGAGCAGGTGTAGCTGGGGGAGGAGCATCAGGTACTACAGGTGGAGGTGAGGACACATCTGGTGGAGGGGGCGATATTTCATCTGGTGGAGGAGGGGTCGATACATCTGGTGGAGGCGAATTTGCACCAGGCAATGGAGGCAACTGCAAAGGCGGGGCAGCAGTCGCAGGAGTAACAGGAGCCGGTGGTGATACGTCAGCCTGATCAGACTCGGACACAGGCGGAATAGGGTCATTTGAAGAAACAGGAGCAACCGAAGTGGGCGAAGAACCGGGTGAAGCCATCAAAATCAGTTCAACAAACAAATTCTCACTTTAAATCTAAATTCCCATCATTAATGTCCCAATGTAGCATACATACATAAATCACCGATAACCTTATACATAAATCTTCAACTAAAAACCCCACTAATATAACCAATCACTATATCTCAAGATCTCATAAAACAATGTACCAAAATCCGAAATCTCAAAATTCAAGGTTTTGACAATAACAAAAACTTAGATTCAAAATGTAGTACAAAATCAAGTAAGTCCCTAGAGTAGACTACAAAACCCAATAACAAAAACCAAAACTTATGATATAATACGTAATTACCTAATAATCTTGTTGTAATGAACAACAGTCACAAAGATTGAAGATGTGAATTCAAGTGGGTATAGAGAAAAAGTGGTAGGGTTGGTGTAGGGGTAACGTGGGGGCGACTTTTTTGAACAATTCTCTATAGACAATGAATTAGTAGTGATCTTGTAAGTCAAGTCAAATAAAAAACATGATGGTGATGATGAGGAGCATGTTGTATGTCATGTCATGTGGTTGTTTAATTGTGTCCACGATTTCGTTTCCTTTATGACTGATTGAATCATGGAATTAAGTCACGGACTAGGGTAACATTTTACTACAATACTTTTTGTTTTTGTTTTATGCCATTATCTCTTTTATCAGACAACAATGTAGAATATGATAATAACAATTGGTCTCAAATCTTTTATACATAGTATAATAAAACAAAACCTCTAGTGGGGACTTTTACATTTCAAAAAAATCAAATCATACCTTATTAAGTAATAATCAAATTATTATTATTATTATTTTCTTAAATATTAAATAAGAAAAGCCTAAATATTTCTAAATTTATCCATATTTTACAAAAAAAAAAAAGTGATTTGTAATCATTCAATAAAAACTTACAAAAATATATGTGTCAAAATATAAAAAATTAAAACTTGAAAACGGTGGAGCAAGTTTTTCAAAGATTTGGGCTGAAACTTAAAATTCAGTATCATTCCCACTAAATATTTGAAGTCCCAATATTCCCAAATTCATCCTCCATCAATCAAACTCGATATCTTATCATTCATTCACGCACAATCATTGACACAAGAACATCTCCTTCAAATCTAATTAATATTAAAACCCACTACATTCGTAAATAACCCTAATTCAATACTTCAATCAAAGTACAATGGTTTTAAAGGTCCTGTTATAATAATTAAAACCCAAAATTAAAAATAATAATTTATTTAAATGATTAGAAAAAACCCCGCGCGTGCGCGGGCATTATATCTAGTAATATATAGCGTGTTATAAATGCATAATAAAATTGGGTTCATATGTTTTTTTGCATTACCAAAACTATTCCAGATATAGAGTTAACATGTTGTTTGGAACCAAAAAAAAAGGGTAATTTATAACATAAATAACAAAATTATTTTATTACTCAAGGAGAATAGTATAAATGTTAAGTTAACGCAACCAAGCATTATTGTTAGAAGAAAATTGAAGTTTATTACCCCTTTTCTATTCTAGAAAAAAATAATAATAAAGAATCTATATAGTGGGTTATATAAGTCGACATAGGACAAAGTCTTGCTGAATAAGTGGACAGAGTACGTTCTCAAAATAAATATATATATTGCCGTCTTTTTATTTGTTAACCACGTTCATATTGATATATTTATTCGTTAATATTCGCACTTAATCATCAGGTAAGAAAATTATTAAAAACTTTTGAATAGCCGAAGTGGTTCTCAATTTATTGTATCAAATAGTGATTAAAATAGTAATAATATCAAATCACACAGGTCTATTCTACGGCACTCCTACGACGCGTTTCTAAACTAATAGTATGAATAAAGAATTTGAATAAATACAATTTGACTTCAAATTTAATCAAAACCAAAAGTATGATGTTAGAGATTGAATAAATGAAGCATGTTAGTTGAGATCTCCAGCTACATAATTGGTTCCTCACACTCTTTCTTCTCCTCCTAAATGTCTTTTCTCGTCATTTCAATTGCTTTGCTAGAAATCTTTTATATAATAAAATAAAACCCTTAGTGGGGACTTTTACATTTTAAAAAAATCAAATCATACCTTATTAAGTAATAATCAAATTATTATTATTATTATTTTCTTAAATATTAAATAAGAAAAGCCTAAATACTTCTAAATTTATCCATATTCTACAAAAAAAAAAAAAGAATATGATTTGTAATCATTTAATAAAAACTTACAAAAATATATGTGTCAAAATATAAAAAATTAAAACTTGAAAACGGTGGAGCAAGTTTTTCAAAGATTTAGGCTGAAACTTAAAATTCAGTATCATTCCCACTAAATATTTGAAGTCCCAACATTCTCAAATTCCTCCTCCATCAATCAAACTCGATCTCTTATCATTCATTTACGCACAATCATTGACGCAAGAACATCTCCTCCAAATCTAATTAATATTAAAACCCACTACATTCGTAAATAACCCTAATTCAATACCTCAATCAAAGTACAATGGTTTTGAATGTCCTGTTATAATAATTAAGACCCGAAATTAAAAATAATAATTTATTTAAATGATTAGAAAAAACCCCGCGCGTGCGCGGGCATTATATCTAGTATATTACTGTAGTATATACGCATGTTCTTAAATGAAAAGGCAGATAAACTCATATATATCCAAATGCCATAAAATGATAGGAACCACGTGTATAAGATTGTAATGGACTCTATAAAGACAGTACAAACTCGATATGAAATACTACGTAGTGTTTATGCAATAATCATAATAAGATACTAGAAAAGAATTACTTAAACAACCTATTTACAAACTGCAACAAAAATTGCGTTTAAACAATATATGAGACTTTGCACACGAGGCTCGATCAATAAATTCCTCATCGGGTATGTACTTATTTTTTCTAAACGCAAAAATTACACAGTTAATGTTCAATTCTAGAAAACTTTAACGAAAAAAGTTAAATAAATAAAATTACACCACGCACCAATTGTGCTCAAAGGGTATGATACATACCCTCTGCGTCAAGTATCTTTGTTCATGTCACAACCAACAACAAAATACGACACTCAAGGGCGGAACTATTAAGGGGCAGGGGCCCCTCCCCCCTCCCCAAAAAAAAAGTTGTGGCAACTAGTATAAATTTTATAGGTTTTAGAGGCAGGGGCGGAGCCTGAAACGCCTTCTACCATTATTCTGGTCGGGAAAAATGACCGGGGGGGGGGGGGGGGGGGGGAAGATGGTGAAAGTGAGATGGTGACTTTTGACTTTTGTGGAACTGATAAAGCGGGTATCAATGAGTTTCTTAATAACTTATTGATTTGTATAAACTAGGCCCTTTATTGTTTTTGATTGAAAACTATACCAATTATAAATAACCAAAATTTGTCACTACTTACCAAAATAGCATGTCAACGTATATAACTTATGAATATAAATGAAGAGATTATGATTTTATAATTGTACTATAACAATTCATGTTGATGTGAATTATTGTTGAAAAATTGCTTCATATTCTCTATATATTGATTGTTTCATATTTGAAATTTGAAATCCAGATTATCAATTATGAGTTCTGATTTTATGTATTCGAGATTTTAGACTTAATCTTAATAGTATTACTTTTTGTTAGTTTTATTATATACGAGTTTATCTTTCTATAGTACATGACTATGTGAACACTTTATAGTTCCAAAGATCTTTATCGATAAACTCGGCCCCCCCAAGATAAATGTTCAAGTTCCGCCACTGACGACACCCGAGTGATCGGCAACAATGGCAACACTTGAATCCCTAACCGGCGTTATTCCCATTCCGGTGAAGCAAACTAATGCCTACTCTCTCGTTTATTTGCCCACAACACTCCCACTACCCAGTTTTATCTAGTGATTTTTTTTAGCATATATTGTGTCGATTTTTTTTTTTTTATTTAATTAATTATTTATTATTATTATTATTATTATTATTATTTTACGTTTCATTATGTTTGAGAAGCATGAATCTCCGTTGTTGTTAGCAACGAACTAACTATAACTAAATGTCTATCTCCACACGCTAAATCGTTTAACACAATTGGGTAATAAGTGTTTCGAGCTTACTAGTACTTTCTTGATTCCTTCCATCTACAAAATTAGCCACCCTTGAATCCGACCATTGGGGCATTGTTCCAATAGTATCACTCCCCCCACCACAGATGTTTTTTGTCTGTGCAATGAGGGTTTTTAAAGAAATAGGTAATAGGTCATATCTCAACTCATGCCTAAAGGTTAATGAGACATGTGCTCATTACCAGATGCTAGATCATTGAGGAACGGTGAACGAGGCCAGGGTCTCTCCACCGAATCAAACTTTTGGAGAGTCGGTTAACCCTGAATCCCATGAATGTAACTTCCATGAGTCAAATATCTCAAACGGGTATACTTCAAGTTTGAGCCTTTACCCAATATCATAAAATCTGACATTAAAGAGTAAAAAGAGTATGCTTGAGGCTTGTACTTTCTTCACAAGAGGCCCATTCCATAAAGATAGTAAGGGTGATGGCAATGGGTCAAATGCCGCCAGTGGCTTGGGAGGAGGCCGCTGGCAAACACCGCCGCCAACCCCCTTGCCGCCAGCGGCTCTTGCTTGGGAGTCTTGGTGAAGCTGACGAATCATGGGAAAAAGACAAAACAAATTTTGGAACGCTGGGGAAGAAATGTGACCGTTGGGGGTGTTTGAATTTTTTTTTTTAATTCCCCGTGATGTTTAATTCCCTTTGGGGAAGATGATACATATTAAATGGTTTTTGCAATTTAGTCCTTGTAGTTTTTGCAGTTTGGTCCCTTTGATATTTGTATGTTTGTTTTTTATTATTTATTTATTTATTTATTTATTTATTTATTTTTAATTTAAAGTAAATACGGAGTAACATTTTTTTATTTATCTTTTATATATATAAATAATAAATTGTTTACATATAATTTTTATTATTTATAACATTATGGCTATGTTTGGCGCGGAGCTTTTTGAGGCGATGAGCGGTGGGCAATGATCTTTTTGATTTTTATTGTTCGTTTGGCAAAGGAGCGGTAAACTTTGCTATTTTTTAGGAAAGCTCATTTTTCCAATGTGTAACACCCCCAAAATCATAATATTCGCGGAAGCATACAATTTGGGTGCTACTGGATTGAAATCACAACACAAGATATAGGGAACGGATTGAAAATCCGTTTTAAAATATATTACATAAGTTAAGTTATGTAACATTACAAAAAATTCATTTTGATGAAAATGAAGCCCATTTAAATTAAAAAGGTCCAGTTGTCAGAGTAAACGCATTAAAAACATTTCCATCATTTATTGTGACCGACGCCATGCACTGCACCCGGCTAAACGCACCTCAGTTTCCTGAGAAAAACATGCTAAAAGTCAGCTTACGCTGGTGAGTTCATAGGTTTAAATAGATAGCACATATAGACCAATAGCAATATCATAAAACAATTCAGCAGATACACACTATCCGTTATGCAAACACTAAGCCTCATCCTACCGATGCTAAGACAATGCAGCACGACTAGCGTTAGCAAAATAAATAAGGGTGCCCGTGAGTGTTAATCCCCAGACACTCGACCAAACAACACAAAGCCACTTGTAAGCCTAAGATTTTTAACTTTATCAATCAATCATTGTTTATGCTGCATATGAACTTATTTGGACCTGTTTCAGTAAGTAGTATAATGCATAAGAGATATTGTCTTGTTATAATTGATGACTTTACTAGATTTACATGGGTTTTCTTTCTATCTACTAAGGATGAGACTACAAGCATTCTTAAGACATTCATTACACAGATAGAAAACCAAGTAGACAAGAAAGTGAAAGTCATTAGATGTGATAATGGGACAGAGTTTAAGAATAGAGTTATGGATGATTTCTGCAAAGAAAAGGGTATTAGGAGAGAATTTAGTGTTGCTAGAACTCCACAACAGAATGGAGTAGTTGAAAGAAAGAATAGAACACTAATTGAAGCTGCTAGAACAATGTTAGCTGATTCTAAGCTACCTATAACTTTTTGGGCTGAAGCAGTCAACACTGCTTACTATGTCCAAAATAGAGTTTTAGTTATTCAGCCTCACAATAAGACATCATATGAACTTTTTAGAGGTAGAACTCCTGCAATTGGTTTTCTTAGACCTTTTGGATGTCATGTGACAATTCTCAATACCTTAGACCATTTAGGAAAATTCGATGGTAAAGCAGATGAAGGATTCTTTGTTAGATATTCTCTTAATAGCAAAACATTTAAAGTATACAACACAAGAACTATGATTGTAGAAGAAAATCTACATGTGGAGTTTTTAGAAGATAAATCCAATGTAGAAGGTCAATGACCAAAATGGCTATTTGATCTTGAATCTCTAACCAAATCAATGAATTATGTGCCTGTTGTTGCAGAAACTAATGATTTTTCAGGTTCACAAACAACATATGAGGCAAGGTTAGAAAAGGAGACAAACAAAGATCATGTTTGGATGCCAATATGGTCAAGTACAAGTGTGGAATCAACTTCAACAACTGATGAATCTTCTTCTGGCAAGGCTAAAGAAGGTGTTGAAGATGAAAGGAAAGAAGATGGAACTCAGGAACAACAAATTGTTTCTGCTGGTGATTCTGCTGCTAGGCTTACTGTTCCTGCTGCTAGGCCAAATGATTCTGCTGTTGGCCCTTCAGAAACGAAAGAAGCAGAATTCTCAGATAATGAGGTGGATTTCAACAATCTTCCATCAAATTATCAAGTTCCTTCTACTCCACAAACAAGAATTCACAAAGTCCACTCCCTAGATAATGTGATTGGAGATGTACAATCAGGTATGAAGACAAGACAACAACTGATGTCTTCAGACCAACAAGGGCTTCTTGATGCCCTTTATGCTTCAAAGCAGCATGAGTTTTCAAACTCTTGCTTGTTTGTATGTTTTCTCTCACAAGATGAACCAAAGGACATTCTGAAAGCCTTAGATAATTCAAGCTGGGTAGAAGCTATGCAAGAAGAGCTTCTTCAGTTCAAGATTCAGAAGGTATGGGTGCTAGTTGATTTACCTAAGAATGCAAAGTTAATTGGCACTAGATGGGTTTTCAAGAATAAAAGGGACGAAAGGGGAATAGTGATTAGGAATAAGGCTAGATTAGTAGCCTAAGGGTACACACAACAAGAAGGAATAGACTATGATGAGGTTTATGCTCCAGTAGCAAGGATTGAGGCAATTAGGCTTTTCTTAGCTTATGCTTCATTTTTAGGCTTCACAGTTTATCAAATGGATGTCAAGAGTGCATTTTTATATGGAACAATTGAAGAAGAGTTGTATGTTTCACAACCTCCAGGCTTCATTGACCCACAACATCCAGACAAAGTGTACAGAGTAGTTAAAGCTCTCTATGGCATTCATCAGGCACCAAGAGCTTGGTATGCAACACTAGCTTCCTACTTATTAGAAAATGGATTTCAAAGAGGAAAGATTGATCAGACACTTTTCATCAAACAGCACAAGAAGGATCTTCTGTTAGTGCAGGCGTATGTGGATGACATTATCTTTGGATCTACTAGGAAGGAGATGTGTTTAGAGTTTGAGAAACTTATGCATGATAAGTTTCAGATGAGTTCTATGGGAGAACTCACATTCTTTTTGGGTCTGCAAGTTAAGCAATCAAATGAAGGAATCTTTATCTCTCAGGGCAAATATGTTGCAGAGATACTTAGAAAATTTCAATTTGCTGATTCAAAAGTGGCAAGCACACCAATGGACTCTGAGAAGCCACTTCTAAAAGACTTAGATGGAGAAAATGTAGATGTACACACATACAGATCTATGATAGGCTCCTTGATGTATCTTACATCATCTAGACCTGACATCATGTTCTATGTTTGTGCTTGTGCAAGGTTTCAAGTAACTCCAAAGGTTTCTCATTTAACAGCAGTCAAGAGAATTTTTAGATATCTCAAGGGTCAACCAAGGTTGGGTCTATGGTATTCAAAGGAATCACCTTTTGACTTGGTAGCATTTTCGGATAGTGATTATGCTGGTGCTAGCTTGGACAGAAAGTCAACAACTGGAGGATGTCAATTCCTTGGGTGTAGACTTGTCTCATGGCAGTGTAAGAAGCAAACAATGGTGGCTAATTCAACAACTGAAGCTGAATATGTAGCTGCTGCAAGTTGCTGTGGTCAGGTTCTATGGCTTCAAAACCAACTCCTTGACTATGGGTACAATTTCTTAAACACTGTTATTCATATTGATAATAGTAGTACAATTTGTATTATTAAAAATCCAGTGCAACATTCTAAAACAAAACACATTGAAATTAGACATCACTTTATAAGAGACTGCAATGAGAAAAGGTTAATTCAAGTTCTTAAAATTGCTTCAGAATTTAATTTTGCAGATCTGCTAACCAAAGCTTTTGATGTTGGAAGGTTTCAGTACTTGGTAGCAAGTATTGGAATGCTTAATCCTCAATGATTTTAAACTTTGTGTTTTTGTAAATAAATTTTTGATTGTGCTGCTAGTTTTAAAAGATACTACTGCTATTACAAAAGTTTGTGCTTCTAGTACAAATTTAAATTGTGTTATTCATACAGTTAGTCCTATGATTATTCTAATACAAAACAAGTACTTTGTACATTGCTCTTTTGGTTTTAGACTAACAATTTCAGGTATGATCATGTGAACACAAAGGATATTTCAAGTGAAATGGAAGCAGCAGAATCAAAATCTTAGTTGCTGACATATTAGCTTTATGATGGACTGAGTTTGGGAATTTAAAACTCCTTAAAACTTCTTTCTTGAAACCTAAGTATGAAATTTCACATTGAATTGATGACTTAGTTGATCAGATAGTAACTGATGCAACTCACTTTCTATCATTTTATACTTTCAAGTATAATGAGCAAGTCTAAGGACATCTGATAGAAAGAACAGCTAGTGAAAGTGAATCTAACACTTGTGTTAGAGGTAACAATTACTATGAGCTGGAAACCCTGTCAAGAAAGCCTTTTGAATAGGTTTATCTTTACACAGGCAGTTATTTATAACTGAAAACATTGGTTCTCACACAACCAGAGGTTGCTTTAAACCAAAATTTTGATTAAGTGTCTGTTATACACTTAATCCCTTCAAAATGGTTGAAAGCAGTATGATTTTTCAATTCTAAAATCATGAACATACTGCTAAGGCAAAAGTTTCTTAAAAGGATTTTCAAATAGACTCACTAAAACCATCCATTGATGGACCATGAGTCAAATGTCCACTGATTCACCTCTCATAGGAGTTAACACACCTAGAAGTGATGAGGGCAGTAACTTAAACTCTTAAGGAATTGATGGCTTCATGTACAACATTTTCTGAAAACAAGTTCTCATTGGTAGATCAGATAATGGAAAAAGAAATATTTTGGTACATAGTGAGAGATCTTCCAAACACGGGAGGATAAAAATTTTATTTGCTTCAAGGGAGGAAACATCTCAGGGGAGGAAATAAAAGCCCAAGAAAGGAAGAATTACCCAATGTAAGGGAGGAAAAGACAAGATGATGACATGGAGGTTGAAAATGACAAGAATAGAGCTTATTCTGAAGTATTTTATATATTCAGAAGGGATGAAGCATTCCAAAGGAGAAAGTTCTATCTAGGTCAAACGAAGAAAAGTTTCAGTTTCAGTTTCAGTTTACCACGTTTGTTCATCACTTGCAAAGACATGCTGATAGATGATTTCACTTGTTGAAACAAGCATCCAAGATACACAGCACCATTGCCTCTTATAATTCCTCCATCCAAGGAAGTTGCACCATCTTTAGGTCAGTATTTAAGATGTGTGTTGATATTGTTAAAGTCAAAAGAACAAAGCAGATGAATTACTGAGAAAGATATTCAATCTTGAAGAACAGAAGTGTTTGAAAGATCTTCACAATCCATAATTTAATTCAGAAACATGTTGAAATGGATTCACATGTTTAGGGGAGGACTGTTGGGAATTAAATATTCAAGAAGTTTAATATCGGGTTCTATTCAAAGAAATACGTTAAGTGTGATTCTGCTGCTAGTGCATTTGGTTCCTGCTGGTAATGTTTGTTTCTGCTGCTAGCGATAAATGATTCTGCTGCTAGGCTTAACATTCTGCTGCTGAAGGATTCTGCTGCTAGTGTTAACATTGCTGCTGCTAATGTACATTCTGCTGCTAAGTGGATAAGTATGAAAAGATATTATGTATATTTTGGTCAACAATATACGGTAGATAATATCTTACCCCATGTGCTTAGTTAACAAGTTGTGTACACAGATACATGTTGTATCTTATGTACTGACACATTCAAGATAAGTTAGCAAGTAGTTCGACTAGACTTTAAGCAATATTGTAAAGATCTTCTTGGACTATAAAAGAAGATCTTAGTCAAGTGATATGTGTGTGTTAAAAATAAGTATCTAAAATTATTGTTAAAATACTTAGAACTTTCATAACTGTTAGATAAGAACAAACACAAAAATATCACAAGTTAGAAAAACTTAAGATTCAAGGTTGTAACCCTAGTGATATCTCAAGATCACTCGTATTATTATCATTAATAATATTGAATCGTTTGGTGTTAATCTTTCATTCTTCATTGTCATATAACAATCACAACCGTTCCATTTCCATAACACAAATAACCTTCTAAGTGTGATTAAGTAGATTCCGCATACTTAATCATATTAACTCAATATATCATACACACAAAGTACAAAAGGTTTAACCACCTTAACCGTGTGTCGAATCCCAACACGATTTAGTAAAAACATTGAAAATAATTCAGCGTTTTGAAGCTAATTTATTATTTATTTTTATTTTTTTTGGCAAAGTAGCCTCAACGTTGAAAAGTGACTTGTAACTAATTAAAGACAACACACCCCATTTGATCGCTAAACATCATGACAATAAATAGTTGAACTTCAAAGATCTTGAACTTGAAACTGATCGAAGAAAATCTCGGGTACTTGATGATGAAAAGATAGTGACAACTGAAACGAGTGTCTTGACGTGAGACTTGATCAATTAAAGAGTGAATTTGCAAGCTTTAAACTGAATATATCCTCAAAGCAATGAAATATTGAGCCTTTGAATCTTGTTTTTATAACAGATATCAATTATATTTAACTAGAACCAATGTGTCCGCCTTTTGAAACATGTTTGTTGGTGCATGGATACGTGATTTAAGTTCCCCTAGACTCAATCTCATGCAAAAAGTCACTGACGACGTCTTTTTCTGAACGAGCAAGTTTTCCATCCAATGTGATATACTTAATAAAGACCCTAAAAGATTTAGATTATGTAGTCGTTTGGCGTTGTCTTTTTCATCCGACGAATCGCTAATAGAAGATCCTCTCCATCTTTTGCTAAGATCTCCGTCTTGCTTCTTTTAGACTTTTTTCTCTTATATGCACTAAACTTTTAATTTTCCTATTGTAGCATCCAACTTTCTTAATTTTCCTATTGTAGGCCTGTAGCGGGAAAAAAGGGACGTGACAATAAGAAAATTAAGGATGTTGGATGCCTAAGAGTATAAAAATTAAGGAAGTTGGATGCGTACAATAGGATGATTAAGGAAGTTGGATGCGTACAATAGGATGATTAAGGAAGTTGGATGCTACAATAGGAGAATTAAAAGTTTAGTGCATACAAAAGGAAAAGGTGGCAAGTTTGATGCATTTTCAGACCATTTGCCCTTAGTTTATTCAATTGAGCTTGAATAGTAGCATATCCATCAGAAGTATCACTGCTTTTAGTTCTAGTAGAGGTTCCATCGTGCCACTTCTGAGAATGATCAACCATTTCTTGGATGGCTTTCCTAGCATTAACTGCACTCATCTGAGGTACAACTCCATTAGAATCCAAAATCTGGTGAGTAGGCACATCCAAACCCTGGTAAAACAAGATAACCTCCTGCATAGTAGTCAAATAATGTTGAGGACATTTCAATAATAAATCTTTGAATCGCTCCCAAGCCTGATAAAGAGTTTCATCGGGCTCTTGTTTGAAATTATTGATGGCCTCCATCTTCTTAGCAGTACGAGCAGGTGGGCAATACTTCTTCAAAAACTTCTTCTTCAAGTCTTCCCACTCAGTAATTGAACCAGCTGGTTCATTCTTCAGCCACCTGTTAGCAGCTCCTGTAAGTGAAATGAGGAAGACACGAAGCATTAGTTGGTCAATAGTCACATCCTTAGTTGTGAACAAGTCTGCTATCTCAAGGATCCTTTCCACATGCTTCGATCCACTGAAGGTGTTATCACGCAACTCCTTGAGAAATTGACCTTTCAATTCAAACTTGGCCTCTTTGTCGAACTTAGGCCTAGCAACACCCGAACCATAATCAGCACGGGTCTTAGTCATGTACTCCTCCATAGTTGGGTCAGTCATTGTTTCTTTAGCTTCTTCTTCAAAATTATCTTCCTGATCAGAGAAATAATCGAGCTCTACTGAACTCGAGAAATCACGGCTTGTGGTCTTGAAAAGTCTCCTAAGCGAATGAAGAACTTGTTCAGGTTCACTAAAAGGTTTAATAAGCTCTTTTGCAGAACTCCTGGTCATGCACTACCTGAAATCAAGACAAAAGCATCAGTAGGATAAGTTTGAAGAAGTATAATAATAGAAAGCTAACAATGAAATCGAAATACGAAAAATAAAAGTTGCTGATATCTGTAGACGATACGCTGTATCCAGGAACATGGATACGCCGTATGTTTACTTCGTTAAAAATTCTCAGACTTTTATTTTAGAAAACTATACGCCGTATTGATGGGAATCAATGCGCCGTACGTATTAATTTTCAAACTTGCTTATATATAAAAATTAAATACGTCGTAAACGCTAATGCTTATACGTCGTACGTTCGTTAAGTTTCGAATTACAAGTTTTCAGATTAATACGAAGTATCGAGATAAATCGATACGCAGTATTAAGTATTTTAAAAATTCGATCTGTTTTTAATAAATAAGTAAATACGCTGTATGAGAAAAACTCATTGTAACACCCCCGTTTTCGATATACGCAGCGGAATATAAGTTTAGGGTGTTACTTCAAGCATCACAGTCATGAGGATAGAAAACGACTCAAAAAGAGACGTTTTAAATAAAATTGTTATCATTCATTATTTAAATCAGAGTACATAATATAGGTCCCAGAGGGAGGTTCGGAAATACGTTATAAAAGTTACATTATTTATTTGAATGATAACAAAATGACACTCTTTTTATAAGAAGAAAGTCCACAGCCACTCCGTGCCAAAGTCGTACTTCTAGTTACCTGAGATAAAACATGCTAAAAAGTCAACACAAAGGTTGAGTGAATCCATAGTGTTTAAAATTATAATAAGTTTTGAACACAAGCTAAATAAAAAGAAATCAGTTATATCACAGTTCGGAATATTGCACTAAACCTCATGACACGCAATGCGTTGACAGTTTCCAGTCTCACTAACATAATAAAAATGAAAGTGGTTTGCCCCCGAGATTAGATTTCAAATATAATGCATCTGTCTAACCGGCTACCACATAGATATTCATCCGACTAGTACAAATGGGTCGTCAGGCCAATAGATCTATTCACATATTCGCGCTCACCCAGCAGGTGACTAATGGTGCATGATATGAGGGACTTTTAAATATAAATATAAATAGGGAACAGTTAACTTAGTGCAATAACAATCAGGAAAATACTTGTGTTCGGTTTAGTAGCATGTATCTCCCCACAACTTTGGAAAACATATAAAGAAAAGTGGGACTATGAACTCACCTTGACAGTCTGGATGGAAAACAAAGTTAAATAAAGTTGATAAACGTCTCCGGCACGCAACCTGGTTTGTTATGTCAAGTTTCAGTAATCGTTTCTGAATATATATATATATATATATATATATATATATATATATATATATATATATATATATATATATATATATATATATATATATATAAGTTTTATTATTCGTTTCGTAACGTTTTTGGTTGTCGATTAAATGTTAAATCTGAGACAACATGAAGTCTCTTCAAAAGTTATAAGATTTATCTTATTTCTAATTTTTATGTTTTCGTTCCGTCTGTTCATTAAATATATATTTCGTTCGTTTGTTATCGAAATAAACGTATTTTGTCTATTAATCAAATCGAATAATAATAATAATAATAATAATAATAATAATAATAATAATAATAATAATAATAATAATAATAATAATAATAATAATAATAATAATAATAATAATAATAATAATAATAAACATTCTCTCTTCACTATGGGCGATTGGAGGCATGGGAGATCGGCCCGATCTCGCTTCTTCCCGCTCAACATTCTCGCATATCCTTTCAACATTCTCTGTTGATTCATGGTGATGTACATACATACTTCTCCACTCCTTCAATTCGGTACTATTTTTCGTTGGTTTTTTTTAGGGTTCCTTTTTGCATGATCGCTTAAATTAGGGTTTTCATTCTTTTTCCCCTACTCGGTTTACATTGGCTGTTACTTGGGCCCTTGGTATTTCTGTGGTATACCTATGGTACTGGTGTTCTGTGATCTGTGTTATTTTGTGTTCTTCTGGCTCGGTATCTTTGGGGCATCAGTTTCGTGGGTATTCTGTGGTTCATTTATATAGCTGCCGCTCCGCTTGGTTATTCTGCTGTCTGGGTTATCGTCTGGTTCTTCTGTGGTACTGTGATTCTGTGGTATCCAGTGGTATCCTTGCTCGGTATCTCTGTGGCATCAGTTTCGTGGTTTCTGTGGGTAAGTTAATACTATTGCTACACGTCTGGTTATTCTGCTTGCTGTTTTTGCCGTGGCCTAGATTCAGTGGTATGATGGTATTATGGTTCTGAGGTACTAATGTGGTATAACACGTTTATGAGGTACTAAGGTTGTGGGTTTATTTCTTCTGAAACAGTTTGCTACGTACGGTTGTTTTTGTTACTTTCTGCAGTGGTATTTATTTCTTCTGGATAAGTTCTTAGCATTGTTTGTGTGTGGATATCCTTCCTATGCCTATTGTGAGATTCCATTGCCCCTTCGCGGGGCTAAGCGGGTGTCATGATGGTAGTGGAAATGGCCTTACCAAGACTTCATTGATCACACATCTTCGTGATAGACATTGCAATGACGAGGCTCAAGCTATCACTAAACACTCTCTTGTCTCTGATTTGGTTGTTTTTGAGAGGGCTGAGGTTACTCTTAAGCGTATGGGACTTTGGCTATGTGTAACACCCCCAATTTCGGATAGCAACAGCGGAAGACTTAATTGGGTGTTACGTAGAGGATCTTTCGTCATAATCATAGAAAACGACTTTAGAAAGACGTTTTAAGTTTATCATTCAAAATACAAGTATTTAAAATACAAAGATGTTTTATAGTTAACACATTTATTTAGATTTGAATGATAAAACATTTATTTAAACCACCCGTACAGGGTTTAATGCCCACTCCGTGCCTTGAGTTCCAACCTTTAGTTACCTGAGATAACATGCTAAAAGTCAACAAAAGTTGAGTGATATTCATAGGTTTAAGTTTAATAGTTTGAACACAAGTATAGGTGTTAATTGCATCGAATTACAATTAAACAAGTTAAAATCAAGTTATTATTGCATTAAGCTCATGACACGCAACGCTTAACGGGAATCAATTATGATGTAAAGTATATAGGCCCTCGTGATGGGTATTTGCCAATAACCCATAAGTTTGTTCAAATAAAGTGCGCCTGGGTGGCTCATCCTAGCAGACCCAAACGGGGATTGTCAGTCCCTAATAGATCTATTCACAATTATTTACGTTCACTCGCAAGTGATTAAGGTTCATGATTGAGGGACTTTGGCAATAGCTACTTAAGCAATAATAATAACAGTCATAGCATACAAAAAGTTTGTGTTCAGGTTTTTGTAGCATGTATCTCCCCACAAAAGATTTAAAGTTTAAGTGTGGGCTATGAACTCACCTTGTAGTACAGTAGTGGCAGTAGTATCCTTATTCAAACGATGAAAGAAAACGGCTTCAACACACGACCTAAATAATATATGGCAAGTTTTAGTGGTTTGATAGTCTAAGTTTGGTTTATCGCGAATCATAACGTTTAGGGTTTTCTTGATTTGATGATTAATTCGTAACATTTAAAACATATGTGTTTAAATGTTTAAAATTCAAAACTAAAGTTATATATATATATATATATATATATATATATATATATATATATATATATATATATATATATATATATATATATATATATATATATATATATATAACTTTTGAGTAAATTTTCGTTTGTCGGGAGTATGTAAGATCGATGAGAAAATCATCGTTGATAAATCAAAGTTTGGTTAGGTTACGTTATATGTTTAATGTTTTGTTAAGCGGTTATGTTTATATATATATATATATGTATATATTTATAAATATATATACGTATATAATTATAGTGAAAATAACGTTGTTAACGTCGATTGACGAGTTTATAAAATAATTGTATAAAATTATAATTATTTCTGAAATAACCTTTAAGTTTCACAAAGTTATACTTTTGACCCTAACGGCATAATATTTGCACCGTTAGTCCTCGGTTAAGTTTTATTACAGTTTTAGTCTAAAACATTTAATATTTACATTTTATACCCAAAAGTTTCTAAATTTACAGTTTTCATCACAATATTATTAAAATGACAGTTTTTACCGTAAGTTTCCAACTTTGACAGTTTTAGTCCCTTCGGTTAGTAACTTTTTGCAAAACAAGTCCAAAATTTATAAAAATCAAACTTCACTATTTTTATTTTATAACTAAGTTTAAAATAGCTTTTATAACTCAAAATAGCTTAATTTGGTCGAGAGCTTATTTTTAAGCTTGTGGGCTTTTAACGAGCTACTAATGTAGCCCATTAAGGGTTTACGATTTGATGGGTTTAGGGGGGAGTTGGGCTTGGTTACGGGCTTGTTTAAGGGTTATAAAAACATAACAAAATAGCTTATGAGACCAGCTTATTCAAAAAGCTTATAACGAGCTTAGTGGGCTTATAAGCCCACTCGTAAGTTTTATAAACTTTATAAAACTGTGGTGAGTGCGATTTACTTTGGGGTTCGATAAAGTTCAAAATGAGTTTTATAGGTCGAATGAAATATTTGACTTGTTAGTTTGGTAGCTCGACTTTTAGGTCGAACCATAAAATGCAAGGGTTGTGTGTCGGGTTTAACATATACGAGGTCAATGTTATCGTGACTTGGCTATGTGAAAAATAGTTTTGAAACCCAAAATAATTCTAAGTGTTTCAATAAAACGTGAAAGTGACCAAAGTGACATATAGTCGTGTGATAATAGGCATTCAAACGTTTATATTTATTTCTAGTATTTGTGAATATAGTAAATGGTAGTATGGAGATTTAATATGTCGACTTTTATATATAGGTTGTTAACCGATTCACGAAAATAATTACGTGACAACAGAGTGTGTTCGAACAATGTAGGAAATGAAATGAAAAGAGTTAAACGCGTGCTTACTTCACCAAATTGGTGGGGGAAAAACCGAGTCGTAAGGACTTGTGAGGACTAGGGAATGATGTGGCGTGATTCTTTACACAACAAGGATGCGAGAGAAGCTAAGCAATCACCTTTGGCTTGATTCGAACTCCTCCAAAACTGGACAAAGCTAGTCGACTCCAGTGGGTTTAAAAGACTTAGTGGATATTTGCATGTGATATGTTTTTGGGTGTGCATGAGTTAGGCCGGTGGCATGCATGTATATATAGGAGGATTTGAAGCGTATACATGCAAACATAGTTGGTTCGAAATGATGAAATGATGAGTCAATGGAGTGTTAAATTGGTGAAAATGATGATGTCTCATATTTACATTATTCTTGTGCATGTTTCCAAATGACAAAAGACAAGAATTCTAAGTTTTTACGTTGAGTGTAAATTGGTATATTGAGAAAGTCAATTTCTTTTAAGCACATGGCCAGAACTATCTTCATGATTATTGTTAAGTTGCTAGTGATGAATAGAAGAGTAGTTGCATGAATCGTCCTTGTGGAGTTTGATCCGAAAAGAAAGAAACAAAAGGAATCATGTTTTTGTAACTTGGCTTCTTTGTGAGTATATGAAAGTCAATAGGGAGGTGTAAGAAGAGGTAATGATGGTTGCTTGTGGTTGTGTTGATCAGCGTTAGCAACCAAGAAGAAAAAGACGAAACGAATTTAAGGGTGGTTTGTATTGAGTTCGTTAGGGCCGTCAAGGGGTCAAGCAACATAGCAACGTGACCAAAACCTTGTGTGGTTCGTTTGAGGTCATTTGTGAGTCGAATGGAGTGGTCTAGAGTCGAATGTAGTCATGTTTATAAAAAAATTGAGTTTGAGCTTTGGTTGATTTATGACACGTAGGCCGAGCTTTGATGGATTTTAAACAAGCAAATGGTCGATTTAGTTTGTGAGGTTTGTCACGTTTGATTCTCAGCTGGTGTGAGAATGGGGTGGTGAAAAAAATATGATGTCTTTGTTAAGCTAGATTGCGCGTAATTTAGCCAAAGTGTTCGATCCTTGTGGCGTTTAATAGTTGTGATTATATATATATATATATATATATTGGGTTGAATTGGGTTTGCGTTTTGGGCTCGTCTGGTGGGCTGGGCTTAACGAAAAGAAACAAAATATATTAAGGGTCCGTTTGAATGCGTTTGGTTTGTAGGAATATTGGGTCGAAGCCCAATGGTCTAACAGCCCATTTGGATTTTTGGGTCGAGGTCCAATATAGTTACTGAGTATTCGTGATAATTTCCGGGAGTTCGGGAATGTATTTGATCACGTTCGGTTAGTTAACGAAACGTATAAACGTTAAGTATGAAACGTTAATGTTTTAAATAATTCGCGATTTTTAGACTATCAAGGCTCGTGTGTAAGCATCGTTTCTAGGTAATCGGTAATCACAAGTATCGTTGTGATTAAAATAGTGTAGCATAAATAACAAAAGAAATTTTGTTACTGGTAAAAATGGTTATTAAATAACGTAATGATTTATAAATCCTTTATTAGCATTTACTATTCATAGAGGAAAATTACGAGAGGTTACAGTACCTACCACTTACACTGAATTCCGTCCCGGAATTCTAGTCTAAGTTAGGTAATAGGAGTGTCTACGAGAATAGGTGTGGGTATTTGGCTCGAATTTGGTCTTCGCGTTCCCAAGTATATTCCGGTCCTCGTTTAGAGTTCCATCGGACTTTGACAATGGGAATGCGGTTCTGTTTTAGTTGTTTGACCTCTCTGTCCATGATCTCCACGGGTCCTTTGGTATGTAAGATTAGAGACTCTTTTAGCCTTTCCCTTCATGCTTGGTACCTGGATGATGGCACTATTATTGGAGATACTTTGGTTGTGGGGGAGGTTTTAGAGCTTATCATGGTGGATGGACCTCGTTGTGGTTTTCACCTCAATGTTGATAAAACTGAGATTTTTTGGCCTAAGGAAGATCCCAGAAGCAGGCTTGTGGGTGTTTTCCCACCTAATATTGCCCGACCTTTGCATGGTGTTAAATTACTGGGTGGGCCCGCAAGTGTGGACTTTGATTTTAGTAGTGAGCTTGTTATGAAAAAAGTTGCAAAAACCATTGAGCTTATGGATGCTACTGCTAAGATTAATGATCCCCAGTGTGAGTTATTACTCCTTCGTGCTTGTGCTGGTATTTCCAAATTATATTTTGCTATGCGCACTTGCTCTCCTCGGGTCTTTGAACGTGCTCAGATTTCTTTTGATGGGGCTCTTCGCTCTACTCTAGAGCGTATTATTACTGCTTCTGGGCCTGGTTTTGGTGATTGGCAATGGAGACTTGCTACATTACCCTTTGCGTTCGGGGGGCTTGGTGTGTATTCTGCAGGTGATGTCTTGAACTATGCATTTCTTGCGTCTAGACTTCAATCTGCTAGCCTGCAGACTAGGTTGCTTCGACATTCTGGTATCGTAACCCCTGGGCCTTCCTTTGATGATGCCTTGTGTGCTTTTAATGTGAAAATGGAGATTGATCTTTTGAGTAATCCGTGTGTGATTGCTGCCCCCAAACTCATGAAGAAACTGGCAGATATATATTTCACACGTGTTACCCGAACTGCTGAATCTTCATTTTCTTTATCTACTCGACAGATGGCGTTGTGGAAATCGCAAATGGAGGATTACACTTCGGACTGGCTTAGGGTAGTTCCGATATCGGGGTTGGGACAGACTATGAACGCCAGGACTTATCGTTGCGTGTTATGTTATCGGCTTGGTGTCCCCCTATTTTCTGTTCAGATGCCGTGCTCAGTCTGTTCAAGGGTCTTTGCTGGTGATATTTATGGGGACCATGCTGTATCTTGTGCTGGTATGATTGGTATTAAACATCGGCATAACATGGTTCGTGATGTTCTTGCTGACATATGTTCTCGATCTGGGGTTTCGGCTCGTAAAGAGGTTGACATTGGACTTTGTGGTGAACGGGACAAATCTTTACGTCCTGCTGATGTGTTGCTCTACTCGTGGGATGGAGGACTTGATGTATGCGTTGATTTGACTGGATCATCGCCCTTGACGCAAACTGGTATGGTTGATTTCGTGCCGGGTCGTGCGGTGATTGAGGCTGCACAACGTAAACGCGTCAAGTATGAGGCCAAGTGCGCAGGTATGGGATTTGGGTTCCTCCCCTTCTCTTTCTCTTCTTTTGAGGAACTTGAGAAGGACGCTGTGACTCTATTGAAGCGTATTCAAAAGTTTTCGATGACTCAAGACATTGGAGCACGTGCTGCTGCTCATATTTTTAATAGGATTAGCTTTTCTATAGCTAGAGGAGTGGGAGCCCAATTAGTATCTCGGCTCCCTACTAACTTCTTGTAAATCCTATTTGTTTCTAATAAAGTGATGTTATAAATAAAAAAAATAATAATAAAAATAAAAATAAAAATAATAAAAATAATAATAATAATAATAATAATAATAATAATAATAATAATAATAATAATAATAATAATAATAATAATTATTATTATTATAAAATGTTACGCTTTCTCCCCACAAGTTTGACATATTGACAATTTATACCCCTGAACTTTCGTAAAATGACAGTTTTTACCCTTCAACTTTTACCCTATAGTTTCAAAAATGACACTTTTTACCCCTGAGTTACAAGTCGACAGCAGACTAGGTCCTTGTTATAATTCTATTTAGAGTTTTGGCAAAAATTACCGTTGAGACTCCCAAGTCGTCACACCCGACGTCCTTATTTCATAAAAATGCGTTATAAGTTATGGGAAAATGCGAGACTTTTTACGACTCTTTTACATAATTTATTTTCAACTTATAAAGAGCTTATTTACAGTTTATGGGCTGGTCATTCGAGCTTATGAAGCTCGAATGATTTATTTGTGGGGCGCTCGAACGACAGAAAATGGGGCAGAAAAGAATCGTGAATATCTTCGCGATTTCTTAACCTTTTTACAACGTTCTTTTTCCTAAAATTAGACAGCTATGTGGTCTTTAACGTGACAAAAATATAGAATTTTTAGAGTTTGTTTGATGGTCGAAATTGAGGTCCAAAGGTGGGCGATCTGCTGGTGTTGCGACAGGAACAAAAAGTGTTGGGAATTCTGCTAAGTAAGAATTCTGCTGAAAAATACTGCTGATGGATTCTGCTGAAGAGCTGGAATCTGCTGAAGAAGTGTTTCTGCGGAAGTAGAGATTCCGCGTATTATGTTTCTGCTGAAGAAGTGTTTTCGCGTTTTTTTTGTTATTAGTTGGGATATGCATGAGTTTAATTAGGAAGTGATAATGCATATCTTGTTTAGTTTTTAGAATATACGTTTCTTGTGAAACGGTTTAGGGTTCCTTGTCTATAAAAGGAACACATTATTATGTATTATGTACGTGTTTTTGAAAAACAAGTTTTAGTTTTAATAAAAGATCCATAGAGGATCAAGTGTTCTTAGTAATCTGTGTTCTTACTTGTGTTTGATTTCCGCTTTAGAATACAAGTAATAGAGACTTTCTATTAGTGTGTTTGTGATTACATAGACATTACTAACGATCTACGAGCGCTCAAAGATCTATCAAGGTCTTAGGTTCAACAAGTGGTATCAGAGCCTCGGGAGAGTCTCTGTGATACTAAGAACATCTTTTCTTTTACACCCTCTCAAACAAAACAACCAAAACAATGCCTGGATTAGACGATGGATCAGAAGTTAACAACAACCAAAACACCACATCTATGCAACAACTCACTCTCACCAACAGCAATGCAAAGTTCCCATACCTCAAGAAGGAAGAGTATGAATTGTGGGCTATGAAGATGCAGAACTGGATCACTAATATTGATTGGAATCTTTGGGAAATTGTCAAAAAGGGAAATAGTTTGAAGAAGCACATCAAAGATGCTGATGGTAGAGTTACCATTGTTGATCCTAAAACTGCTGAAGAGATTCTTGCTGTACAGAGAGAGAATAAAGTTAGAACTATTCTCCTTCAGGCTATTCCAGATGATCACATTGGTGACTTTCACTACATGGAGGATGCAAAGGACATCTGGATGGCCATCAAGGCTAGGTTTGGTGGGAACGATGAGTCAAAGAGGATGAGGAAATCAATGCTAAAACATCAGTTTCAAGAATTCCAAGTCTCTGAGGAAGAAGGTATCCACAAGGGGTATGACAGGTTCCATAGGATTTTGAGTCAATTGAATCAGCTGAAGGCTAGGCCAGACAATGAGGATTGCAATGCAAAGTTCTTGCGATCTTTACCTCCATCTTGGTTGCAAGTGAGCATTGCACTCAAAGCTAAAGGTGGACTGGATATGCTCTCTTTTGATGATCTCTACAACAAGCTTAAAACTCTTGAGCCCGATGTCAGAAGTCCCATTCATTCATCCACTCCCACTTACTCAGCTTTTGTTAGCACCACCTCCAATAAGATGACTCAAGCTTCAAGCCCAAGCTCCTCAACATCATCTTCCTACACCATCACCAGATCAAATTCTCAACCACAGTCCAGTGGTGTATTGGAAGATGTACTTCACTCTTTTGTTGCTGATTATGAAAATCAGCAGCAACTTGCTTTTGAGGATTTTGAACAGGTGGATCCTCTGGATTTGGAAGAGATGAACTTGAAGTGGCAGGTGGCCATGCTCTCTGTGAACATCAAGAGGTTTGAAAATAAGTCTGGGAGAAAGTTTGGTTTCCAGGGAAGAGATCCAGCTAGATTTGACAGGAGGAAGATCAAATGCTATACATGTGGTCAGATGGGTCACTTCTCAAGAGAGTGCAAGGATAGGAAGACTGGTGATGAGGTTAGGTATTCTACCTATCAGCAGAATCAAGTGAAAGATGGATATTCCAAAGCTTTGGTCACTCTGGATGATCATGTCAACTGGAAGGCGCATGAGCCTGATAACGATGAAGCTTCTGGTTCTAAGTTGAGTGGATTGTTGGCCAGCTGTACTACAGAGGATCAGCATGATCAAGTTGCCTTTATGGGCATCTCTCAGGTACATAATTGTGTTTTTGGTTGTAGTGAAAGATATAATGAACTTAAGGAGGCTTATGATGAATTGAAACCTAAATATAATGAATGTTATGTAGAAGTTGAGGCTTACAAACAGGCTTTAAAAACTTTAGAAAGACAAAAAATTTGGTTTCAAAAGAATCAGCTTGCTTATGATGAAAAGATAAGGGTGTTAGAAAGTGATTTAGAATGTACTAGAATTGATTTAAAGCGTACTGAGAAAGAAAAAGCTAATATAGATTCAGAAAACCAAGTGCTGAAAGAGAAACTAGAGAAGGAAATAGCTAATCATAAAACTTGGTTAATGTCCGGTGATAAGTTAGCTAGCTGTCTCTATGGTAGTCAAGCTGTTAACTCTGTTATAGGTTTAGGTTTTTAAAAATATGTTGGTTTAGAAGCTAGGAATGATCTGGGTAAATCTACACCAGCAGGCCTAGCAAATTATGTTAAAGAAGGAAAATTACATGCTGTACCTGGACCTATTAGAGGAGAACACATGCCCACTACCAACACCATAGACTTTGATGGATCACACCATCTTTATGGCAAAAAGTCAAGTGACTTGCCAGACCCTGATTCTAATTCTACTGACTTTGTCTCTTGTTCTGACAGTGACAAGTCCTCTGACCAAGGGTCTACTACCTATACCAGTTGTGATTCAAGTGAAAAGTCAGACCTTCCCAAGACCTCACCCAAGCCTACACCCAAGACTCCCTACAAGTCTGTTAGAGTTGCTGCTGAGGAATCACATTCCAAGACAGTTTCCTCTGAAGACTTGTCATTTAATTCTTTGCAAAACAATGTTTTTAATTCTGTCAAAAACAATTCTGTTAATGTTAGTGGTTTGAATAATTTTGCATGTAATGGAACATCTTTCACTTTTAATAAATCTTCTAAAAAGAAGAAATGTTTTGTTTGTGGAAGTAAATTTCATTTGATTAAGGATTGTAATTTTCATGAGCAAAGAATGGGTATATGTGCTGGTCAAAATAAACCTACACCAATATGGAAAAATGTTAATGACATACCACCATATATTCCACAAGCAACTCATAAGACCAGCAATTCTGCTGATAGACATTTTCCATCTACTTGGAGAAGATCTGTTGCTAGACCATATGTGAGACCAACTAGTTCATATTTTCAGAATGGTTATTGGCCTGGATTTATTGACCCAATGTACGTGGGTAGGGGATATTGGGATACTGCTGTGAAGCCCTCAGCAGGTTGTTCTTGGACTAAAAAGGGACCCTATTTTCAAAGAAGGCCCAAGAACAATGGTGGATCTTATACATCTACATGGCCTACATCTTATGATCCACAAGGCAGGCTCAAGTTAGTAATGACTTGAGTCTCCAAAGTGTACTTATATTTTATATATATTTTTGTTGTTGTTGTAGGATCATCCTCTGAAAAGTAAAGAAGTAGGCATAGTAGATAGTGGTTATTCCAGGAGTATGTCAGGAAACATAGAGATGATGCATGATTTTGTACCCATTGAAGGAGGAGGCAATGTGACTTTTGGTGGAGGAGATGGTAGAATCACTGGGAAAGGAACCATCAGAACACCTAGTTTGGACTTTGAGAATATGTATTATGTGAAGGTGATGAACTCAAATAAGTACATTTTATTATCATCATTTATCCTATTTATTTGACTTGTTTTATTATATTATGTATGAGAATTGATACTTAATCGTTTACTTTTGTAATTCTCAGTTAAAAACAAGCATTTGGTGAAACTTAGCTATTATGGACTAAAAATGGAGAAAAATGATCAAGATTGGAAAAGGTTGCTGAAATGAAGAGATTGAAGACCATTGCCTGACTTTGAAGAATGCACGCATGCAATTCTGTCATGCGTTGCATATGAAACTTTGGTCAACGAAGAAGAACCAACTTGTTCTACTCCAGATGCGCCGCATTATACTTCTTACATACGGTGCATCACTATCTAGATTTCACCAGTTTTGATCCAAGATACAAGAAGACATGCGCCGCATACAGCTATGAAGATACGCCGCATCTCAAGGCGGTGTACGAATATTCTGGAATATAATAACCTTGGACCCCACGTGAAGTTAAGTCAATGCGCCGCATCTACTTATTCAATGCGCCGCATCTTACCTCAGACAGAAACTATAAATACCCCAAGACCAGACGAATTTCGAGAGCCCTAGTTTTAGAAGAAGACCGAAGACCAGAAAACCTAAGGCCGAATTCAGTCGAATAGGCAGCACAAGACACACCCGAACGAAGATACAAGAGCTGTAAGAAGGTCCTGCATGTGTTTAATTCATTAAGTAGTTTTGTTTCATTGTATTAGTACACTTTAATTCATCAGGATTGGTGGCTTGTGTAATGTGACAACGGAAAGGTTGCACTCCCTTAAAACTGCTTTCCCATTAATTAAAGTTTATATGTTGATGTCTTTGGTGACTTTTATTAGTGCATTGATAACCTCTGTGTCTATTAGTGGCTTGTCGTATGTGACTACGGAAGATCATATTGCTCCCACGGTTATAACTAACTTGATCACTTAGGAATAACTTTTAGACATAAGTAATCATTAAGGGTTTACTCGCCGATAAGATTAGAGCCAACGAGAAAGGGTTAATTACATACACTTCATATAAAACTAGCAATAAAACAAGTGACAAGCTACTTAATTATCAGGACAGGTCTTCTTATTGTCTCAAGTATTTATCTGTGTACGTGCGTGCTTATCGCTGATTCGTGCTCATTAGTTTAGTTTATTATTTAATTGCAACCAAAACGTGCCAGTCTCTCAGGCTGAACCCCCTTGCGTTAGATTAGGTTGTATAATTGACTTAAGATATTAAAATACTGATTAGAATAACTAGATAATACGTTCCACTCTTAGTGATCGACACTCTACTTACCATTATATTCATACTGACCGGGTACACTGCTCGTTAAGTGTGTGTGTTATTGATAAGTCAGCTAAATATAAATTTAAAACTCGAGTAGGCATTAATACTGCTAAACCGCAACGACACATCACGCTCCACCAAGTTTTTGGCGCCGTTGCCGGGGAGTGAATTGTTATTATCTGTTAATTTGATTAGTATTTTAATTAGGTTTTCTTTTTCTTTTTAATTTTTAGATTTTAACCGCTAACCGTGTTGTGTGTTAGATTAATTGCATTCATTGTATTATTTGCATATTTTCTGTTTTGTGTGTTATTTGTTTTCTTTTATTTTTGGTGCTTTTTGTTTGTTTTATTTTTGTTTTTATTTTTCTGTTTTTCTGCATACTGCTATCATTGTACTGAGCTTATTCAAACGATACGGCGCATCTATTTTCATAGATACGGCGTATTGCGTTTAATTTTTATAAAATACAACGCGTTTAATTAATTCGAATACGGCGCATCTTTCCCCAAGATACGGCGTATTCTGTTTTTAATAAGAAATTTTTCTAAACGTTAACGCCATACGGCGCATCTGTTTTTACAGATACGGCGTATTTATTATTTTAATTAAAAACAGTTTTTGAATTATTAAACAGATACGACGCATCAATTTTTATCGATACGGCGCATCTTTCTGAATCAAAAATCTTGTATTTTGAAACGTAACGAAAATACGACGCATTAACTTTTGTTAATACGACGCATTTAATTTTAATAAGTATAATCGATTTTTGATAATTTAAATTGATACGGCGCATTCTAATTTCTAAGCGGCGTATCTATTTTCTGAATAAAGTCTGATTAAATTTTGACGTAATAAGATACAGCGTATCCATCTTTCTGGATACGGCGCATCATCTGCAGATATCAGTTATTCTTATATCCGTTTCTAAAGTCATTAATTTCTCTTCTAGCGAACAAATCCTACTGACGATTTTACCTATGATGACAGGTTTTGCTATGGAGGACATGTCAGTGAACGTATATCTTGCTAAGGAACTCTTGCTTTCGGATTCATTCGAAGTGAAAGTTTTTGATGATGTCAACTTCAATGTGCTCATGATTGATGCCGATTTATTTTCTTGGGAAACCCCTCTTGAAGCTACTTATAAGGAATTCAAACGCTTAGGCAATATTGAAGATGGGATATTCTCGTATGATTTACTAATGAGCTACACTGAAGATGAATTGCTACTCTTATGGCCCATAATTGAATCTAAAGGATTGACTTGGACTACTATTGAAGAGAATGATGGGAAATTCCAAATTGAATACATGAACTCAAGCAATAAAAGCTGTGGTGGAGGCAATACCCAACCTATACAAATCTCTTACATGCCTTATTCCGAACAGTACTGGGGATTAAATGAGAACTATCTGGACGATGAAAGGATTTATGCTGTGTCGGAGATACTATTTCATGGCAGGTTGGTAAGGTTGATGGACATCTCCCTCGAAGAATGGCTTGAACTTAAATACGGTAATCCTAAATTTGCTCCTGTGAATGAAATCAAACGGATTGTGACCTCATGGTTGACACAGAGTTTTAGGCAACAATTTAACGAGTTTATGGAGATAAGGAGGAAAATGATTGGAAAATCTTGCTTTGACGTTGACCATGATCCTAACAATGTTGATTTTTCAGATTGGTTGGCTAGTAAGTTCAATAACCATAAGAGCATGGATCGAGCTACTAAAGATGCGTTATGGGTATATTGGATGAGAGGGGAAGATGAAGAAGTAGAGAGCGACTATGGGTCGTCACTTAATGATTCAACAATCAATGAGGGCATTGAAGAATTATTCAGCATAGACATTGATCTGTTCAATTATGAGACACCTTTGTGCAAACAATTCAAAGAATTTAATTACCTTCTTCAAGTCGACGATGATGTGCTAACTGGAGATCTACCAGGATTCAAAACTTATGATGATTTCAAAAACACCTGGTACTACGAATGGAATGACCAAATACCATGGGTTTGGGATAAACCATGGGAATTTGAGCACATTAATCACACTTGTACACCTTTCTGTTTCAAGGATGGGAGTAGTGTATGGCCGACCTGTGATTATAAGAATGATGGAACCTGTAATGGGGGAAGTATAATTGGAATGAAACGGGTTGGAAACGATGTATACTTTGAAGACGATGATTGGTATGAAAAAGTTGAAGACTGCCCACGTAAAGCAGAGGCTTTGCAAGAGAGAGGTAGAATCAACTACTTAAAAGGACTTAAGGGAACATCGAACACTACTTTCTGGGAATGGGTGCATGAACAATTTGATGATTACACAAAGCTTAGTCGACGCTTACAATGGGAATTGGAAAGAGAGTGGGAGGCAATTCAAGATGATAATAACAATAAGTCATTAATTGATGAACTTGATGACTATTTGATTAAGGATCCTTATTTTAAGTTTGTTGATAAAGACGAAGAAGAATTCATCAAAAGAAAGTGTCAACTACTTGGGATCCCTTATAATAAGCCACCCATGATTATTTCTGAAAAATTTAAAGTCATTAAATACTCTTTGGGACCAGATGAGGAATATGTTGCGACGAAGACCAAGAGTTATACTAGATTAAGTCGAACGGAAGAAAATGTTGCGGAGCTATACGGGAACATCTTTCGGATGAAAGAAGAAGGATGGACCGTGACAAGAACAAAATGAGGAGCTGAACGTGAGTCTAACTTGAAGACTCTGGAATAAAGACAAGTGCTGACCGGGAGACAACCCGGAGAATTTTTACTATTCTGTTCTGTGTCGAGTCAGTCAGGCCCGCAGAAGATACGGCGCATCTCCATCCTAAGATGCGACGCATCTCCTACACTGGTCATATCTTACTTAATTTTCTGCATTTTTATTTTTAACTTTAAAACTCTTTGTCAGTTTATTTAATGCGGTGCATCCCTGGTTAAGGATGCGACGCATCTTCTATTCTGATTCGTAATTATTCCAGGCTCGATACGGTGTGTCTTCTTCCATAAGATACGGCGCATCGACTGACCTGATGATTTTCAGTTTTAATTTTTAAGTTTTATTTTTACTAACTACTAATGTATTATGCAAGTTTGAACCTTCTTAACTTAGGTGTGTTAAAGTCTTGATGGTATTATAGATTCCTGCATTTCCTGTGGATACATCAAATATGAAGCTTAAACGTTCTCATCCACAAGAAAGATGATTTTTGCCCTTATACTAATGGAGGATCATACCGAGCAAATCTCAGGGGAGTTTTTCGGTTCTAATTCTTTTATTTTCCAGTTTTTAACCTTTGATACAAACAACGAGGACGTTGTTTAACTTAAGTGGGGGGATTTGAGAATTAGAACACTTACTTGTCCTAAACTTTTTCAAAAATTATGCTTAAAATGCGCTTAATATATCAAAATTAAAAATTTTTAGCATGTTTTTGTTTAAGATCTAAGTTGCATAGCTGCACACATAACGTTATTTTCAAAAATTGTGATTTTTCAAAATTCACAAATCTATGAGTGTGCCGGTGACTTGTAGACTTTAGAACTTGGCTTGTATACTATTCGAGACCACCATAATAAGTATTATTTATAATTGGAATGACTTGTCTAAATTGGTAAATTTCTAGGATTACACCCAAATAGCCTTTATATGTTATGTGATATTAACTAACTACACTGGTTAGTTAACCCCCATATAAACCCTTTGTTACTCTCATTTTTAGAGTAAGATACCCCTAGAAAAACACTCAGAGCCATTCCTTTCGTTTCTTACACCTTTGTTATAATGTATCGTTACACCCTTACACCTTAGCCTACCCTGTAGATTAAAATCCGTGGTTGGTTAATTGCTTTAGGCAAAATGTGTTTCCTTACGTTACCTGTGTTCGCGTGCGTAATTCATTATCTATGGTTAGGTCGGGAAATTGCACAATGCAATTGGAGTGAAAGTAAATATTGTATATCTTTGAGTTTATTTTTCGTGTGTTTACTATTTTCACTATTACTGTTATTTCTGAAATCATGAAAAGTATGGAAAAGTTATCCAGAGTTATCATTATAGTGATGTGGTGAAATTTTACACATCTATGTTTATGTTTCAAGTTAAAAAAAAAAAAAAAAAAAAAAAAAAAAAAAAAAAAGAAAAAAAAAGAAAAAAAAAGAATCGAAAAAATAAGAAAAGAAAAAGAAAAAGGAAAAGTTGGAAGTTTGTTTAACCAACTTATGTAAAGTTTTGTATTAAGTGGTCGATATCACCACTATTTGTTGTATATTATATTTATGGATTGAATGGGAGTTGAACGTTATGGGAACGCCAACTAAGGATATTCTTTGATTAAGATCTTGTTGAGTATAATTCGTGTCTACCTAAAGCGTGTGTTTCAAGTGTTAAAGCGTGAGTTATTCTATGATATGAGTCTTATTCATGGGATGGTTGGGATAGTGATTAACCACACTTAGGATTTTAATTTATCTGTTTTGTTTATTTTTCATTTTACACCAATTTGTATCCCAAATATTATCCATACCCTATATCATTCTTTATCCAAACCTTTGATTTATTGAGATTAGGGATTTGAGCAATCTTAAGTATCGTAGTCGTGGATTCGGCTATGTATTTATGATTTTGTCGCCCTTTTTGATATAATATTATTGGTGAAGATTACTTGGTCCTATCTTTAGCCTATTCGAGTTAAGTATTTGAGCAATTGCAAGTATCGTGTTCGTGGATTCGATCATGTATTTGTGATTTTGTCGCCTTTTCTGGAATTTGAGATCGATAGAGATTAAGAAGAATGATTAACCCTTAAGCCTCAAAACCCTTTTTACCGCTTTAGACTTGTTATTCCTTGGCTTTAGTGGGGGAGATGTGTATACTTGCCAAGCTTATGATAGAATATTCGTCACGACTGGACAGTTAAACGATTAGATTTGCTTTTATCAAAATATTTTATTTTACTTCTAATTCGTTAAGTGTTTAGTTGTGCGATTATGACAAAATGAATACATGCTTAAATATAAAAATAAATCCTAATATCTTTTAGGATATATATTTTCATAAGATTAATTCAAAGGTTTACTTGGGGACAAGTAAAGTTCAAGTGGGGGGATATTTGATGAATTCAAATAAGTACATTTTATTATCACCATTTATCCTATTTATTTGACTTGTTTTATTATATTATGTATGAGAATTGATACTTAATCGTTTACTTTTGTAATTCTCAGTTAAAAACAAGCATTTGGTGAAACTTAGCTATTATGGACTAAAAAGGGAGAAAAATGATCAAGATTGGAAAAGGTTGCTGAAATGAAGAGATTGAAGACCATTGCCTGACTTTGAAGAATGCACGCATGCAATTCTGTCATGCGTTGCATATGAAACTTTGGTCAACGAAGAAGAACCAACTTGTTCTACTCCAGATGCGCCGCATTATACTTTTTACATACGGCGCATCACTATCTAGATTTCACCAGTTTCGATCCAAGATACAAGAAGACATGCGCCGCATACAGCTATGAAGATACGCCGCATCTCAAGGCGGTGTACGAATATTCTGGAATATAATAACCTTGGACTCCACGTGAAGTTAAGTCAATGCGCCGCATCTACTTATTCAATGCGCCGCATCTTACCTCAGACAGAAACTATAAATACCCCAAGACCAGACGAATTTCGAGAGCCCTAGTTTTAGAAGAAGACCGAAGACCAGAAAACCTAAGGCCGAATTCAGTCGAATAGGCAGCACAAGACACACCTGAACGAAGATACAAGAGCTGTAAGAAGGTCCTGCATGTGTTTAATTCATTAAGTAGTTTTGTTTCATTGTATTAGTACACTTTAATTCATCAGGATTGGTGGCTTGTGTAATGTGACAACGGAAAGGTTGCACTCCCTTAAAACTGCTTTCCCATTAATTAAAGTTTATATGTTGATGTCTTTGGTGACTTTTATTAGTGCATTGATAACCTCTGTGTCTATTAGTGGCTTGTCGTATGTGACTACGGAAGATCATATTGCTCCCACGGTTATAACTAACTTGATCACTTAGGAATAACTTTTAGACATAAGTAATCATTAAGGGTTTACTCGCCGATAAGATTAGAGCCAACGAGAAAGGGTTAATTACATACACTTCATATAAAACTAGCAATAAAACAAGTGACAAGCTACTTAATTATCAGGACAGGTCTTCTTATTGTCTCAAGTATTTATCTGTGTACGTGCGTGCTTATCGCTGATTCGTGCTCATTAGTTTAGTTTATTATTTAATTACAACTAAAATGTGCCAGTCTCTCAGGCTGAACCCCCTTGCGTTAGATTAGGTTGTATAATTGACTTAAGATATTAAAATACTGATTAGAATAACTAGATAATACGTTCCACTCTAAGTGATCGACACTCTACTTACCATTATATTCATACTGACCGGGTACACTGCTCGTTAAGTGTGTATGTTATTGATAAGTCGGCTAAATATAAATTTAAAACTTGAGTAGGCATTAATACTGCTAAACCGCAACGACACATCACGCTCCATCAGAAGGAACTGCAACATTTCAACTTGTTCTCAGTATCACAAATTTGTGACACCAAGAACAAAGTATTCTTCTCTGAGGATGAATGTCTTGTGCTCTCTAAAGACTTCAAACTTCCAGAAGATACAACAATTCTGCTGAGAGTTCCCAGAAGCTACAATTTATACACATTCAATTTGAATGATGTCCAACCTGAAGGTGACCTAACATGTTTGGTGGCTAAAGCATCCCTGGATGAGTCTACTAAATGGCATAGAAGGATGGCTCATGTGAATTACAAGACCATTAACAAGCTTTCTAAACTTGGTCTAGTTCATGGGCTTCCTTCCAAAGTCTTCACCAATGAGCACAATTGTGTTGCCTGCAACAAAGGAAAGCAACACCGAGCCTCATATAAAGCCATTACAGCTGTGAGCACTATCTCAGAACCTCTTCAGTTGCTGCATATGGATCTCTTTGGTCCAACTCAAATCAGAAGTATTGATCATAAGTACTTCTGCCTGGTAATCACTGATGACTATAGCAGGTTTTGTTGGGTATTCTTTTTGAAAACTAAAGATGAAACATCTCCAATTTTAAAAGAATTCATTACCCTTGTTGAAAACCAGCTAAACAAAAAGGTTAAAGGTATTAGGTGTGATAATGGGACAGAGTTCAAAAATGTTGTTTTAATAGACCTCTGTCAGTCTAAAGGGATAAAAAGGGACTATAGCAATCCAAGAACCCCACAGCAAAATGGGGTTGCTGAAAGAAATAATAGGACCTTAATAGAGGCAGCAAGATCCATGCTTGCAGACTCTAAATTACCCACTATGTTCTGGACTGAAGCAGTAAGCACTGCTTATTATGTTTTGAACAGGGTATCCATCACTAGACCTCATTTCAAGACACCTTATGAACTTCTCACTGGGAAAGTTCCTGATATTCATTATCTCAAACCTTTTGGATGTCAAGTGACCATTTTGAACACTAGTGATCCACTGGGAAAGTTTGATGAGAAAGCTGATGAGGGGTATATTGTGGGATATTCAGCTCATAGTAAGGCTTATAGGGTATATAATTTAAATGCTAAAAAGATTGAGGAGACCCTTAACCTGAGATACCTAGAAGACAAGCCTAATGTTCAGGGACAAGGTCATGCTTGGTATTTTGACCTGAATTACCTAACTGATTACTTGGGCTATACTAGATATGTTGCTAACCAATCTGCAGGTTCACAAGAGTCTCCCACTCACAATGCAGGTACCCTGGATGATGACTCAGATAGTGAGTCTGAGCATGATGAACAAACAATTGTTGTACCTTCTTTTCCTCCTAACCATTTTGCAGGTGACAGCTCTAAAGAAACTTCTGATGAGATTGAAGATGAGTCACACTATGCAGAGGACCTTGCTAGACTCAAGAAGCAAGAGCATGCAGCCAATCAAGAAGCTGTAAGGCTTGGTGTGAAGTCAGCACAAGCAGTCAGTGGAAACCAGGATTCTGCTGACAGTTCTCCTGACAGTTCTCCTGTTTCACCTGACATCACCAAATCTGCTGACAGTCCTACTGCAAATACTCCCATTTCTACTAGTGTGTCCACAGACTTTGAAGAGCCATATACACGCTTTCCAAGTCCTTCTGATCTTGGGAATCACCAACACAAAGCTGGAATCTTCAACTCATCTTCCTATGAAAGTGATTTTGGACCAACTGTGAACAATCTTGACACCACAATTGATGTCAACCCCACTGCTACAAAAAGGATCAACATTGCTCATCCTCAATCCAATATTCTTGGTGATCCTCAAGCACCTGTTAGAACTAGAAGTACTGTGAAAAGTTCTAAGTATGGTCAAGTTGCTTTTCTTTCCTATGTCTCAAATCAGCAAAGGGACAATCACACAGACTTTAAGCATTGTCTGTTTGCTTGCTTTCTTTCTCAAGTGGAACCAACAAGTGTTGCTCAAGCTCTTGAAGACTCAAGCTGGCTTGAAGCAATGCAAGATGAGATGCAACAATTCCAGAATCAGCAGGTTTGGATACTGGTACCACTACCTGATGGGAAGATTGCAATTGGGACAAAATGGATTTTGAAGAATAAAAGAGATGCAAGGGGTATTGTGGTAAAAAAAAAGCAAGGTTAGTGGCTCAGGGGTTCAGGCAAGAGGAAGGAATTGATTATGATGAAGTTTTTGCACCTGTAGCTAGAGTTGAGGCCATTAGAATCTTCTTGGCCTATGCATCTTATATGGGTTTCATGGTATATCAGATGGATGTGAAAGGTGCTTTTCTGTATGGTGAAATTGAAGAGGAGGTATATGTCACTCAACCCAAAGGTTTTAAAGACCCAGATAATCCAAAGCATGTTTACAAGGTTGTAAAAGCTCTCTATGGACTACATCAGGCACCAAGAGCTTGGTATGCTAGGCTTTCTGCATTTCTGCTGAAGCATGGTTACAGAAGAGGTGTCATTGACAAAACACTCTTCATAAAGAAGAATTCCAGAGACATCATTCTTGTGCAAGTTTATGTGGATGACATTATCTTTGGCTCCACTAAAGAAGCTTGGTGCAGGGAGTTTGAGGAATTGATGAAGGGAGAGTTTCAGATGAGTGCTATGGGGGAGCTTACTTTCTTTTTGGGTCTCCAAGTTAAGCAGAAACCTGATGGTATATTTATCAGTCAGGATAAATATGTGAGAGATATTTTGAAGAAGTTTGATATGGAAAATGTCAGAACTGCCACTACACCTTATGAAGCTCCAAAACCAAAGAACAATCTTGAACCAGATCCTGCTGTGAATGTTCACCTATACAGATCCATGATTGGTTCATTGATGTATTTGATAGCTTCAAGGCCTGACATTACATTTGCTGTGAGTGCTTGTTCTAGACATCAAGTCACTCCACTTACTTCCCATTTGAATGCAGTAAAAAAGATCTTCAAGTACCTCAAAGGCCAACCCAACTTAGGTCTTTGGTACCCAAAAGAGTCTCCTTTTAAGTTGGAAGCATATAGTGATAGTGATTATGCTGGTGCAAATCTGGATAGGAGATCCACAACTGGAGGTTGCCAATTTCTTGGCAGAAGATTGATTTCTTGGCAATGCAAGAAACAAACTATTGTTGCTACCTCATCTACTGAAGCAGAGTATGTTGCTGCTGCAAATTGTTGTGGTCAGGTACTATGGATACAGAATCAATTGCTGGATTATGGGTTTAATTTTATGAACACCACAATCTTTATTGATAATCAAAGTACCATATGCATAGTTAAAAATCCAGTTTTTCATAATAGAACTAAGCATATTGAGATCAGGCACCATTTTATAAGAGATGCATATGAAAAACATTTGATAAAGGTGATTAAGATTCACACAGATGATAATGTGGCAGATTTATTGACTAAAGCCTTTGATGGACCTAGGTTTTAACACTTAGTTGTCCATATTGGGATGCTTAACCCTTAACTGCAAAGTTTGAGGGGAGGCATAAGCCTCAGGAGAGGCATATGCCTCAGGGGAGGATAGTAGTTGTAAAACTTGTAAAGTTTGTAGATTATTGTTTATGTTTTTGTTTGCTAACACTAATCAGCTAATGTTCTTTAAGTTTTGTATGTTTTGGTTTGGTTTGTTTGCTACTTTGTGTCTGTTTTGCAGAATGCCTATATGTGTAGTTGCTGATCTTTAGTTGAAGTTCACCAAGATTGGTTAAATGGGGACATGGTCATGTAAGCTTAAAGCTTGTTTCTACTGAATAGAAGTACTGTAGCAAAGTCCAAGTGATAATCATTGAGATATATAAGAAAAGTTGTTCATTCATTCAAGAAACAATTTACAGCTTACAATCAACTTCAAATGAAATACAAGACCATCCCTATACAAAATCTACCAAACATATTCTAGCTACTATCATCTATTACAAAAGCTGGTGGATATGCATGACCAGTACGATGAAGAAGCTGAAGATGAAAATGGAAAGGATGGATTGATGAAAACGATGATGATGCTCAAGAACCTTGTTTTATGTCTTTGGTCCCTGGCAACATCACATCACCTTCTACTCCACCTTCCCTTTTCCCTTGCCCTTTCTCCTGCTTCCATGGTATGTTGCACCAGATCCTGGAGCAGGAAGACCAATCACCACTTCCCGTGATTTTGGTAGTGAAGGGTTAGACTTCCGTGGCCTTGGTTGGGATCTCTTTGGTGTGGAAGGAGGGATAAATGTGGGATCTTCATCTTTATCCTCAGAAGATTCCTCATCAGAGGTACAAAGAAAAGGAGAGACAAACTCTCGTTGTGTTACTGGGTAAGGGAACAAGGGACGTGAATCAGCAGAAGAATCAGACTCAGCAGGAATGGGGGCCTTGCTTGGTTCCCCCACATTGTGTTTCTTCTTACTTGCTTGTTCCTTGGTTAATCGGAGTGTCCATGGTTGAGCACTGGGTGGAAAGTAAGTGCTCCAACCATCACTGGATGATGATGATGATGATGAGGAGGTTAGATTGATGATTTCTGGTATGGAAGACATGTTTGTTACTGATAATTATGGTATTATTGTGAAATTAGGGTTTTGATGTTAATTGGGGGTAATTGATATGTGTGAATTGAGATTAGGGATGATTTTATAGGCGGAGTCAAGGGTTGATGGTAATTAATGCGAGTTGGGTGGCACAGTAAAACTCAAGATATTTATTGAAGATATTTTTTCACTTGAGTTGATTCTGCTGATTGACTTTCCATCAGCAGATTGACCGTCATTTCGGCTGAAGTGTTAATTTCGAATGTTGGAGTTACTTTACACGTCAGATCTGGTCAACGATTTGTTCCAATATTCTTGACCATGATTGGGTAACTTCTTTTTATAACCTACTTCGTATAATCTTCGCCCAAAATCAACTGATTCCCTCTTCAATCAATTTAAACCCATTTTTCATTCACTTGATTCATAACCGATATCTCACAATTTCTTCAATGGCGGCACTACAATTGAAGAAGGATCACAACAAAGTTGCTTTTCTGGGAAAAGCAATGGGACATGAACTGTATGAACCTATGGTGGATTTATTGAAGCGTTCCAAGATTCATTATGCACTAACACATTCTCCAAATGTGATATATGAATCGTTGGTTAGACAATTTTGGGCATCTGCTGCCAAACGTTCTGACACAGAGATAGTAGCTACAATTGATGGAGAAGAGTATGTGGTGACTGAATCATTGATTAGGACAAGATTGCAACTGAATGATGAAGGTGGTGTCTATCACACCAACACTGTAGAGATACTTGTTGGGTTAAGAGCTGCTGGTTATCAAAGTACTGACACAGATATGTGGCACAAGAATAAGTTTTGCCCCATGTGGAGGTTTTTGGTGCACACATTACTTCAGTGTATCAGCAACAAGTCTGGAGGATGGGATCAATTCTCTACCCAATTGGGTTGTGGTATTGTATGTCTTTCAAAGGGTTTGACTTATAATTTTTCGAAATTTATTTTTGATAATATGGTTGAAAATATTCAAAAGAAAAAGCATAAGTTTTTAATGTACCATAGGTTTTTACAAATGATTTTAGGCATAACAACCCAAGACAGAGTCTATTTTCCCATAGGAGCTCTTAGTGCTAAATTGTTTGCTTCTATGAAAACTTATTATGTTGGGGCACATCACCCTCTGCTACCAGCTATGTTGCCACATGGCAATGATAATGCTGGTGAGGGTAATGCTGCTGGTGCTACACCCTCTCTAAATGCTGCTGATGATGGTAATCCATCATCTTCTAGTGTTGCTGCTGATGGTAATACATCAGTTGCCATTGATGAGGGCCCTTCCATGACTGCTGAAGCATCTAATGTTTCTCCTGACCAACCTCCACCTTCTCCTTTACCTGTTTCACCTAGTCCTAGTCCAACACCAACTCATGTTGCTCCTGATGAGCTTGTTCCTGAGGTTGAGGAGATAATTCAGTCTCTTGGTACCCAAGTACCTTCACCTCTTGAACCTGAGATTAGTAGACTGTCCACACCTAGTCCTGTTAGAGAGCCAATTGATGAAAGCTCTCCTACTTTTGAGCATATACATGTTTCTCCTGAAAGGCCCAATGAAGCTCCCATTACCACTGAGCAATCTGCTGGTGGAGCTGAGGACCCTATTACTCTCACATCTGTATATGATTTGCTTAACAGGAATGTTCAAGAAGTTGACAAGTTAAAGAAGGAGCTTGCAGATACCAAATCCTCACTTGGTGGTGAGATTGTGGTGTTGAAAAAGAGGGTTCAGGAGTTAGAAGATCAACTTGGGCAGAAAAAGAAAAGGAAGTTTGTGTTTGCCTCTGATGAAGAGCAGGAGGTTATACTATTGGATCCTCTTGAGTTGTTGGCTGAAGCTGCTCAGCAGACTCATGCTTCTTCACCCAAAGCTGCTGAATCATCAAAATCAAAAAAGCCTCTCAAGTTCTATAGAAAGAAGAGAAGAGAGTATTTGAGCAAGGATTCCACTGAGACTTCTAAGGTGCCAAGTGTGGATGTTGTTCAAGATACAGTTGATGATGATCATCTTAAGGCTGATGAACCAATGGTTGATGTTGCTTCTACTGTTGGCCATTCATCTTCAATTCCAGCACAAACTAGTGTTACACCTTCAAAAGTTCCTCCTGTAATATTTGTTGCTGGGAGAACTTTTGTCCTGGATCCTGATGCTGTTGTCTCTCCTACACATGTTGAAGATACTTCTCAACATGTTTCTAATATTGATGCTTCTTCTGATGTTCCTACTGAGAATATTGACACAGTTCCTGATGCGTGGGTTTTGTAACCTTACAACAGGTTTTACCTCTCAAGGGATCTCAAGAGGCTTACAACCCCACCAGGCAGTGTACCTAACCGATGTAGTATAGTGTAGTGGTAAGTACGGGGGATTGATCGTTCTCCACAGGGAATAGTGTTCGTTAGGTATGAAAAGCTACTCTAATTAGGTCTAAGGGTTGAGGAAGATTCTTTTTATGTTTTTATATTTTTATGAAAGCAAGTAAAATCTCGGTTTTGAAAGAGTGGGCGGAATTAGTTGCTAGTCAACTAACCCAAAATAACTACAAATGCAAATAAAATAAATAACTGAAAATGAAAATGTGGTGAGAAACTTATGTGTAGAGAAATGTGTTTACTTAGATTTCCTTACTCCCTGGCTATCTTTTACCGGTTAATTAGTGTGTATTAGTCGCGTGGATGACGGGTGTATTCCTTAATACCATTCGTGGGGTGGCGTACTTACTTCCCCAACTCTACAAGCTCCTACTTCACTCCTATGTCGAGCCGGCTAGGAAGCTCCTAACATGGGATCACTAGAATTCGCTTGTGCATTAAATACAACCATAAAAACCTTTAGTACGCATTTGGTTCATGTTTCTTAAGACGTTCAAGCAAGTTACCGAATAGGAAGTTAGCCAGTTTTCTTAAGCCTAACATAGATAAACAATCATCCAATACAACTAATAACACACTAACAACCAATAATCAATAGCTAGGTTTCATTAGATCTAAGCAAACACAAGATAAATTTAGCCTAACATGTTAATCAAAAGACAAGAATAAGATAAAATCAAACAACACATAGACATATTGAATGATTAATTGATAACTTATCTTCAATGTAACATGGAAGATCTCAAGGCAAAAAGCCTTGAAAAAGAGGCTGAATTCGTCTTAGGGTTTTCTCCCAAAATTCCACACACTAAGCTCTCCCTAATGACAAAAAATTAGAAAACTATATATAGACTTTTGCATCTGACGGCGTCACCTTATGGAGTGTGACGCCGTCACCTCGCCGCTTTTAGGGTTCCCGGATGACCTTCTTGACGCCGTCCCTCTTTAGCTCTTCAAAAATCCATTCTGGCTTATCAAGGCTTGACGCCGTCGAACCTTGAACGTGACGCCGTCCCCTTTTGATTTAAGCCGTGACGCCCTTGATCAAGTTAAAGCGTGACGCCGTCAGAATTTACATGCTATTTTCACTGGCTTATCATGAGTAAATTTCACGTCCACTTTTTCTTGCCAAAGCATGACGCCGTCCAGAGTTAATTGTGACGCCGTCAAAGGTAACATTCAGCCGATTTTTGAGACTTTGTCGTTTTCTTCACTTTTATGCTCCAAAAGCGTCCAAAATGCCTCCTTTTCCAGATTTCTCCTCAAAAGTACCTAAAATGACAAAAGGAACGATTTAGGGCGATATTTGATCAAATAAATACGATTTAGGGCTTAAATGACCCCTTAAAAGCGGTACACTTTTCGCCTCATCAAATACCCTTACACTTGAGATTTGCTTGTCCTCAAGCAAATGCGCTTTTATTCTAATCAAAATACAAGTTAGGGGTCATTTAATGCAAACATAAAAGTAATTACAACAAATAATCGTTCCACTTCAATCATAATAAGCACGGAGATTACATACTAGCACCTCACAAGTAGTGTTTAGATACTCACATCTCTCAAGTGTCATCAAAATAAATCTCATAAATGAAAACGGATAATATCTCTCACTACCTGTCATAGCAAATAGATTACCATAGGCTTGGGAAAGGATCGAAAACCTCCTCCACTAGGCGTAAGCACCTAAGATAAACTATCAAAGAGGGCTTTTAAATGGGTTATAACGTTAGGTGTAGGGAAAAGGAAAACACGGTTTGGTTGGATAAAGGATATTTTACTGGTGGCGAGTTAAAGATCTTGATCGATTACATGTACTATACAATGTTGCTAAGCCAAGACTAGACTCGATCTTAAGCTAAAAACAAAATAACAAAAACATAAAATAAACATAAAATGAAACGGGATGGTAGTCCGTATGTTTTTTCTATTTTTCTTTTTCTCTTTTTTTTTTTTTTTTTTTTTTTTTTTTTTTTTTTTTTTTGCATACACTTTTGCCCTACCATCCAAAATAATACATCATAGGGGCATTGCATTCCCCTTACACTTGAATTTTTACATAACTTTACAAATACTAATCTAATGACTCGAATTAAGATAATTGAAAAACTTGGAGTACTTTTAAAACATTTAGCACATATGAGGGTAATAAATGATGTTCTTCCCCATTACTCCATTACACTAGTACTTTACCCATGAGTCCCAATCGTCCCAAAACAATATGTACAAGGATATGACTCGACTTAGCAACCATGTAATCAACTAGATAATTAACTTGGGTTTAAACAAATGTTGTCACAATAATGCACTAAAAATGAGTGCATACAAGGTAGGCTAAGGCGATTTGGGTGTACATTTAAGTGGGGTGTAACAAATTCTTCCTTTAAGTAAAATGCTTAAAGGTCGAAACGAAAAGATAGGCTCTGAGGGGTGTACTAGGGGTATCGTGTACTAAAAATGAGTACAACGCAAAGGGTGTGGGAGAATTACTTGACCAATGTAGCCAAAGTAATTATAACAAAAATACAGGTGTAAAACAATGGGTTAATCCTAATGCCTCTTATCATGTAGTAAATCTAACTACACGAATGTAGTCTCACTTGTGGCCTTGGAATGGTCCTAACGCAAGTTCTAGAATCTAAGTGCTACCGGTACACACATCATAGCATAAATGCTTTTCCTACCAATTCTAGGGGCGAACCTCACATATTTGGGGGTGGAAAATTTTTTAGTGGTACGGTTTTTGTGCTAGTCATATAACTCCTATCCGTGAGACGCTCATTAAGATCAAAGTTTCACTCCTATATGTTGTAAAAAATTTTAAATTTGGCACTAAAATTACCTTAACAAGTATTTCTCTCAGTTTTATTACACATCTACTATTAAACAAACAAAAATCAAGTGCAATAGTATTCTCTAAAATCGTACTTTTACCCTCCCCTTACACTTAAGATGAACATTGTCCCCAATGTTCAAATAACAAGATGTAAAAGCAAAAAGTAAAAGAATGAAATCAAATACTCCCCTGATTCGCTCGGTGGATAATGAAATTACACGGTTAGATCTTCCTCCAAAGAGAATGTTGAAGCTCCATGACTAATGCATCGCCAAAAGCTTGATTCCATAAACATCTCCTTGTCCAAAATAACCTGTTAAACCTGAGAAAACAAACACGAAAACCTGCATAACATCGGCGGGAAAAATCTATATATAAGGATATAATGCTTGTGGAATGATAACTTTGCAGATTCCTGGAGATTATAAGTTGGAGATTTTAATAAAAACTTTTTTTTAAAAACAAAACTTTCAAAAATTTCTGGAAATTAAATCTGACGCCGTCAGGTTATAACCCCTGACGCCGTCAGAAATGACCTGACAAAAATTTTCATTTTAAGTTTCCGGAAAATTTCTGGAAAAACCTTTACCTTACTTCCTGGAAATCCTGCAAAACATCATTATGACTCGATACAAGCATTTGACTCAAACAAACACTAATATGTATGTTAATTTATTATTATTACGATTCATGTTTATTTGTGTTCTAATAAACCGATTTAGATTTCCCTTACACTTATCTTTTGCAAAATACCTTTATATGTAGTTAAGACGAAGTTAAAAACAAAATAAAGCATTTTCACAAATTACTTTTGAACATGAATCAATAATAATAAAAATTAAACACACATACGGAAACAAATAAAATCAAACAAACAAATAAATAAACACACAAAGCGAATAAAACAAATAAAGCTTGGGTTGCCTCCCAAGAAGCGCTTTTCTTTATTAACGAGTCTTGTAGCTAGACTCAAAGTCACTCTACCCTATATAAGTGAGCTCGTCATCGAGGACGTCTTTAGGGTTAAGCTTGGATTGAAGTTTCCTATTGGTCCGCTTAGTACGATATATCTTTTCAAACTTCTCTCCATCCGGGTCATACAATGTCATCTTAATATGCCATGACCCATCTCCATCTTTGGGTGGTTTATCCCAATTCCACTTATGATCATCTTCCTCACAGATCCACTTATTCATTCCTAGGTTAATTGGCAAAACTCCTAGGAAATCAATCATCTTTCTAAAAACTAGAGAATCTTCAAATGGATCCAATTCGGTGTCCCTAGCCAAGAGTTGCTCTACCGAATGCGTTCGGTTAACAAAGTCCTCTTCTAGGTAAAATGGGCGTTGGGGTCCTATGAAGTCTCTATCAATCCAAGGTCCATATCTAGATGGTCTCCTATTCAACTCTAACCAATGGGGTGTCGGTTCATCACTAGTATCATATGAATGTTTCTTAACATCATAGACTGACCAAGTATCTCCTTCTCCTACCGCTATCTTGGATTCCTTACAATCAATCATAGCACTAGCGGTCGCCAAAAATCCTCTACCTATCAACAAGGGGCATGTAGGGTCGCTAACCATATCAAGGACGTGGAAATCGGCTAAAATGGTTAGTTTTCTAATGTGCACTAACACGTCCTTAACTACTCCAACCGGGTAAGCAACACTTCCATCCGCTAAGCCTATTACCACCTCGGTTTCTTCAAGTTTTCCAAGTTTTAGAGAGGTGTAGAGAGGTAACGGAAGTAGGTTAAGGCTTGATCCAAGATCGGCTAATGTGTCATAAGCCTCCGAATTACCTATCTTGCAAGGTAGAACAAATAAGCCCGGATCATCTAACTTATTAGGTAGCTTGTTTTGAACAAAGGCGGTCCATTTTTCGCCTAACTTGAGCTTCTTCTCATCCAACTCATCAACAACCGGACTTTCAAGGTGGAGCTCCTTGAATTCTTCGTCAAGGTTTTGAGTGGGAGGTGTTTCAACTATGTTGTTGACCAATTTGGATGTCATAACTTCTTGGTCATTTGGAACGACTTGGGTTTGTTTGAAACACGTGCTCATGGAATTGACCGAATAATATTGTGGACAAGAACTAGGGGACAAAACCGATGAAATAGCGTTGACATTTAGTTTCGGGTTCTTGACCGTGTTGCTAGGGAGTGCTCCCATTTCTCGGTCATTGAGGGCTTTCAACAAGGTGTCAATCTTATCGGTCATCTCGCTTTGTTTTTGTTTGAAATCGGCTTCAAACTTGGCTAAACGAGCTTCTTGAGATGCCATAAATTGAGACATCAATCCTTCAAAGTTATCGGTATTACCATTGCCGGAAGGATTGTTGTTGAAAGTACGGTTCGAGTTGGAACCACTTGATTGGAAACGATTAGGTGGGTTGGAAGAATTGGTTTGTTGTGCGTTTTGGTTTTGTTTCCACCTAAGGTTCGGGTGATTTTTCCATGAGGGGTTGTATGAATCACCATAATGGTTTGGCTCGGGTTTGAAAGTGTACCACTTGTCTCCCGCTCCGTCGGTACGCGAGGATGCGTAGTCCACAAAAGCTTGTTCGGGGAGTTCCATGCAATCACGAGTGTCGTGGGGACCACTACATAATTCACATGAAGAAGTGATTTTGTTCACTTGGCTTGAAGGTTTAGGAGCCTCGTAGGATTTCATGAGAAACTTGACTTGGTCTTCAAGTTCTATGATCCTACGGTCGGAAGTGCTTGAATTGTTCGAAGGCAAAGATATTGCCTTGACCGTTTTATTCAAATCACGGGGGTCACTCCAACTTTCGTTGTCATAAAGAGCAAGATCCTCTAGGAGAGCCCATGATTGTTCCGCACTTAGATCACGTAGCTTGCCACCGGCCGATTGGTCAATGGTTTGCCTCGTGGAGAGATTGATATGGTCATAGAAGATTTGGACTTGGAGCCAAAGTTCTATGCCATGGTGAGGGACTTTTTGGAGTAACTCCTTGAATCGAGTCCATGCCTCGTAGAGAGTTTCGCCTTGACGTTGTTGGAACATCAAGATATCATTCCTTAGCTTAGTAGTTCTTCCCGGTGGGAAAAACTGAGCAAGGAAACGAGTGGTGAGATCATCCCAAGAGGTAATGGATCCTGCGGGTTGACGTTCTAGCCACTGACTAGCTTGGTCCCGCAAAGAGAATTGGAAGAGACGCAATCGGGTCGTCTCTCGAGTGGCAACATCAAGGTCTATAGAATCAACGATTTTAAGAAAGTCCTTGAGATGTTGATTAGGATCTTCAGAACGAAGTCCATGGAATGCGCATCCGCTTTGCACCAACCGGATGGTGTCGGATCGCAAGGGTGTGATATTGGCTCCTTGAGTGAGCTCAATGGTGTTTCGATAGCCATGGTGGCTAGGACGGGAATACTCTCCTAAAGTACGGGCTCTAGGAGGTGGTGGTGGTTGTTGTGGTGGTGGGTTGTGGGGGTTAAGGATATTACCATCTTCCATGATGTCGGATGGTATGGTTACGAACAAAGACACGAAGAAAATAGATAGACTAAAGAAAATCTAGAAAAATAAAATAAAAATCTCACTAGAAAGGAATCTAGTGAGTAGACCTAATAGAAGTAAAAATTCAACCTAAACAATAACTATTCCCCGGCAGCGGCGCCAAAAACTTGATGCGTGGGTTTTGTAACCTTACAACAGGTTTTACCTCTCAAGGGATCTCAAGAGGCTTACAACCCCACCAGGCAGTGTACCTGACCGATGTAGTATAGTGTAGTGGTAAGTACGGGGGATTGATCGTTCTCCACAGGGAATAGTGTTCGTTAGGTATGAAAAGCTACTCTAATTAGGTCTAAGGGTTGAGGAAGATTCTTTTTATGTTTTTATATTTTTATGAAAGCAAGTAAAATCTCGGTTTTGAAAGAGTGGGCGGAATTAGTTGCTAGTCAACTAACCCAAAATAACTACAAATGCAAATAAAATAAATAACTGAAAATGAAAATGTGGTGAGAAACTTATGTGTAGAGAAATGTGTTTACTTAGATTTCCTTACTCCCTAGCTATCTTTTACCGGTTAATTAGTGTGTATTAGTCGCGTGGATGACGGGTGTATTCCTTAATACCATTCGTGGGGTGGCGTACTTACTTCCCCAACTCTACAAGCTCCTACTTCACTCCTATGTCGAGCCGGCTAGGAAGCTCCTAACATGGGATCACTAGAATTCGCTTGTGCATTAAATACAACCATAAAAACCTTTAGTACGCATTTGGTTCATGTTTCTTAAGACGTTCAAGCAAGTTACCGAATAGGAAGTTAGCCAGTTTTCTTAAGCCTAACATAGATAAACAATCATCCAATACAACTAATAACACACTAACAACCAATAATCAATAGCTAGGTTTCATTAGATCTAAGCAAACACAAGATAAATTTAGCCTAACATGTTAATCAAAAGACAAGAATAAGATAAAATCAAACAATACATAGACATATTGAATGATTAATTGATAACTTATCTTCAATGTAACATGGAAGATCTCAAGGCAAAAAGCCTTGAAAAAGAGGCTGAATTCGTCTTAGGGTTTTCTCCCAAAATTCCACACACTAAGCTCTCCCTAATGACAAAAAATTAGAAAACTATATATAGACTTTTGCATCTGACGGCGTCACCTTATGGAGTGTGACGCCGTCACCTCGCCGCTTTTAGGGTTCCCGGATGACCTTCTTGACGCCGTCCCTCTTTAGCTCTTCAAAAATCCATTCTGGCTTATCAAGGCTTGACGCCGTCGAACCTTGAACGTGACGCCGTCCCCTTTTGATTTAAGCCGTGACGCCCTTGATCAAGTTAAAGCGTGACGCCGTCAGAATTTACATGCTATTTTCACTGGCTTATCATGAGTAAATTTCACGTCCACTTTTTCTTGCCAAAGCATGACGCCGTCCAGAGTTAATTGTGACGCCGTCAAAGGTAACATTCAGCCGATTTTTGAGACTTTGTCGTTTTCTTCACTTTTATGCTCCAAAAGCGTCCAAAATGCCTCCTTTTCCAGATTTCTCCTCAAAAGTACCTAAAATGACAAAAGGAACGATTTAGGGCGATATTTGATCAAATAAATACGATTTAGGGCTTAAATGACCCCTTAAAAGCGGTACACTTTTCGCCTCATCAGTTCCAATTGTTGATATTTCTCTTGATGATTCTTCTGATGAGCCTGCTACCAATGTTTCTAATATGATTCTCTCTGACAAGGTGAAAGGAGTGTTGGATGAGGAAGATCTTGGTCCTGCCCTTGTGACTGACAAAGAGAGGATTGAGCAAGCAAGAATGCTGAAAGATTATGAAGATCTGATGAAGAGTCAGGCATTGGCACAAAAGCTTGCAGATCAGTTTACTTCAAATTTGCCTCCTGAAAGACAAAGAGAACTGGATGAACAATCAGTTCATTTTACTGATGAGCAGTGGGATTCTTACACTTTACAAGCTGCTTCAAATCCTACTCTTGCTCAAAGAATTTTGGGAGCTGATTTTCATAGTGAGAACTTTCCTGCACAAATGATGGCTATTGGTCAACAAAAGAAGAAAGCTGCAGCTGAAAAGAGAAAGGCTATTGTTGAACAGAAGGCCAAAGCTAAGAGGGAGAAACCACAGACTGCAGCACAGAAGAAAACTTATATGAGAAATGTAGTATACAATCAGAGTACTATTCTTTATACATCTGGTTTGACCAAGAAGCAAGTCTGGGCTTTACCTGAATCTGAATTGACAAGTCTATATAATAGGATTATGAAGAGTATTAAACCAGCTTCTAATCAATTGAAGAGGAATGTTGCAAGTGTGAATGCTCCAGAAGCTAAAAGACTCAAGACAGTTGAGATTGTTACTTCATTTTCTGGTGATAGAGAACAGCTGAGCACTCATGCTGTTTCTACTGAGACACCTCCTGAAGGGATACAATCTGCTGAACCTATTGCTGCACCTTCCATTCCCACTGAGGAAGCATCTGAGAGACAATCCACAATGAGAGTTGATAATCCTTCTATTCTTGTTTCTCCTGAAGCTTCATCCAGTGCTGCTGACACATCTATTGAGCATGATACCATTCCTTCTTCTGCATCTGCTGAACAAGAAGGATCACATCTTTCCAACTATAATGCAGATATGGTTAGGAGAGCTGAACAAGAAGCTGCTAAGTCTAGATAGGCCAGAGATGAATTAGATAAATTGTATGAAGTAGGTGGTTCTGTTCCAATTTCCTCTGTTCCTACATTTTCTATTCCTACTGAAGATGCTTCTGGTGCATCTGAGAATGTAAGTTCTTCTTTTTCTATGGGAATTTATATACCTGGTAGGAGGAAGAAAAAGATGTCTCACAGAAGACACATTGCCATCAGGAGATCAGTAAGATTAGCTAGGAAGCAGACCTCTGGAGTTCATAAGTCTCATAAGGGTAGTTCTTCTAAGCATGTGGACCTACAATCTGCTGATACAACATTTATCAAAGTGGGTTCTTCTGAAACTTTTCCTGAGGGTTCTTGTAGTGTTTTGACACAATGGAATGTGACTGATGGATAGCTTAACACCATATATAGGCTTGATAAGTCTTATATACATTTTACTTTCTTGAAAGATGTTAGGAATATGAATATTCAGCTGAAGACTCGGTCACCCCGAGTATTTATTAGCTCATCATAGCTCGTAGGATTATCAGTAATATTATTAGTAGCTTAGTTATTATTATTAGTATTGTGGAGTGGGTCAGGTCTTTACCCTCTGTCAGCTCACTCTACAGCCCGCTAGGGGCATGTTATGATGTAAGTATAAATACCCCTTCCCACACATGGGAAGGGTTGGAACTCTCATTACTTTGAAGCTAATACACATAGTTTTCTCTCACTAGAAGTTCCCACCTCTCTCTCTCTCTAGCTTCTTGTTCATTCGATCTAATCTAAAGCCTCAAACTAGTGTTTCTTGCATTGTGAATACCCTACAATTGGTATCAAGAGCCATGGTTAGGTCCATGAGAGTTGGTATTCACGGATTTGTGTAGTTTTTGAGGTTTTTTGGTTCGATTTGATAAGTAGCATAAATTCCATTTTGTGCTTTGTTTAGTGATTAGAAGTTGTTATACCTTGTACTTTCTAGCTTAAGAATAGTATTAGAGTGGTATTTGGTGTTTGGATTCACAGATCTAAGAACGGTGTGGTGATTTTGGAGTAATTCGTGGGTGTTTATTGTTGTGTTCTTCGCAGCGGTTTGTGTCCTTGGGACATGTTCTTGGACTCGGTTTGTGTCAATTCGCAGATACGGTTTGTCTTATTACTTGTTTAGGCAAAAAGACAAAAGGCAGTGAAAGCGACGTGCTTGGGAGTTTGTGTCTACTCGGTTTGTCCCTGCTGCGTGTACTCGGTTTGTGCCTACTCGATTTGTCCCTCCAGCGTGTACTCGGTTTGTGTAGACTCGGTTTGTCTCTGAGGAATTTACTCGGTTTGTGCCTACTCGATTTGTCCCTCCAGCGTGTACTCGGTTTGTGTAGACTCGGTTTGTCTCTGAGGAATTTACTCGGTTTGTGTCTACTCGATTTGTCCCTCCAGCGTGTACTCGGTTTGTGTAGACGCGGTTTGTCTCTGAGGAGTATACTCGGTTTGTGTCTACTCGATTTGTCTCTGCAGCGTGAACTCGATTTGTATCTACTCGGTTTGTTCCAGCAGCGTGTATGCGGTTTGTGTCTTGGTGATTTTAGAAATTCCCGCGAAAGATTCAATTTCTCGGTTAAATCACAAGATCTGTAAAATCCCGTAGTTACTATGGCTACCACATCAAGCACATCATCAGAAGATATTCAAGCAGCAGGATCTGACACTCGTCCACCTATGCTAGATAGGACGGATTATGAGTCTTGGGCACAACGAATAAGACTTTACTGCTTGGGAAAAGATAATGGTGTTAACATTCTTAAGTCAATTGACGAAGGACCTTATCAGATGGGTACCACCAGAGACGTTGTTACAACTGGTGAAGATGGGACTGTAACTTGGGGCATCGACAGACCTAGAAACTACAATGATCTTAATGAAGAAGAAAAGAAGAGGTATGATGCTGATATTAGAGCCTCAAACATAGTCATTCAAGGTCTTCCAAAGGATGTATACAAGCTCATCAATTTCAACACTGAAGCCAAGGCTGTGTGGGACAACGTTAAAATGTTGTTGGCAGGGTCAGAACTAACAAAGGAAGATCGTGAGTCACAGCTGTATGATGAGTTCGAGCATTTCAAAATGAACCCAGGAGAGAATATCACAGACTACTACGTGAGATTTCATAAGTTGGTGAATGATATGAGGATGATCAGAATGACTATGCCCAATATCCAACTTAACTCAAAGTTTGTGAACAACATGACTCCTGAATGGGACAGATTTGTTACTGCTATCAAACTCAACAAAGGTTTAATTCCTAAGTTTAGCTGCCATAGAGATAGATTTGTTGCATCATCATCCAATGTTGAGAACAAGCAGGTAGCCTTTGATCTACCACCTAAAACATCAGAACCCAACACATCACTATCAGGAAGGCATGTGACAGAAAAACAAACTAATGTTACCTTCGATGCTTCTACAGGAGTAAAAAGTGACACCCAAGCTAGCGGGTCAAGGTCTAGAGGAAATGCAAGAAAGGATAAGACTGCGCCAGCTAAGAATGATCACTTGAAGAATGTAGAAGCCCAACCTAGGAACAATAAGTTTGCAATGAGTAGGATGAATCGTGTTGATTCTAGTATCAAAAGTACTGTAATTAATTCGAATTCTAATGCTATCTGTAAAACATGCGACAATTGTTTAATTTCTGCTAATCATGATGAATGTGTTGTGTCTTTCTTGATGTCTTCTGCATCATCCCATGTTAAGAATGGTAGGATAACTGAAGCATGCAAAAAGGTTTGGAAAGCAACAGGAAAAACATTTGCTAGCATAGGCTATCAATGGAGACCCACTGGAAGGAAATTCAATTTAGGAAAACAGTGCACGTTACCTAAAATGAATAAGCATAAAATTGTGAATGTTAAGGAATGGAGACCCACTGGAAGGAAATTCAATTTAGGAAAACAGAGATCATTACCTAAAATGAATGTGCATAAAATTGTGATGAATAAGGAATGGAGACCAACTGGTAGAATCCTGTCTTTAGAGTCACAATGCCTTCCATCTAGGTCTTGTCCTGCCTCTAGTTCTGTCTCCTCAGTAAAGACAGTAGCATCTGTGGAATCTGTGGTTCCGGAATTTGTGTGTGCTGACCAAACGGACCCCAATTGCACTTGGGGATCCACATTTTTCAGTTATCCATTGTTGTCTGGTTTCAAATGCACGTCGTACAAATCGTCCTGTGGTATTTGGACTCAGGCTGCTCAAAACATATGACTGGGGATCGCTCGCGGCTCAAGAACTTCGTGAAAAAGTTTATCGGGACAGTTAGATTTGGGAACGACCACTTTGGTGCTATTATGGGTTATGGAGATTATGTGTTTGGTGACAGTGTAATCTCAAGGGTATATTATGTGGAAGGACTAGGGCACAATCTGTTTTCTGTGGGTCAATTTTGTGATTCAGATCTAGAAGTGGCTTTCAGAAAGCATACATGTTTCGTCAGAGAATTGGATGGTATAGATCTCCTTAAGGGCAGTCGGGGCACCAATCTATACACCATATCGATTGAAGAAATGTTGAAGTCCTCTCCCATATGCTTGCTTTCTAAAGCCTCTAAAACAAAATCATGGCTGTGGCATCGTCGTTTGAACCACTTGAACTTCGGTACCATGAATAATCTTTCCCGTAAAGATCTTGTCAGAGGGATGCCCAGATTGAAATATGAGAAAGATCACCTCTGCTCTGCATGTCAACTGGGTAAAAGCAAGAAACAAACCCACAAGCCTAAAACCATCAACTCCAACTTGGAAGTTCTTCATACCCTCCACATGGACTTGTGCGGTCCAATGAGAATACAAACCATAAATGGAAAGAAGTACGTTCTGGTGATTGTAGATGATTATTCTCGATTCACATGGGTAAAGTTTTTGAGAACCAAGGACGAAACTCCAGAGGTTATCATTAAACTGATAAAACAGCTGCAAGTAAGGCTCGATAAAACTGTCAGAATCATCCGCAGTGATAATGGTACTGAGTTTGTTAACCAACAACTTCGTAATTTCTATGAAAATATTGGCATCACGCATCAGAAAAGTATCCCTCGCACTCCTCAACAGAACGGAGTGGTTGAACGAAGGAACCGTACTCTGGTAGAGGCTGCAAGAACTATGCTTATATTTTCAAAGACACCGATGTTTCTCTGGGCAGAGGCTATTGCAACAGCATGTTACACTCAAAACCGATCCCTAATTCATCCTGTTCTTGAGAAGACTCCCTTCGAGTTAATTCATAACAAGAAACCAGATCTTTCCTTTCTCCGTGTGTTTGGTGCACTTTGCTATCCAACTAACGATAGTCAAGACTTGGGAAAGTTAAGAGCTAAAGCAGATGTAGGTATTTTTGTTGGATACGCACCAGACAGTAAAAGGGTATCGAATCTACAATAAGAGAACCCGTAAAATTATGGAAACCATTCATGTTACGTTCGATGAGCTGAGTGAGCAACCTGCTTCAGGACAAATTAGTTCTGGACCCGATCTTAACCTTTTGTCTCCTGGACCCATTAGTTCAGGACTTGTACAGAATTCCACGCCTGCAGATTCTTATGTGCCACCTACATGCGAGGAGTTAAAGAAGTTATTTGATCCTATGTTTGATGAATACTTTGAGCCAACGAATGGAACCATCCCAAGTGAACCTGCTGTACTTCCTATGGCTGAGGTTCAAGCCCCACAAGGTTCAGAAGGTCTTACAACTTCAGTATCAGTCAGTCACAATGCTCCAGCTACCAGTCTATCGCCATCGTCATCAAACGCTCAAACTTCTCCAGTAATACAAGAATCTTCAGATAATAATTCATTGGAAGTTAATCCTTTTGCTCCTGTTGATGAGGCTCCTTTTGAAAACATATTTGCTCCTGAACATTCATCAGACACATCCTCACTTGAAGGACACAGCACTGCTACGTCTGTTCATAACCCACAACCTCACGACCATCTCAGGAAATGGACCAGTGATCATCCAATCGACAACATCATAGGCAATCCTTCACGTCCAGTATCCACACGTAATCAACTAGCCACTGATGCACTATGGTGCTTCTTCAATTCCGTACTGTCCAAAGTCGAACCAAAAGATGCCAAAGAAGCAATGACTAAAGATTGCTAGTTCCAAGCTATGCAGGATGAAATCCATGAATTTGATCGACTTGAAGTATGGGAATTAGTGCCTCCTCCAGAGCTTGCAATGATCATTGCTTTAAAGTGGATCTTCAAAGTGAAGCTTGATGAGTATGGTGATGTGTTAAAGAACAAGGCACGGCTAGTTGCTAAAGGGTTCAGACAAGAAGAGGGCATTGATTTTGAAGAATCGTTTGCTCCTGTTGCTAGAATTGAAGCTATAAGAATCTTCCTTGCAAATGCTGCTAGTCGAAATATGATAGTCTACCAGATGGATGTCAAAACGGCATTCTTGAATGGTGACTTAAAGGAAGAAGTTTATGTGAGTCAACCAGAAGGATTCGTGGATGCTGGACATCCTACTCATGTTTACCGCTTGAAGAAGGCTCTTTATGGGTTAAAACAGGCGCCAAGGGCATGGTACGATACATTGTCCAAGTTCCTCCTAGTGAACGGATTCTCCAAGGGTGTCGTTGATCCCACACTATTCACCAGGAAGTCAAGAAACCATCTACTACTAGTTCAGATATATGTAGATGATATCATCTTTGCTTCAACAGATCCTAGTGAATGTGATAGTTTTTCAAAGGAGATGAATTCCAAGTTCCAAATGTCCATGATGGGACAAATGTCATTCTTCTTAGGATTACAAGTTTCTCAAAGTCCCGGAGGCATATTCATTAATCAATCCAAATACGCCAACGAGATCTTGAAAAAGTTTGGATTCTATTCAAGTGAACCTGTTGACACTCCCATGGTTGATAGAACTAAGCTGGATGAAGATCCTTCAGGGATTCCAGTGGATATAACAAAGTATCGAAGCATGATTGGATCTTTGATGTACATCACGGCTAGCAGACCAGATCTTCTGTTTGCTGTGTGTATGTGTGCTCGGTATCAATCCAGACCAACCAAGAAGCATGTTGAAGCAGTGAAAAGGATCTTCCGATATTTTCAAGGCACGGTTCATATGGGTCTCTGGTATCCTAAGGACACTGCAATGGAGTTAACGGCTTACGCAGATGCTGATCATGCGGGATGTCAAGACACTCGTCGAAGTACTTCAGGAGGAGCTCAGTTTTTAGGGGAAAAGTTGGTTAGTTGGTCTTCTAAGAAGCAGATGAGTACTTCCATATCATCTACTAAAGCTGAGTACATTGCTATGTCTGCTTGTTGTGCACAAATCCTTTGGATGCGATCACAACTTTCGGACTATGGATTCTCATACAACAAAATTCCCCTATATTGTGACAACAAAAGCGCCATTGCTCTTTGTTGTAACAATGTTCAGCACTCCAGGTCAAAACACATCGACATCAGGCATCACTTCATCAGGGAACAGGTGGAAAAAGGAATTGTGGAACTATACTTCGTGAGGACAGAGTTTCAGTTAGCTGACATCTTCACCAAGGCCCTCCCAAGAGAAAGGTTTCAGTTTATTCTCCCACGCCTTGGCATGAAAAGCATGACTCCTGAAACCCTCAAGTGTCTTCAGGAAGAAAAGGAGGAGTAAAGGATTGTCTTCTTATATCCTTGTACATAGTTGTATATATCTTAAATCAAAAAGAAAAATACAAAAATATAAAACCTATAAAAACCATAAAAATCGAAAAATCAGAAAATACCAAAAATAGTTCTACCTAGGCATGTCTTCTGTTTATCGATAACATTTACGGATCTAGAAATGTCATTCAACAATGGCACGGATTCTTAAATGAAGCTCGAGCAGAAGTTATACTAATCAGTTAAAACATGTCTTAATGGCTTGCAGTTACTTCATACTGCAACCCGCACTGTACAATGGGGAAAGCATGTCGCCAAAAAGACAGCTGTTCCTCCAACCGGGTGATGTTCACCTGGGCATGGATTACTTTATATCCATGTTCTCCCGACTTGATGTACGTTTCAGTGCGTCATTTCGTGTATTAGAAGAGAAGTCTTCTTTACATCAGACTCTTTATCTTGTTTGATTCTTCAAGAGAGTCTTGATGTTACACAAGGTGGTAAATTGATTTAAATTTTCACAAATACCCGTCGCTCAATTGAATGACTACAGCTCCTTTAATGGAAAACGGGTCATTAATTGAGGGGGGGGCATATTTGTTCAAATTTCCGACACCTTGCCAAATTTGTGCAACATCAGCAGTGACACTCTCTCGGTGTTTCAAGGGAAGCATAGTATGCTTCAAAATCAGAATACATTTAAACCTGACCACATTTTCTCCCAAATTTTCTAAACTTATTTAAATCACTTGGGATCACAAATCTCAAATGGTTTGAAATTTTTGATCGGGGGAGAGAATGTGATTTAAATAGGAAATTCTGATAAAATGTGATGATTTTGGAAGTTAACGAATGCTCTCCCGTATGTGCTAAACCATTTTGTATATCAAGGCACATATTGAGGGGGAGCAAAAATGTTTTGGTCATTAAAGCAAGCTCTTCCATATGTGCGAAAATCTTTTTTATATAGATGCACATATTGAGGGGGAGCAAAGGAGTTTAACAAAACAAAGGATTTGGCATCTCACGTGAGCAAGGCTCAGACTTCACCAATGAATTGACGAAACTTGAATTGCCATCAATCGAAAGGATACGTCTTGGCCGGGTAATAATTTCAAGCTGGTCTAACCAGTGATGTAAGCGTGTCTCGAAAAAGATGTATCTGAGTAGAGTGTACCATTACGAGAAACTTTCTGTGGACTTGACCAGGCCGGGTAATAATTTCAAGCTAGTCTAACTAGTGATGTAAGCGTGTCTCGAATCGGTCATGTTCACTGAAAGTGGATCAATTCAAAAAGTGCGAGCTCTACCTAACATGTGCAAATTTATAAAACTATCACTCGAGCACATGTTGAGGGGGAGCATTTGAAAAATATAAAACTCTCAAGTGTTTGCAAAAATGTGTTTCAAAATCATGAACACTTTGAGAGATTTTTCAAGGATTTGGTTTGGCAATCATGGATGAATATCAAAGACCGACCATCTTAATTAACGCATGGAGTTATAAGGATGGTTAGGTTAGGTTCAAGTTCCCATGATCCCGCCAGAGCCGGAGGGATCTACCCAGGGATAATCCACTAGTTAGTGTAGAAGTCCTTAGGTATGATTAAAAAGGAGAAAAATGAATGAGGGAAGAGTGCCGACTGAGATGGAGCTGACACTGGAACAAACCCAACAAGGTGTTAGTTATGAAGTCTCGGTAAGCACTGAAGGGGTTGAAGAATGAAAAAGAATTGTAAAGAGAAAGGGTGAAAAGAAATAGGCCTCCTTACAACTTAGGCAGAAACCGGGTCAATACATATGCTGTCAGAATCACTTAGTTGATTGCTGGCATTGAAGACAAAGTATCATGGACCCAGTGATACGCTGCACAACCCTCCCTAGCCACTCAAGGTCCCTCAAAGGATTCTTGTTTCATTTGTCACGGAGTTCAATACATTCCTATCGTCTTTCTCACTCCGAGTTGGATGATATTGAAAAGGTAGCAGTCCTCTCCAGCCTCCGCTCAATAAATCAAAACGCACTATCGAGTCTAGAGCCACGAGATGCATAATAAGATCTCATAGGAACACATGCTACTTCTACACTGGTTGCTCAACATTAAGGACACCAGTTGTAAATTTAAGAGTCCTACGCAGATCTTAGCAATCTGCCAGAACATTCATGAGAGACTTTACAAATGTAATTCTCAATGATTGAATGGAAATTCCTGCCAGGGTCAACATCAAGCAGCCCTGAAAGCAGGTCACTTCGGTAATTCTTTATGGATTACGCTTAGTGGACACGGCGGTTTCAAACGGTCCACAGTCGTGGAGTGATCTCCAGCGACTCACCTAATCGTTGATGTGCTATGGTTCGATCTTAAAAAGCCCTCTGTGGGTTTTCGATTAGGAACGGTCTTGGTAAGGATTAGAGAGAGTTTTCACACTATGCTGTTAACAATCTCGAAGTCCGAACCTGTAAGTACCGGTCGATTTGTTGCTAACTGTCGTATGCAGGAACTTCTGGCGATTGTAGCTGTGGAATGCTGTAGCTGGTTGCAGAAAAGATGCCAATCCTCTACCACATGTTCACACTACATCATCATTGTAATCCAACAAAGTCATGATCAACCAAAAAGACCTTCAACACGGCTTCTGCAAACTCTGATGCTAAAGATCATGACACCAAATAGTGTGAGCATGCCGGCTAAAAGATTTATTCATCACATGGAGTCGTACTACTGAAAGATGACTTAGAGACTCAAGTGGAATGATACTTTCAAAGATCACTCAAAGTTCATCCAAGACAAAAGAAAAGTCATCTTCTGATCACTGATGTTTGCACAACAATCTATGACATTGAAGATTCAATGATTACGAGCTATGATGTCAAGATCCTAAGAAGAAGTGCTGAAATTCAGAACATTACTTCTGGGGTGACCTCCCTTAGGGGGAGATTGTTAGGAATATGAATATTCAGCTGAAGACTCGGTCACCCCGAGTATTTATTAGCTCATCATAGCTCGTAGGATTATCAGTAATATTATTAGTAGCTTAGTTATTATAATTAGTATTGTGGAGTGGGTCAGGTCTTTACCCTCTGTCAGCTCACTCTACAGCCCGCTAGGGGCATGTTATGATGTAAGTATAAATACCCCTTCCCACACATGGGAAGGGTTGGAACTCTCATTACTTTGAAGCTAATACACATAGTTTTCTCTCACTAGAAGTTCCCATCTCTCTCTCTCTCTCTAGCTTCTTGTTCATTCGATCTAATCTAAAGCCTCAAACTAGTGTTTCTTGCATTGTGAATACCCTACAAAAGATATACTTCACTTGGTGGATAAGCAAGATCTGATTACTCTCAATACACTTGTCATAGAGTATTATGCCACTCATACACCACATGGTTCTGGTTTGTACTTACTGGGAGATCTTCAAGTTCTTTTTGATTCTCAATCTCCAAATGGAATAGGCTACTCAATTTGGAAGAATTCACATAAGTGGAAGGTTGATACTTGGAGATTTTACCCTATCCCAAATGTGCATGTTGTTGAAACAAAGTCTGGTATGAGGGTATGTATGTTTTCTGATCAGCATTATCCTTTGTCCATTAAACTGATGCAACGTATGCTTAGAAGGAAATTGGAAGTTCCTCCTAATCCAGTGGCAAATGATATGACTAATGCTGAACAGTTGATTGGGTTAATCAAGTCCAAGCTTCTGCAACACAAAGCTTCTACTTGATTCTGGTATCTTGTATCCTTGTTGTGTGTTTTATTTCATTTATTTCTTAGTTAAAAAAAAAAAAAAAAAAAAAAAAAAAAAAAAAAAAAACCATTGTATATTTGTACTAACTTTTCTGCAGGTTTGTTGTATATCACTCTGTTGATGGTTATCAACTCACCAGATGTGACTTGTGTCCATCAAAGAGTTGGCTAGTCCAAAGGGTACAGCTTTGGTAAAGACACATCAAATCTGTTGATAGCAGTAATGGTTTGTTAAAAACTATAGGGTATGCAACTCACCCATGCTTAATTGCTGAGGGTTGTATGGTCATCAATTCACCATGGATTAATCCTTATTGGATTCCAGAGAATTGGCTAGCCCACACGTATATGGCTTGTGGTAAAGGCAGTGGAATACCATATTTGGTTATCAATTCACCAAAGGTGATTTATTCAACCTAAGAATTGACTAGTCCTGAGCAAACGGCTACAGGTAAAGACATCTCACATCCGTTTATAGCTGATGATATACTAAAAATCATATGGTTATCAGTGTACCATAGTTTTCGAACTTAAACATTTGGCTACTCCAGTAGTAATGGCTATTGGTAAAGAGATATCAAATCCATTATTTTCAATGATTCACCTCTCACAGGAGGTAACACACCTGGATGTGATGAGAATAGTATGAAACTTATGTTTTGATGTACACTATGTCATTTGTTGCTGCAAAGACCTAAAGTTTAAAGTTTTGCCATTCATAGAGATATGGTTCATTTGATTCTTTGCTGCTGATGTTCGAATTCAATCCTCTTATTCTGAAGTGTTAAAGATCTATCAAGAATCTTGAACTTAACCATGTCAAATTCAAGATTAGGGGAGGATTGTTGGGAATTCTGCTAAGTAAGAATTCTGCTGAAAAATATTGCTGATGGATTCTGCTGAAGAGCTGGAATTTGCTGAAGAAGTGTTTCTGCGGAAGTAGAGATTCCGCGTATTATGTTTCTGCTGAAGAAGTGTTTCCGCGTTTTTTTTGTTATTAGTTGGGATATGCATGAGTTTAATTAGGAAGTGATAATGCATATCTTGTTTAGTTTTTAGAATATACGTTTCTTGTGAAACGGTTTAGGGTTCCTTGTCTATAAAAGGAACACATTATTATGTATTATGTACGTGTTTTTGAAAAACAAGTTTTAGTTTTAATAAAAGATCCATAGAGGATCAAGTGTTCTTAGTAATCTGTGTTCTTACTTGTGTTTGATTTCCGCTTTAGAATATAAGTAATAGAGACTTTCTATTAGTGTGTTTGTGATTACATAGACATTACTAACGATCTACGAGCGCTCAAAGATCTATCAAGGTCTTAGGTTCAACAAAAAGAAAGAAAATAATTCGGTTTTTTATCTTTAAAGTTTATAGAATAGTATTTTTAGCTTGTTTACAGTATGATTAACATATTTAAGTTATCTTAACATATTTCTAAAGTTTCTTGATTTGTATTACAAAGATAAGAGGGTGTTTGGTTTGGTTCGATAGAAAGAAAAAGAAAAAGAAATTTAATGGTTTCTAGTTCTTGAATTCCCTACATCATTTTAGTATATGTAGTTTATTATTTTTAGCATTTCTAATTCTTCTTTTAACATATTTCCAAGTTGCTTGTTTAAAAAAAAAATATACATTAGGGTTTGTTTGGTTATGTTCGACAAGAGAGAAAAGAAAAGAAATATATAATGCTTAGCCTAGATTTTTATTAGAGGTTATTTAGTGATGTTCTAAGAGTATTTAGTGTATATAAAAAGTAATGAAAAGGGTTCAAGACAATTACTTGTCTTTATGTTCGATTTTGGAAATAAAATGGGGCGTTAGGGCTTGTAAACCAAAGACCAATGCTTTCTTCCTTCTAGGTTCCCTCAAGGCTCTTCCTTAACTTATGTTTGAGTGGTTTTTCAGTAGCAAAATAAGTGTGTGGGCTGTTGGGATTGTGCTCGACTGGGTTTGAGGAAAAATAGAAAAGTGGTGATCGACATTTATAGGGAAAGAAGGATTAGGGTTTCTACTTGGTTCTAGGGTTTCTTGTGAGGTGTGAGAGAGACAAGGTGATGTGTTCTCACCTCTTGGGCGCCATATGGAAGGAGGGGGAAGGAGGTTGATGTGGAAAGTCCCCCTTCATACAAGTATCCTACAATTCGTGACCTTCTAGAGAAGGAGTGATGTGGAGGGTTTTAGAAAATGACACGTAGGTTGCTTAGGGGTTTGAAAAAGAAGGGTGTAGTTGGTTTGGTGTTGGATTCGAACTAAACTAGGAAGAAGTGAGGAGGTATGGTTCGAATGGAGCTTAAATGGGTGGTACATAGGCTTTTTCAAGTGATACATTAGGGTTAAGGATGGTAACTAATTAGTTTAAGGTTTATAGTAAGTAGTTATTAATTAGGGATTAGTTTTAGGGTTTATATTTATGTATATGTATAACCGGATTTATATATATGAAAAGAAAATGATGTTGTGCTTTATAGAGTGGTACTATAAGCTTAGGAGAGTTGTACTAGGGTTTAGAAAATAGGAAAAATATATTTTTAATGTTTCTTTAAGTTATATAAATTTTATGTAATTTTTATTAAGTTTTAAATATATATAATTGAGATTTTAAGGTTTTATGCATTAAAGGGTTGTACATTAGGTTTAAGGGCTTGTACTAATATTTTGTAAGTCTAATTAAAATTTAGTGCATGAATTTATTGTACAATATGCTTTAGAATAAATATTTTTAAGGTTTATATAGTATTTTTATTAATATTTATGTTTTATGCTTAAATGACTTGTACTTTGGTTTTTAGGATTTGTACATATATAATTTATAAAAATATTATTTAGGGTTTGTGATTTTATTACATAAAATCATAGTTTTGTGAAATTAGGGTTTGTATCGGGAGTTATAGTGGAATTAGGGTTTCTGTGCTTTAGTGACTTGTACATTACTCAAATAAATTGTATCTTAGTATTTTTAGGGTTTTGTTATTCTTATATGTTGTTATGATAGTTTAGGGTTTCATAAAAACTCTTATTAGATAAGAAACGTTCAGTTTTAAACGTACGTTAACGAATTAACGTAAAGTGACAGATGAGGTATCATAAAGTTTTAGGTCAAAAATGTTTATGTGAATAATCATTAAATAAGTTAAGGTTGAGTTGCGTGTGAGCACGTTTATAGAGGATGTGATCTACGTCACATTAGATTATAATTATGATCTGATAATAAATAAATAAATAAAAATTATACGTAGAAAAAAGTTAAGTATTAGAATGTAATAATTATATATTGAAAATTTTACATTGGTTACATGATGCCCCAGGCGAAAAGTGTACCGCTTTTAAGGGGTCATTTAAGCCCAAAATCGTATTTATTTGATCAAATATTGCCCTAAATCGTTCCTTTTGTCATTTTAGGTACTTTTGAGGAGAAATCTAGAAAAGGAGGCATTTTGGACGTTTTTGGAGCATTAAAGTGAAGAAAACGGCAAAGTCTCAAAAATCGGCTGAAAGTTACTCTTGACGGCGTCACAATTTACTCTGGACGGCGTCATGCTTTGGCAAGAAAAGTGGGATGTGAAATTTACTCATGACGGGCCAGTGAGTTAGCATGTGAATTCTGACGGCGTCACGCTTTAACTAAATCAAGGGCGTCACGGCTTAAATCATAAGGGGACGGCGTCACGTTCATGATCCGACGGCGTCAAGCCTTGATAGGCCAGAATGGATTTTTGAAGAGCTAAAGAGGGACGGCGTCAAGAAGGTCACCCGGGAACCCTAAAAGCGGCGAGGTGACGGCGTCACAATGCATAAGGTGACGCCGTCAGATCCAAAAATCTATATATAGTTTTCTAATTTTTTGTCATTAAGGGAGAGCTTAGTGTGTGGAATTTTGGGATAAAACCCTAAGACGATTTTAGCTACTTTTTCAGGGCTTTTTGCCTTGAGATCTTCCATGTTTCATTGAAAGATAAGTTATCAATTAATCATTCAATATGTCTATGTGTTGTTTGATTCTATCTTATTCTTGTCTTTTGTTTAACATGTTAGGCTAAATTTATCTTGTGTTTGCTTAGATCTAATGAAACTTAGCTATTGATTATTGGTTGTTAGTGTGTTGTTAGTTGTATTGGATGATTGTTTATCTATGTTAGGCTTAAGAAAACTGGCTAACTTCCTATTCGGTAACTTGCTTGAACGTCTTAAGAAACATGAACCAAACGCGTACTAAAGGTTTTTATGGTTGTATTTAATGCACAAGCGAATTCTAGTGATCCCATGTTAGGAGCTTCCTAGCCGGCTCGACATAGGAGTGAAGTAGGAGCTTGTAGAGTTGGGGAAGTAAGTACGCCACCCCACGAATGGTATTAAGGAATACACCCGTCATCCACGCGACTAATACACACTAATTAACCGGTAAAAGATAGTTAGGGAGTAAGGAAATCTAAGTAAACACATTTCTCTACACATAAGTTTCTCACCACATTTCATTTTTGTTATTTTATTTTATTTGCATCCGTAGTAATTTTGGGTTAGTTGACTAGCAACTAATTCCGCCCACTCCTTCAAAACCGAGATTTTACTTGCTTTCATAAAAATATAAAAACATAAAAAGAATCTTCCTCAACCCTTAGACCTAATTAGAGTAGCCTTTCATACCTAACGAACACTATTCCCTGTGGAGAACGATCAATCCCCCGTACTTACCACTACACTATACTACATCGGTCAGGTACACTGCCTGGTGGGGTTGTAAGCCTCTTGAGATCCCTCGAGAGGTAAAACCTGTTGTAAGGTTACAAAACCACGCAATCAAGTTTTTGGCGCCGCAGCCCGGGGAGTAGTTATTGCTTAGGTTGAAATTTATTTCTATTAGGTCTACTCATTAGATTCCTATCTAGTGAGATTTTTATTTTCTTTTTATTAGCTTTCTAGTAGTCTATCTTTTTCTTTGTGCCCTTTGTTTGTAAAACCATTTTCATTTGTCACTATGGCGGATGAAATTCCATTTAGATCATTGACAATTGATGAACAATTATACTTCACCAAGAGATTTGTTTCCTATCATTCCTATGAATTGTTTCGTGATCTTTGTGATATCCAAATGAAGTTGGGGGTAAGGTTAGATGGGTTTAATGAATTCTATGCATGTGATACTTCTCTTAGACAAGCATTATCTGGATCAATTCCTTTTAGTCAGGCCCTTTGGATGAATTTCGAGGAAAGCTTCCTAACCATGACCCATAAGTGGAATGAATTGGTGGATTCGTATGAGCAAAGAGACCTAGTTTCTAAGAACATGGACTTAGAATCAAAACAAGACTGTGAGATGGTTAGTATTGAACTACCTAGTTGCATGAGTGGGATTGATTTCACCAAACCAAGTACTCCACAAAACCCACCATCATTTGAGGCACCCGCACCGCCCGTGACTTACCCGGAAGAAGTAGAAGAGACTTTAGGAATCCCGATGGAGGTAGAACCCTTGGACCAAGCACAACTAGAGGATATAGGTTTGCACACTTTTAGTGATGACCTTACTCATAGTTCTAGGGAATTTCCTAGTGTTGATGAATTGGAACCTCAACCTTTACACAACTTTTCATCCTTAGATTTACATCTAGGAGAAAAAAGAGGAACCGACCCACCCATCAACCAATATTATCCGGGTAGTTTTAGGATGAAGGAAGCCATTCACTCACCCCCTTCACCTCACGTGGCATATTCACACCCTAAGGGTGTGTATCGCTACTTTCACCCGCACTTAATCCTAAGTGTAGGGAAAACCTCCCCTATTTTTGTTAAATAAGGGTAGAGTCAGGCTCGTGACTCGAACAAAAACAAGCGCTTATTGGGAGGCAACCCAAGCTTTATTTGCTTTATTTGTTTGATTGTTTGTTTATTTAATTTTATTTGTTTCCGTATGCATTTCTTATTCTTTTTGTTTACTGTTCATGTCTCAAATATAAATTGTGAAAATGCTTTATTTTGTTTTTAACTTCGTCTTAACTACATATAAAGGTATTTTGCAAAAGATAAGTGTAAGGGAAATCCAAATTTGTTTTTAAGAACAAGATTGAACATGAACGATAACAATGAGATATAAGCATGCATATTAGTATTTGTTTGAGTCAAATGCTTGTATCGAGTCATAATGAAGTTTTGCAGGAATTCCAGGAAGTAAGGTATAGGTTTTTCCAGAAATTTTCCGGAAACTTAACTTGAGAATTCTGTCAGATCATTTCTGACGGCGTCAGGCCTTACAACCTGACGGCGTCAGGTTTTAATTTTCTGAAATTTTTGAAAGTTTTGTTTTTCTACCGGAATCATAAAAAGTTTTTATTAAATCTCTAACTTATAAACTCCAGGAATCTGCAAAACATTCATTCCGCAAGCATTATATCTTTAATTGTTTTATTCTAAGTCTGGAATTACACCTAGTTGTGAGTTGTCCTTGTTCGGTTTGATGCTTTGGTTTTTCTTGTTTGTTTTCTCAGGATTAACAGGTTATTTTGGACAAGGAGATGTATGTGGAATCAAGCTTTTGGCGATGCATTAGTCTTGAAGCTTCTACATTACCTTGGAAGAAGATCTAACCATGTTACCTCTTTATCCACCGAACGAATCAGGGGAGTATTTGATTTCATTCTTTTACCTTTTCACTTTTACATCTTGTTATTTGAACATTGGGGACAATGTTCATCTTAAGTGTAAGGGGGGGTAAAAGTACGATACTTTAGAGAATACAATTACGCTTGATTTTTGTTTGTTTAATGGTAGATGTGTAATAAAACTGAGAGAAATACCTGTTAAGGCAATTTTAGTGCCAAATTTAAAATTTTTTACAACATATAGGAGTGAAACTTTGGTCTTAATGAGCGTCTCATGGATAGGAGTTATATGACTAGCACAAAAACCGTACCACTAAAAAATTTTCCACCCCAAATATGTGAGGTTCGCCCCTAGAATTGGTAGGAAAAGCATTTATGCTATGATGTGTGTACCGGTAGCACTTAGATTCTAGAACTTGCGTTAGAACCATTCCGAGGCCACAAGTGAGACTACATTCGTGTAGTTAGATTTACTACATGATAAGAGGCATTAGGATTAACCCATTGTTTTACACCTGTGTTTTTGTTATAATTACGTTGGCTACATTGGTCAAGTAATTCTCCCACACCCTTTGCGTTGTACTCATTTTTAGTACACGATACCCCTAGTACACCCCTCAGAGCCTATCTTTTCGTTTCGACCTTTAAGCATTTTACTTAAAGGAAGAATTTGTTTACACCCCACTTAAATGTACACCCAAATCGCCTTAGCCTACCTTGTATGCACTCATTTTTAGTGCATTATTGTGACAACATTTGTTTAAACCCCAAGTTAATTATCTAATTGATTACATGATTGCTAAGTCGAGTCATATCCTTGTACATATTGTTTTGGGACGATTGAGACTCATGGGTAAAGTACTCGTGTAATGGAGTAATGGGGAAGAACAACATTATTACCCCCATATGTGCTAAATATTTTAAAAGTACTCCAAGTTTTTCGATTATCTTAATTCGAGTCATTAGAGTAGTTATTTGTAAAGTTATGTAAAAGTTCAAGTGTAAGGGGAATACAACGCCCCTATGATGTATTATTTTGGATGGTAGGGCAATAGTGTATGAAAAAAAAAAAAAAAAAAAAAAATCGAAAAAATCAAGAAAAATACAAAAAAGTGAGAAAAAAAAGAAAAGTAGAAAAAAACATACGGACTACCATCCCGTTTATATTTTATGTTTATTTTATGTTTTTGTTATTTTCTTTCATGAGCTTAAATCGAGTCGAGTCTTGGCTTAGCAACATTGTATAGTACATGTAATTAATCAAGGTCTTTAACTCGCCACCAGTAAAATATCCCTTATCCAACAAATCCGTGTTTATCATATCCCTACACCTAACGTTATAACCCATGTAAAAGCCCTCTTTGATAGTTTATCTTAGGTGCTTACTCCTAGTGGAGGAGGTTTTTGATCCTTGCCCAAGCCTATGGTAATCTATTTGCTATGACAGGTAGTGAGAGATATTATCCGTTTTCATTTATGAGATTTATTTTTATGACACTTGAGAGATGTGAGTATCTAAACACTACTTGTGAGGTGCTAGTGTGTAATCTCCGTGCTTATTATGATTAAAGTGGAACGAATATTTGTTGTAATTACTTTTATGTTAGCATTAAATGACCCCTAACTTGTATTTTGATTAGAATAAAAGCGCATTTGCTTGAGGACAAGCAAATCTCAAGTGTAAGGGTATTTGATGAGGCGAAAAGTGTACCGCTTTTAAGGGGTCATTTAAGCCCGAAATCGTATTTATTTGATCAAATATTGCCCTAAATCGTTCCTTTTGTCATTTTAGGTACTTTTGAGGAGAAATCTGGAAAAGGAGGCATTTTGGACGTTTTTGGAGCATTAAAGTGAAGAAAACGGCAAAGTCTCAAAAATCGGCTGAAAGTTACTCTTGACGGCGTCACAATTTACTCTGGACGGCGTCATGCTTTGGCAAGAAAAGTGGGATGTGAAATTTACTCATGACGGGCCAGTGAGTTAGCATGTGAATTCTGACGGCGTCACACTTTAACTAAATCAAGGGCGTCACGGCTTAAATCATAAGGGGACGGCGTCACGTTCATGATCCGACGGCGTCAAGCCTTGATAGGCCAGAATGGATTTTTGAAGAGCTAAAGAGGGACGGCGTCAAGAAGGTCACCCGGGAACCCTAAAAGCGGCGAGGTGACGGCGTCACAATGCATAAGGTGACGCCGTCAGATCCAAAAATCTATATATAGTTTTCTAATTTTTTGTCATTAAGGGAGAGCTTAGTGTGTGGAATTTTGGGATAAAACCCTAAGACGATTTTAGCTACTTTTTCAGGGCTTTTTGCCTTGAGATCTTCCATGTTTCATTGAAAGATAAGTTATCAATTAATCATTCAATATGTCTATGTGTTGTTTGATTCTATCTTATTCTTGTCTTTTGTTTAACATGTTAGGCTAAATTTATCTTGTGTTTGCTTAGATCTAATGAAACTTAGCTATTGATTATTGGTTGTTAGTGTGTTGTTAGTTGTATTGGATGATTGTTTATCTATGTTAGGCTTAAGAAAACTGGCTAACTTCCTATTCGGTAACTTGCTTGAACGTCTTAAGAAACATGAACCAAACGCGTACTAAAGGTTTTTATGGTTGTATTTAATGCACAAGCGAATTCTAGTGATCCCATGTTAGGAGCTTCCTAGCCGGCTCGACATAGGAGTGAAGTAGGAGCTTGTAGAGTTGGGGAAGTAAGTACGCCACCCCACGAATGGTATTAAGGAATACACCCGTCATCCACGCGACTAATACACACTAATTAACCGGTAAAAGATAGTTAGGGAGTAAGGAAATCTAAGTAAACACATTTCTCTACACATAAGTTTCTCACCACATTTCATTTTTGTTATTTTATTTTATTTGCATCCGTAGTAATTTTGGGTTAGTTGACTAGCAACTAATTCCGCCCACTCCTTCAAAACCGAGATTTTACTTGCTTTCATAAAAATATAAAAACATAAAAAGAATCTTCCTCAACCCTTAGACCTAATTAGAGTAGCCTTTCATACCTAACGAACACTATTCCCTGTGGAGAACGATCACTCCCCCGTACTTACCACTACACTATACTACATCGGTCAGGTACACTGCCTGGTGGGGTTGTAAGCCTCTTGAGATCCCTCGAGAGGTAAAACCTGTTGTAAGGTTACAAAACCACGCAATCATTACATTATCCCCCCGTTGAAGGGAATCTCGTCCCGAGATTCAGTCTGCGTTGGTCGGTGAATTAGGAAAAAGATGTGGGTATTTTGCCCGGATTTGATCTTCTCGTTCCCAGGTAAATTCCGGTCCTCTCTTGGAGTTCCATCTAACCTTAACGATGGGAACGCGACTTCGTTTTAGCTGTTTGATTTCTCTATCCATGATCTCCACGAGTGTTTCATATGATAGACACTTCTTTAGATTAGAGACGTGGAAGATAGGATGTATTTTACTGAGCTCTACGGGAAGTTCAAGTCTATAGGCTACTGGACCGATTCTCTCCAGAATTTTAAATGGTCCGATGTATCTGGGATTCAACTTTCCTCGTTTTCCGAATCTAACCATGCCCTTCCATGGTGACACTTTTAACATGACTCTGTCTCCAACTTCAAATTCCATAGGCTTTCGCCTTATATCTGCGTAGCTCTTCTGCCTATCTCGTGCGGCTTGTAGATGTTGTCGGATTTGCACTATTTTATCGGTAGTTTCCTGAATTATTTCTGGTCCGGTAGGTTGGAATTCTCCGAATTCCGCCCAGCAAACAGGTGACCGGCACTTTCATCCATAAAGTGCTTCAAACGACGCTGCTTTGATACTCGCATGGTAACTATTGTTGTATGAGAATTCTGCCAAAGGAAAATGTCTATCCCATCCTTTACCAAAATCTATTACACATGCCCTGAGCATATCTTCCAACGTTTGAATAGTTCTTTCGCTCTGTCCGTCGGTTTGTGGATGATAAGCCGTACTCATATCTAAATTAGTACCCAAAGCTTTTCCCAAAATAGAGACGTGAAACGAGAATCACGATCCGAAATAATGGAAATTGGTACTCCATGTCGTGAGACTATCTCCTTCAGATATAATTGAGCTAAATCCACTACTTCATCAGCCTCTTTGATTGGCAAAAAGTGAGCTGATTTCGTAAGACGATCAACTATGACCCAAATAGTGTCATATCCGCTTGACGTCCTAGGTAATTTGGTGATAAAATCCATAGTTATTCTTTCCCATTTCCATTCAGGAATCTCTGGTTGTGTCAATAAGCCAGATGGCCTTTGATGTTCAGCTTTAACTCGTGCACATGTCAAACATTTACTGACATAGTCAGCTATGTCAGCTTTCATGTTTGGCCACCAGTAAAGCTTTTTGAGATCCTGGTACATGTTTTCAGATCTTGGGTGGATAGAATACTTGGACTTATGTGATTCATGCATAATCACATTTCTTAAGTCACTAAAGAGCGGTAACCAGCTCCGGTTCTTTATACAACGAGTCCCATCAGGATAGAGTTCAAACGCCTTGTCCATACCCCTTAAATTCTCAGCCTGAATATTCTCTTCCTTTACTGCTTCAGTTTGTGCATTGAGAATTTGGGATGGCAAGTCTAAATTAATGGTCATGACTAATGCTCTGACTCGAAGAGGATTAATTCGTTCCTTTCTGCTTAAAGCATCTGCTACAACATTTGCTTTTCCAGGGTGGTAACGAATTTCACAATCGTAGTCACTTAACAATTCTAACCATCGGCGTTGTCTCATATTTAATTCTTTCTGGTCGAGAATGTGTTGAAGGCTCTTATGATCTGTGAACACGACGCACTTTGTGCCGTACAGATAATGTCTCCAGATTTTAAGAGCAAATACAACTGCTCCTAGCTCAAGATCATGAGTCGTATAATTCCCCTCATGAGGCTTGAGCTGTCTAGAGGCATAAGAAATAACTTTATTCCCTTGCATCAATACCGCGCCTAACCCTTGGTGTGATGCGTCACAATAAACAACAAAATCGTCGTTTCCTTCAGGTAAGGCTATAATTGGTGCTTCACAAAGCTTTTGCTTTAACAGCTGGAAAGCTTTCTCTTGATCTTCTCCCCAAACGTATTTCTTGTTCTTCTGAGTCAATTCCGTTAAAGATTTGGCAATCTTTGAAAATCCCTTAATGAATCTTCGATAATAGTCAGCAAGTCCTAAAAATTGACGTACCTCCGTGGGAGTCATAAATGTCGGCCAATTTTTGGCTGCTTCTATTTTGGAAGGATCCACGCGAATACCATGACGATCAATCACGTGTCCAAGAAACTGCACAGTGTGAATCCAGAAATCACACTTGGAAAATTTTGAGTACAGCTGCTCTTTCTTGAGCAATTCCAAAATAATCTTTAAATACTCCGCATGTTCTTCTTCGCTCCGAGAATAAATAAGAATATCATCAATGAACACGATCACGAATTTGTCCAAATAGGGCTTGCACACACGATTCATGAGATCCATGAACACGGCCGGTGCATTGGTTAACCCAAATGGCATCACTTGAAATTCGTAGTGACCGTATCTCGTTCGGAAAGCTGTTTTAGGAATATCTTCTTCCCTAACACGCAGCTGATGATATCCGGATCTTAAATCGATTTTTGAGTAAACGCTCGATCCTTGCAGTTGGTCGAACAAATCAACGATCCTTGGCAATGGGTATCGATTCTTCACCGTAAGTTTATTCAACTCCTGGTAATCGATACACATCCTTAGAGATCCGTCCTTCTTTTTGACGAATAGGACAGGCGCTCCCCAAGGCGACGAGCTTGGTCGAATAATACCTTTATCCAATAACTCTTGCAATTGATTGGATAGTTCTTGCATCTATGATGGCGCTAAATGGTAGGGTGCTCGTGCTACTGGTGCTGCTCCCGGCACCAAGTCGATCTAAAACTCTACCTGACGAACAGGTGGTAGTCCAGGTAACTCTTCAGGAAAAACTTCTGGAAAATCTCGTACTACGGGCACATCTTTCAGTCGTTTTTCATCCGTCTTTTTCTCAGTTACATGAGATAGGAACGCTTGACATCCTCTGTTGATGTACATCATGGTTTTAATGCAGGATATTATGCTTAGTCTGGTTTTGCTTTGATTACCCTGAATAATCAAAGTCTCACCCTCAAAAGGGATGTGAACCACTTTCTTGTCGCATAAAATCTTTGCATGGCATTTGGATAACCAATCCATACCAACGATTACGTCGAAGCTTCCGAGTTCAATAAGCATGAGGTCGATGTCAAAAGGTTGGTTTAATAGGGTTAAGGTACAACCTCGGATTATAGAGTTAGTGCTTACTAATTTTCCATTAGCTAGTTCGATTTTGTATGTGTTGTTTAGGGCAGTGGGAGTAAGTTTAAGTAAAGTAGTGAAGGTAAGAGATATAAAGCTTTTATCGGCTCCGGTATCAAATAATACTCTAGCTAGATGTTTGTTAAGAGGAAACGTACCCGTGATCTCGTCCGGGTTCTGCTGCATATTACCATCTCCTAACACATATGCTCGTCCGCGGGCACCATTATTTGGGTTAGCATTCAGCTTCGGACACTGGTTCCTATAATGCCCTTTCTCACCACATCCATGGCAAGTCACGATCACCGGCTGCAGATTCGCTCCTGTTGCCTTATAGTCTTTGGTCTGATGTCCGATCTTCTGACACTTCATGCATTTAACAGTGCATGGACCAAAGTGGTGCAACAAACGTCGATTGCATAACGGCTTCGTTCTGACATAACCACTCTTTTCAGCAGGAGTGGCAGTATTGGCTTTGGCATTTTCCTGCCGACGGTTCTGTTGATGATGGTATTGGTTACGGTTTTGGTGGTAATTATTTTGATTATGACGGTTGTTGTTGTGGTAGTTGGGACGGTTGTCGTAGTGATGGGTATTTCTTCTATCATCAAACTTTCGTTTGTTATCACTGTTTCCCTGAGTAGAATTGCGCTTGATTTCCCGATCTATCAGCTTCTGGGCTATGGATATTGCTTCTTCTAGCGACTGAGGCTTCGAAGCAGTAACATTTCCCTCGATGCTTTGAGGTAATCCTTCTGTATATTTCTCCAACACCTTTTTCAGATCAGGCACAATAGTTGGACATAGGAGAGCAAGCTCCTGAAACCTTCTATTATATGCCTTGAGATCCATTCCTTTCACCACTAGCTGGTGAAATTCATCTTCTAACTTTTTGATTTCGGTACGGGGACAATACTTTTTCAGCATTTTCTTTTTAAGATCATCCCAAGTGAGTTGATGAGCTGCTTCCACACCCATGGTTTGGGAAGTAGCAGACCACCAAGACAGGGCATCATCTAATAAAGTCCCTGTAGCAAAAGCAACTTTGCAGTCCTCGGTACACCCGCTCCTTACAAAGACTACTTCCGTACGTTCAAACCAACGAGCTAATTCAGTAGCTCCTTCTGTTCCCTTAAAGAAAGTTGGTTGACAGTTTATGAAGTCTTTATAAGTGCACTTGCGAGCATTTGCTGGCTCGCTTTCCCCATTGGGTCGGCTAGTGCTTCCAGTACGAGCCAATTCCGCTGCTTGAGTCTCAAGTGCTGCAGCAACACTGTCTGCAACAAGTTTTCGAATAGCAGCTTGGGACATGGCTGGTTCTGGGGATTTGCGAGACATATTTCTATCACCACAAGAAAACACATGTTTAGATTTTTGCATAATGACCATTAACAATGGTAAACCCATGATAATCATAGGGTCACAGCATATCCAAATATGTATATAAAGTGATCGGTACTGGTCCATGTCAATTTATATCATACATAGCAGAATATCTTAACCATATATAGTCATAAATTACTTGTTAATTTGTTATGTATAACAAAATAAAAGTGTCGCATTTATGCCACATATCCCGTGGCTAAGTACAAAAGCTATCTGATATAAACTACATACTAGTGCTATGTCTATACTATGTATCCCAAAATTTAGACGTAGCACCAAAAGATAATATATAACGATCTGATCTACTGACTACCAGAAGTTCCCTTAAGTCGACTATCGAGTTCGACTATCATGCTAACGAGAACCTGCATGTACTCCTGGTATTGAATCTGCATCTCTATCACTGTCGTCTCTAAAACTGCAATCCGGTTCTAAGCTATTGCCAATTCTTCATTTCTCTTGATCATTTCTGTTGGGTCATGAAAAACCCAAGAATGCTTTAAACATGATTTGGACACAAATTAACTAAGTGTTAACTTAAACCGAGAACAATTCAAGTCACTGAGAGAACAGCCTCTCAGTGAGTCATCTTCAGGATGCTTAAGGCGAATTCAAGAAGATGGATTCACTACTCAGGAAGGCGGTACTCCCTGAGTAGGACTTAAGCCAAAGAAGAAGATGATGGTTCAGTGAGTGTTGGACAAGAACTCACTGAACCCCAGTCTCCTCAACAAACAAAGTGATTGAAGACTGAGGAACCAACGCCTGAAGAAAAGGCGGGAACAATAGGGAAAAGATCTGAGAAGATAAAAGTGTCAGCCCAACACTCTTCTCTTGTCAGATCCAACCTTCCCTATTGCGGCTAAAAGTCATGGAGTGTCAGCCAACAACTCCCAAAGTCTTATTAGCCCTTTCCTATTGGTTCTTGGAAATGACAATTACTATTTGTAATTGTCAGACACGCAACCTCAACAACTTGTATTATTTTTAATCACTTATACTTAGATTACTTGTGTATAAATAGATCAGATGGGAGAGAAGTTAAGGTGTGCTTTGTATATTGAAAGCTTAGAACTTTTACAAAGTAACTTCTCTCCTACAAAGAGTATACAACTCACTGAGATAGCTCAGTGGGTATATTGTTACCACTCAAGCAAAACTTGAATTTCAATAGGAGACACCCCATACCCTTGTCTATTCAATCCCAAGTGTTTGTTCCGCAAAACACTTGGGTAATAGATTCTTGGAATTATTTCTAATAAGAATTTAAACCTGAAAAATATTGTGTTTTTATATTCACGTTTTATAACTGTTAGAATTAATCTTAACATTGTATTAGTCATAAACATAAACGGATTAAATTTCTAGTTAACTCTAATCATGTAAAGGGACCAACAAGTGGTATCAGAGCCTCTGGTTTATAAAATCTTTTAAACTAACCAAGAGTGCTCTAGGTTTTTAAAACCAAGATCCTACTATGGCTGATATCAATGTACCCCAGCTAGTCGACAAAAAGGGTGGCAGCTACTCCACTGTTGCACCCAGACTTGAAGCTGGGAAATTTAGCAAATGGAAGAAGTGTATGATTTGCTATCTTACCGGTATGGAACCCTACTACATCACCTGTATCAGGGATGGCCCATTTGTCCCAAAGACAGCCGCAGGGCTAAACAAGCCTGAGGCCTAATGGACCATTGATAAGAGGAGGGTGGTCAATCAAGACCAACGCCTGAAAAGCATCCTTATATCATGTCTTCCTGACGATGTAATGGAATCAGTCATCAACTGTCTAACAGCCAAGCAAACTTGGGATGACTTGGTAAACAGCTTTGAGGGTCCCTCAGATACCAAGGAAAATAGGGTCATGGACCTTAAACTTGAGTATAATACTTTCAGGGCAAAAGACTCTGAAAGTCTCTCACAGACCTACACCAGATACAAGACTTTGATAAATGAATTATCAAATGATGGTGTTGTACTGTCTAAGCATGAGACAAATGCTGGCTTTGTCAACAGTCTCCCTGAGAAGTGGCTCAACTTCTCACAAGGCCTGAGGAATGCTAAGTACATTCAGAACCTTGAGCTCCCTGAAATTTATGGGAAGTTTGTCTATGAAGACAACTTGATCTCAAGGAGATACCCTGACTCAAAAGCTCTTGAGTCCAAAAAGGCCTTAACCTCCATACCCATATCAACTGCTTTCTATTCTAATGGTGTTGTGCAGGATATTCAAGAGGATTCTGAAGAAGAAATTGATGAAAGGACTGGTGAGGAGTACCTGAACGACTTGAACTTGGAATTCTAAGAAAGGGCACTCCTTGCTAGTTCAAGACGTTTCATCAAAAGAAATCAGTCCAACTTTACAAAACCAAAAGCAAATGAGACCACTGAATGCTTTAAATGTGGTAAAAAGGGTCATTTTGCTAGGGACTATTATTCTAAAACTATCTCAGAACCCTCTTACAAGTTCTCAGGAAATAGTTCCTCAGGAACTAGCAAATTTCAACCTAAAATGTTTCAGTCCACCCAACAATTTCAAAACAAGGGACAAAAGGATTTTGAAACAAAATATAGGAAAATCAAAGCTAAAGTTGCACTTCTTGAAACTAACCCCGTATTGTCTCAGGATGCTCAAACATCTAAACCTATTCAGAAAAAGAACAAGGTATTAGTTGTAGAAGCATATGACTGGGATGAAGAAGAGGTTTCCTCAGATGAGGAAATAAGAGTTAGTGCACTGATGGCACTTTCTGAAGAGGATCAGGTGGCTGTGGGAAAAAGCCATGCTAGGAATGGAGAGTGGGTCAACATCACTATGAAAAAGGTAAATACTTTACTTTCTATGGATGATGATTCTGATTGGCAGTCTTACATAAGTTATATTTGTGTTGATCTAAAGTTTGTTGAGGAACAAAGGCTTGACCTGTTTTCAAAATATAACAAAATTATGTCAGAATTGAATAAATGTAGAGATGAACTGCTTGCATTGAAACAAGCCAAACTAGAATCCATTACTCTACAAATTCAGAACACTGAAATTTTGAAACAAAACCAAGCCCTTCAAACAGAACTTAAGAAAGAAAAAGCTGTCATTGAAAGCTGGACCAAAAAGAACCCTAAGGTCTTTGATTCTGTGGGCTTAATTCCTCAGATAACTATAGGAATTGACCACCTCACTGAAACCTCCAGTGAGAGTCCCAGTGAAATGACCTTTGTTCCAGCTGGCATATCCTTTGAGCAAGAGATGGAACCCAAGTCAAATGACTGGATTGTCAGGGACAACCCAGTCAGTAAGTTGCCAAACTTTGAGACTGGAAACATCTTGCTCCCTGAAAGTCAGGCTCTGAAAGGTATGCTTGGACTCTTTGACCAACTCAGTATTTCTAATCCAATCAGTGAGCCTGAATCAGAATCAACTCCTCCACTCCCTCCACTAAATACCCTTCAGGGTGCTGCACCAAGCTCAGACCTCCCACCATTGGTCTACTCCCCACACTCTCCAAAGGAGAGATCAGGAATAGGTAGAATCCTCCTGAGAAGACCACCCCTTGAAGTCTCAGCAAATACTGATGACTCATCAACTTCAGTCCCTTCTTTAGTAGCAACCCAAAGTCCTGATCCAAGAATTGATCAGTTGACTGAAATGGTCAGGAAGCTGGAAGAGAAGATTGCATCTTCTGAGAAACCTTCTCAATCGAAGAAGGAACAAAAACCAACTTCCTCAAAGACCAAACCCAAACCCACAAAACCCCTGAAAAGATGTGAACTATGCAACTATACAAATCATCTCACTGATGATTGCTATAGAGTCCTTTATTGCATGATTTGCAAAAAGGAAGATCACAGGACCTCTGATCATAAACAATGCTCAGTTATGTCAAACTTTTCAGGACTTAAGGCTCAGTGCCTGAACTACCCTTCTGATTCTAAGCAGAAACAGAAGCAAAAGGCCAAGCCTTTTCTACCTTGCCCTTTTTGTGGATTCAATGACCATCTTCCTGAGAATTGTCAAAAAGACAAATACTGTGAATCTAGTGGAAGTTCCACTAAGAAATCCTCAGGAAAAGAGAAAGTCATTCAGTCAAGAAGTGGAATGAATAAACAATCCTCTCAGACTACTGAGGCTACCCCTGCGACTAAATGCAAAACATGTGGTAGCGCAGTCCACTCAACCACTGACCATGAATCAATTAATACTTTCATAAAGACCTACAATACCAAACCCTCCATGAAATGGAGTCCTAGAAAGAACTGACCCAGTTTACTATTTGTGCAGAAGCATGCCAAGGATCCTATTTGGCATCTAGACAGTGGATGTTCAAGGAGCATGACTGGTGTTAAGGAGTGTCTGCACAAATATGTGGAAGAACCAGGACCCAAAGTGATATTTGCAGATAATTCATCATGTTTCATTGAGGGTTATGGTTCAGTAAACTGCAATGGTATTGTCTTTACAAGGATAGCGTATGTAAATGGTCTTAAGTACAATCTGATCAGTGTCAGTCAACTATGTGATGCAAAATACATAGTTCAGTTTGATGATAAGCAAGGAACCATCTTCAATGCAAATAAGGAAATTATCCTCATTGCACCAAGAAGACAAGATGTTTATGTATTAGACATGTCCAGTCTAACTCAGGATGGAACTTGTCTCTTTACTAAAGCCACTAATACACTCAACTGGCTTTGGCATAAGAGACTCACCCACCTAAACTTTAAAAACATAAACAATCTTGTAAGACAAAACAAGGTCCTTGGCTTACCATCACTTGTGTTTTCAAAGGATAAACCATGCTCAGCTTGTGAAAAAGGTAAACATCACAGAGCATCCTTTAAAACCAAAACCAACTTTTCCATCAGGAACTGCCTACATCATCTTCATATGGATCTATTTGGACCTATCAGTCCTAGGTCTACTAACCATGAGAAGTATACTCTGGTCATAGTGGATGAATACTCTAGATACACTCGGGTATTCTTCCTGATAAAAAAGAGTCAGGCAGCTGAAACAATCATGTCCTTTGTCAGGAACATTGAAAATCAAAATGACATTAAGGTCAAACAGATTAGAACTGACAATGGGACTGAGTTCAAAAATTATGAACTTGAATGTTTCTGTGATGAGAAAGGTATTTCCCAAAACTTTTCCTCTCCATACACACCTGAACAAAATGGTGTTGCTGAAAGGAAAAATAGAACACTCATTGAAGCTGCTAGGACAATGCTATGTGGATCAGTCCTTTCCAACCATTTTTGGACTGATTCAGTCAAAACTGCCTGTTATACACAAAACAGATCCATAATTGTCAAGAGACATGGGAAAATCCCATATGAGTTATTCAAAGGAAGAATCCCTGACATCAGCTACTTTCATGTCTTTGGGTGTCCTGTGTTTATTCATAATCACAAGGATCACCTAGGGAAATTTGATGCAAAAGCTGATGATAGATACTTCCTGGGATACTCACTTGTCTCAAAAGCCTTCAGAGTGTTTAACACAAGGAGATAGCAAACTGAGGAAACATTTCATGTTACCTTTGATGAGAGCACCGATGCAATCAGGTTCTCAACTGCCTCAGTGGAAGAGATAGGAATTGATAATTCTTCAAGATATCCTCCTGATGAATATCTTTCTGAAAACAATCCTTCTACTCAGTATCAAGATGATGCTAATCTCTCCTATTACATAATCCCTCACAACCTACCTAACCCAACCATCACTGAGTTTGTTGAGGCACATGCAAACACTGATGAAATCAATCAGTCTGTTCAAAATACTCAAGAACCAAACAATCTCAGTGAGCTGGTAGACACTCAAGATCCAATCAATGATCATGTGTCTACTCCAGAACCAACCCCTCTACCCAATCAGGCCTCCACAAGTTCAAATCAGTATCCAGGACCTCAAGAAAGTTGGACTAGGTCTCAGGACATTGAACTTGTCAATATTATTGGAGAGCCTACTGAAGGCATGCTCACCAGGAGCATGGCTGCTAGTCTAAGAGCAGCCTCATCCAATGAATGCCTATTTGTGGACTTCATTTCCACAATTGAACCCAAAAGTGTTAAAGAAGCACTTACACATCCAAGTTGGGTTCAGGCCATGCATGATGAACTGGAACAATTTGATAGAAACAAGGTAATGACCTTGGTCAAATGTCCTGAGAATGTCTCAGTCATTGGCATGAAATGGGTATTCAAAAACAAAACTGATGAAAATGGCATAGTCATTAAAAACAAAGCCAGACTTTTAGCCAAAGGCTATAATCAACAAGAAGGCATTAACTATGAGGAAACATTTCCACCAGTAGCAAGGATGGAGGCCATCAGGATCTTCCTTGCTTTTGCTACATACATGAACTTCAAGGTTGATGAGGCGAAAAGTGTACCGCTTTTAAGGGGTCATTTAAGCCTTAAATCGTATTTATTTGATCAAATATTGCCCTAAATCGTTCCTTTTGTCATTTTAGGTACTTTTGAGGAGAAATCTGGAAAAGGAGGCATTTTGGACGTTTTTGGAGCATTAAAGTGAAGAAAATGACAAAGTCTCAAAAACCGGCTAAAAGTTACTCTTGACGGCGTCACAATTTACTCTGGACGGCGTCATGCTTTGGCAAGAAAAGTTGGACGTGAAATTTACTCATGATAAGCCAGTGAAAATAGCATGTGAATTCTGACGGCGTCACGCTTTAACTTGATCGAGGGCGTCACGGCTTAAATCATAAGGGGACGGCGTCACGTTCATGATCCGACGGCGTCAAGCCTTGATAAGCCAGAATGGATTTTTGAAGAGCTAAAGAGGGACGGCGTCAAGATGGTCATCCGGGAACCCTAAAAGCGGCGAGGTGACGGCGTCACACTCCATAAGGTGACGCCGTCAGATCCAAAAATCTATATATAGTTTTCTAATCTTTTGTCATTAGGGAGGGGCTTAGTGTGTGGAATTTTGGGATAAAACCCTAAGACGATTTTAGCTACTTTTTCAGGGCTTTTTGCCTTGAGATCTTCCATGTTTCATTGAAAGATAAGTTATCAATTAATCATTCAATATGTCTATGTGTTGTTTGATTCTATCTTATTCTTGTCTTTTGTTTAACATGTTAGGCTAAATTTATCTTGTGTTTGCTTAGATCTAATGAAACTTAGCTATTGATTATTGGTTGTTAGTGTGTTGTTAGTTGTATTGGATGATTGTTTATCTATGTTAGGCTTAAGAAAACTGGCTAACTTCCTATTCGGTAACTTGCTTGAACGTCTTAAGAAACATGAACCAAACGCGTACTAAAGGTTTTTATGGTTGTATTTAATGCACAAGCGAATTCTAGTGATCCCATGTTAGGAGCTTCCTAGCCGGCTCGACATAGGAGTGAAGTAGGAGCTTGTAGAGTTGGGGAAGTAAGTACGCCACCCCACGAATGGTATTAAGGAATACACCCGTCATCCACGCGACTAATACACACTAATTAACCGGTAAAAGATAGCTAGGGAGTAAGGAAATCTAAGTAAACACATTTCTCTACACATAAGTTTCTCACCACATTTTCATTTTTGTTATTTTATTTTATTTGCATTCGTAGTAATTTGGGTTAGTTGACTAGCAACTAATTCCGCCCACTCCTTCAAAACCGAGATTTTACTTGCTTTCATAAAAATATAAAAACATAAAAAGAATCTTCCTCAACCCTTAGACCTAATTAGAGTAGCCTTTCATACCTAACGAACACTATTCCCTGTGGAGAACGATCAATCCCCCGTACTTACCACTACACTATACTACATCGGTCAGGTACACTGCCTGGTGGGGTTGTAAGCCTCTTGAGATCCCTCGAGAGGTAAAACCTGTTGTAAGGTTACAAAACCACGCATCAAGTTTTTGGCGCCGCTGCCGGGGAATAGTTATTGTTTAGGTTGAATTTTTATTTCTATTAGGTCTACTCACTAGATTCCTTTTAGTGAGATTTTTATTTTTTTTAGGTTTTCTTTAGTCTATCTATTTTTCTTTGTGTGTTTGTTCGTAATTTCCATTGACTCTTCCGTTCACCATTATGGAGAACGCGAATCCACCATACTACCAACCACGTAATTCACCCACTCCATATGACATCTTGATGTTTAAACAACATAAAGATGAACCTCTCTATGATGCATGGACTCGTTTTAAATATTTACTCCAAAAAGTCCCTCATCATAACTTCGATTTTTGGTCCCTAACTCAAATCTTTTACAATCATGTCGATCGACATGCCCAAAGGGACATTTACCATATTGCCGGCAGGGATCTTAGGGAATTAAGTGCTGAGAAAGCATGGGAAGCTATTGAAGAGTGTGCCCAATATTATTATATAGTAGACAACCCAACAAACGTTAGTACAAGTCAATTGACCACAAATTTCGAGGATCATGAAACAAGTTTGTTTGGGGATGAATATGTTATGTTTGAGATACCTAAGTGGTTGTCATGTAATGCCATAGTACAAAACGAACACATAGGTGACCTTGATGTGATGGAGGATTTAGCCGAACATGATCACATTAATCAAAAAGACCAAGGTTTTATGATTGATGACGTTGAATCTCAAGAAACACATGATGAATCTTTTAGGCAATTTGTATATAGCAGTCAGAATATTGAGGATGATCCTTATGATTCGGACATAGAAGTTGAGATGCCTAGAGAAGCACTTGAGATACTTGGGAAAATGTTAGGGTTAGATCCTACTAAAACACATGATGAGGATATAGGTGATCTTGACATAAGAAATGATGAGGTAAGTAACATAAGCCCACCAAGTACCCCACAAGTCCTACCATCATTTGAGGCATACACACCACCCATGACTTACCCGGAAGAAGTAGAAGAGACTATAGGAACCCCAATAGAGGTAGAGCCCTTGGACCAAACAAAACTAGAAGAAATAGGTTTGAATACTTGTAGTCATAACCTTTCTTTTAGTTCTATGGAAGTTCCTAGTTTTGATGAACCGGAGCCTCAACCAAAACCGTTACCTAATCTTCCATCCTTAAATGTGAACTTAGGAATTGAATTAGGTCCCGATCCACCCATCAAACCATGTAGTCCGGGTAATCTTAAGTTTAAGGTAGTAGACATTAAGCCTTGTAGTGAGGAAGCTAATATAGGAGTGAACCATGACCTTACATACTTACATCACCCATTCATGATAGATCACAAGAAACACTATGGGTTTAAACCGGGTTTATTAGGTCAAGATGGATTCCCAACTAGGAATCTCTCGAAGTTGATAGAAGATGATCCCTTTTTAGGAGAAAACTTTAATTCACCCATTGGCCAAATTGAACTAGGTAAGGTTATGATGAAAGGAGCACACCCCTTTGAGCATATAATTCATCCACCACTCTTTCCTCATGTGGCATACTACTACCGAGCTGGTGTGTATCGCTACTATCACCCGCACTTAATCCTAAGTGTAGGGAAAACCTCCCCTTTATCCATTAAATAAGGGTAGAGTCAGGCTCATGACTCGAACAAAAACCAGCGCTTCTTGGGAGGCAACCCAAGCGTTACAAGCTTTATTTGCTTTGTGTGTTTATTTATTTGTTTGTTTGATTTTATTTGCTTCCGTATGTATGTTTAATTTTTATTATTATTGATTCATGTTCAAAACTAAAATTGTGAAAATGCTTTATTTTGTTTTTAACTTCGTCTTAACTACATATAAAGGTATTTTGCAAAAGATAAGTGTAAGGGAAAGTCAAATCGGTTTATTAGAACAAATGAACATGAATCATAATAATATTAAATTAACATACATATTAGTATTTGTTTGAGTCAAATGCTTGTATCGAGTCATAATGATATTTTGCAGGATTTCCAGGAAATGAGGTATAGGTTTTTCCAGAAATTTTCCGGAAACTTAACATGAGAATTCTGTCAGATCATTTCTGACGGCGTCAGGAATTACAACCTGACGGCGTCAGGTTTTAATTTTCTAAAATTTTTGAAAGTTTTGTTTTCATAAAAAGTTTTTATTAAATCTCTAACTTATAAACTCCAGGAACCTGCAAAACATTCATTCCGCAAGCATTATATCTTTTATTGTTTTATTTCTAAGTCTGGAATTACACCTAGTTGTGAGTTGTCTTTGTTCGGTTTGATGCTTTGGTTTTTCTTGTTTGTTTTCTCAGGTTTAACAGGTTATTTTGGACAAGGAAATGTATGTGGAATCAAGCTTATGGCGATGCATTAGTCTTGGAGCTTCTACATTACCTTGGAAGAAGATTTAACCATGTTACTTCTTTATCCACCGAACGAATCAGGGGAGTATTTGATTTCATTCTTTTACCTTATTTACTTTTACATCTTGTTATTTGAACATTGGGGACAATGTTCATCTTAAGTGTAAGGGGAGGGTAAAAGTACGATTTTAGAGAATGCTCTTGCGCTTGATTTTTGTTTGTTTAATAGTAGATGTGTAATAAAACTGAGAGAAATACTTGTTAGGGCAATTTTAGTGCCAAATTTAAAGTTTTTTTACAACATTTAGGAGTGAAACTTTGGTCTTAATGAGCGTCTCACGGATAGGAGTTATATGACTAGCACAAAAACCGTACCACTAAAAAATTTTCCACCCCCAAATATGTGAGGTTCGCCCCTAGAATTGGTAGGAAAAGCATTTATGCTATGATGTGTGTACCGGTAGCACTTAGATTCTAGAACTTGCGTTAGGACCATTCCAAGGCCACAAGTGAGACTACATTCGTGTAGTTAGATTTACTACATGATAAGAGGCATTAGGATTAACCCATTGTTTTACACCTGTGTTTTTGTTATAATTACTTTGGCTACATTGGTCAAGTAATTCCCCCACACCCTTTGCGTTGTACTCATTTTTAGTACACGATACCCCTAGTACACCCCTCAGAGCCTATCTTTTCGTTTCGACCTTTAAGCATTTTACTTAAAGGAAGAATTTGTTTACACCCCACTAAAATGTACACCCAAATCGCCTTAGCCTACCTTGTATGCACTCATTTTTAGTGCATTATTGTGACAACATTTGTTTAAACCCCAAGTTAATTATCTAATTGATTACATGGTTGCTAAGTCGAGTCATATCCTAGTACATATTGTTTTGGGACGATTGGGACTCATGGGTAAAGTACTAGTGTAATGGAGTAATGGGGAAGAACATCATTTATTACCCCCATATGTGCTAAATATTTTAAAAGTACTCCAAGTTTTTCGATTATCTTAATTCGAGTCATTAGATTAGTATTTGTAAAGTTATGTAAAAATTCAAGTGTAAGGGGGATGCAATGCCCCTATGATGTATTATTTTGGATGGTAGGGTAAAAGTGTATGCAAAAAAAAAAAAAAAAAAAAAAAAAATCAAGAAAAATACAAAAAAATGAGAAAAAGAAAAGTAGAAAAAACATACGGACTACCATCCCGTTTTATTTTATGTTTATTTTATGTTTTTGTTATTTTATCATTAGCTTAAGATCGAGTCTAGTCTTGGCTTAGCAACATTGTATAGTACATGTAATTGATCAAGATTTTTAACTCGCCACCAGTAAAATATCCTTTATCCAACAAAACCGTGTTTTCCTTTTCCCTACACCTAACGTTATAACCCATTTAAAAGCCCTCTTTGATAGTTTATCTTAGGTGCTTACGCCTAGTGGAGGAGGTTTTCGATCCTTTCCCAAGCCTATGGTAATCTATTTGCTATGACAGGTAGTGAGAGATATTTTCCGTTTTCATTTATGAGATTTATTTTGATGACACTTGAGAGATGTGAGTATCTAAACACTACTTGTGAGGTGCTAGTTTATAATCTCCGTGCTTATTATGATTAAAGTGGAACGATTATTTGTTGTAATTACTTTTATGTTTGCATTAAATGACCCCTAACTTGTATTTTGATTAGAATAAAAGCGCACTTGCTTGAGGACAAGCAAATCTCAAGTGTAAGGGTATTTGATGAGGCAAAAAGTGTACCGCTTTTAAGGGGTCATTTAAGCCTTAAATCGTATTTATTTGATCAAATGTTGCCCTAAATCGTTCCTTTTGTCATTTTAGGTACTTTTGAGGAGAAATCTGGAAAAGGAGGCATTTTGGACGTTTTTGGAGCATTAAAGTGAAGAAAACGACAAAGTCTCAAAAATTGGCTAAAAGTTACTCTTGACGGCGTCACAATTTACTCTGGACGGCGTCATGCTTTGGCAAGAAAAGTTGGACGTGAAATTTACTCATGATAAGCCAGTGAAAATAGCATGTGAATTCTGACGGCGTCACGCTTTAACTTGATCGAGGGCGTCACGGCTTAAATCATAAGGGGACGGCGTCACGTTCATTGTTAGACGGCGTCAAGCCTTGATAAGCCAGAATGGATTTTTGAAGAGCTAAAGAGGGACGGCGTCAAGATGGTCATCCGGGAACCCTAAAAGCGGCGAGGTGACGGCGTCACACTCCATAAGGTGACGTCGTCAGATCCAAAAATCTATATATAGTTTTCTAATCTTTTGTCATTAGGGAGGGGCTTAGTGTGTGGAATTTTGGGATAAAACCCTAAGACGATTTTAGCTACTTTTTCAGGGCTTTTTGCCTTGAGATCTTCCATGTTTCATTGAAAGATAAGTTATCAATTAATCATTCAATATGTCTATGTGTTGTTTGATTCTATCTTATTCTTGTCTTTTGTTTAACATGTTAGGCTAAATTTATCTTGTGTTTGCTTAGATCTAATGAAACTTAGCTATTGATTATTGGTTGTTAGTGTGTTGTTAGTTGTATTGGATGATTGTTTATCTATGTTAGGCTTAAGAAAACTGGCTAACTTCCTATTCGGTAACTTGCTTGAACGTCTTAAGAAACATGAACCAAACGCGTACTAAAGGTTTTTATGGTTGTATTTAATGCACAAGCGAATTCTAGTGATCCCATGTTAGGAGCTTCCTAGCCGGCTCGACATAGGAGTGAAGTAGGAGCTTGTAGAGTTGGGGAAGTAAGTACGCCACCCCACGAATGGTATTAAGGAATACACCCGTCATCCACGCGACTAATACACACTAATTAACCGGTAAAAGATAGCTAGGGAGTAAGGAAATCTAAGTAAACACATTTCTCTACACATAAGTTTCTCACCACATTTTCATTTTTGTTATTTTATTTTATTTGCATTCGTAGTAATTTGGGTTAGTTGACTAGCAACTAATTCCGCCCACTCCTTCAAAACCGAGATTTTACTTGCTTTCATAAAAATATAAAAACATAAAAAGAATCTTCCTCAACCCTTAGACCTAATTAGAGTAGCCTTTCATACCTAACGAACACTATTCCCTGTGGAGAACGATCAATCCCCCGTACTTACCACTACACTATACTACATCGGTCAGGTACACTGCCTGGTGGGGTTGTAAGCCTCTTGAGATCCCTCGAGAGGTAAAACCTGTTGTAAGGTTACAAAACCACGCATCAAAGGTGTACCAAATGGATGTTAAAAGTGCATTCTTAAATGGTTCACTTAAAGAAGAAGTTTATGTTCAGCAACCTCCTGGATTTGAAAGCCATGAGTCTCCTGATCATGTCTGTAAGCTTAACAAAGCCCTTTATGGACTGAAGCAAGCTCTCAGGGCATGGTATGAGACTCTCTCAGCCTTCTTAATCCAAAACAAATTTGTCAGAGGCAAGATAGACAACACATTGTTTATCTATAAGACAAATAATGATGTCATACTAGTACAAGTGTATGTTGATGACATCATCTTTGGCTCAACAAGTTTCAAACTTTGCAAACAATTTGAAAAACTAATGGAAAAGAAGTTTGAAATGAGCATGATGGGAGAACTGACATACTTCCTTGGCCTACAGATCAAGCAGACTAATAGAGGAACCACTATCAGTCAAGAGAAGTATGTAAAGAATCTACTGAAGAAGTATGATCTCAGTGACTGTGCCTCAGTCAAAACTCCCATGGTTCCCCCAAACAACCTTGGTCCTGATCTAACTGGTAAACCAGTAAATCAAACTCTCTTTAGAGGAATATTAGGATCACTGATGTATCTACTTGCATCAAGGCCTGATATCCAATTCTCAGTATGTCTATGTGCCAGATATCAATCTGACCCAAGAGAATCACACATCACTGCTGTGAAAAGGATATTCAGGTACCTGAAAGGCACTCCTAACCTTGGATTATACTATCCAAAGTGCTCAGGACTTGATCTCAAAGGATACTTAGACTCTGACTATGCTGGATGCAACATGGACAGAAAAAGCACCTCAGGCTCTTGCCAAATACTTGGTGGGAAATTAGTCTATTGGAGTGCTAAGAAGCAACAATCAGTTGCCTTGTCCTCAGCTGAGGCTGAATATGTTGCAGCAGCTAGTTGTTGTGCAAATGTACTCTGGATGAAAATTCAACTCAGTGACTATGGAATTCAGTATAAGATGGTGCCCATCTTTTGTGATAACACAAGTGCAATTGCAATCTCAAACAACCCTGTTCTTCATCAGAGAACAAAACATATTGATATCAGATATCATTTCATCAGGGACCATGTCATGAATGGTGACATTGAATTACACTTCATCCCTACTGAATATCAGTTAGCTGATATCTTCACCAAACCTTTGGATGAACCAACTTTCACAAGGTTGAAAGCTGAATTAGGAATGTTGGATATAGAAAATCAGTCCACTGATTGAAATCCTTCCAACTGAAGTGTAAATTCTTAAAACCTCAGGTCCCTGACTCAATGTGTACATCAGTGAAAAACATCTCACTAAATCCTCAACTTCAGGAACTAAACCCAAGTTCCTGAAATCTTGAGGGTTCAGGAACTAAACCCAAGTTCCTGAATCCTTGTTGCTCAGGAATCATTCCATATTCCTGAATCATCAGTGACTAATCCCAAGTCCCTGAAAAACCAATCACTGAATGAAGTGTCATTCAGGGCCCTGAAAAGAGACATTAAATACTGACTTAAATGCTAAATATCTAGTAAGTAAATGTCCGAGGTTGGTAACTGAACTCATATTTAATTCAAGAATATTTGTTCTTTTTGCCTTTCTGGCTTCCACCTCTGGGCCACCACATTCCCACTTGGCATTAAATGCCTCTCCAATCACATTACAAATATGTGATGACTCATCTCTGCAAATTACACTTTTGCAGAACTGCTCAACTGTTCACTTCGACTGTTGCGCCAAACCAGGAAAGTGGAGTGTTGGCATTAAATGCGGATCCCAAAACATATTATTCAAAACAATTTCCAATAATTCTTTTTGAATAAACTAAGATCGCTCAAATGTCTTAAATACCCCCATCTCCACTTCCCTTTAAATACCCATCCAAAAGAATTCACACACACGTTTTTGAAAATTATAAGCAAACTCTGCCCTTTTTCTCTCTCAAAACAAATTGTGTGTGTGTTCTTAGCATTTAGAAACATCCGACCATTTTTTCGACCAAAACCAGATCATAAAATGGCTTCCTCTAATGCTATAACCATCGCCCCCAATGTGAACTTCACAATGGAGGGCGTGGACCTGACCAAAAACAATGTGGTTGGAAATTTCCACTATCCCCAGCAATATGGGGGTTACAAGGATGTAGTTAAGTATTTACAAAACTGCTTCCTTGCCACAACTTTTACAACTACCCCAGAAGTCATTTATAATGACTACCTCAGGGAGTTTTGGTGTACCGCAATGGCTACTAGCCCTAAGGACACCAAAGAGTCGATCATCACTTTCACTGTGATGAATGGGACTAGGACTCTCTCCCTGAACTACAAGACCTTCATCATGGCCACAGGTCTTAACTTTGTTGAGAACTTTGAGGCTAACCCTACTGATCAGGAAATAAAAGCTGAAATGCTTTTCCTAGGGCCTCATGATATTAGGCGTCCTACCGAGTCCCTTGAAGCCTTGCTGGCAAAGGCTCCAATAGTGAAGACATGGTTTCACCCTGTCTGGAGACTTATGATGACATTCGTCATTCAAGTACTCGGAGGAAACAAATCCTCCACTGAGCAGTTGAACTCATCACAACAATTGATGATGTTCAGTCTCTTGGAGGGTAGAAAAATTGATATCGGTGGAATAATCTACCGTGACCTCGTGTCAAAGCTCTCAGGGAAACATAGGCAAAGACACATGTCTTATCCTAGGTTCATTTCCTGTGTGCTTCAGGATCTTCTTGGTTCTGACTACTTAAGGTCTGACGATCAAGGTACAAAACCTGACGTCTTGCATAAGACCAACTTTAGTAGTGACATTACTGAGGTACAACCAGTTGCCCTGACCACCTACATGTTAATGGTGATTCAGGGTGAAAATGTATGCTCACCAGTTCCTTCACCAACCAAGAAGGTGAAGAAGACCAAAGGGAAAGAGGGACAATCCAGTAAGGTGGTTAGACCTAAACCACTCGTCACTGAGACTGTTGCCTCAGGCACCAAGAAAGTTGTTGTGACCTTGACCTCTCAGACTCCCATAAAAGAGACCACATTGGCCACAAAACAAACGCCACTGGAGGGTGCTGAGCAATCATCCTCAGTATCCTCGGGCAAACCCTTTCCTAATGTCCCGACTGACAAAAACAAGTCAGAAGGGTCAGGAGCATCCACCCACTCACATCCTAATGAAGGCACTGATAAATCACAATCAGAGCCTGAGGGAGTTCAGGGTTCTATATCCTCGGTGGAGCAGTACTACTCCACTGAGAAGGGGACCCATACCCATTCACATCCCGTTAACGTCTCTAAGCAATCACTCTTAGAGTCTCAGGGAGTTCAGGCCTCTAAATCCCCAAAAGGACAGCACAGTCCTGATGGGAAAGGAGGCCATCAACAATCACCAATAGTGCCTCATGATTCCACTGGAAAACACCCATCAGTGGATGAAGGCGCTCAGGGGGACAAAGACTCGGAGGGATATAAACCACCCGCCGATACGGAACCCAAACCCACCTCAGGCACTTTAGTTCTCTCAGGAACTGACCCTAAAAGTCAGGCTGGGCAAACCCTCCCAGTTATTATGACTAGTCAGGTTGGTCAAACCCCACCAGTTATTATGACAAAAGAGTCAGGACCTGGCCACAACGAAGGTGAGCCCTCTTCTGAGGGGGAGCCGGATATCCTGAAGGCTCCTTCTCTGGCTGACTATGAAAATTTGTTGGCTGATGAGTCAGAGGAGGAGATTGATTTTGGTGATGATGATACCCCTGATGCTGAGGAGGAAATGGAAAGTCAATTAAGCCCTCCTCAGCCCTCTGAGAAACAACATTCTTCTCCTCATCCTGAGGATCAACCACCAAGTTCTCAATAAACCTCATCATCATCATCAGGTGCTTCAACCACTCCTAAGTGGTTGCAAAAGTATGACAATGCTCGTCCGGCTTCTGAAATACAAATGGCAAAATTCCTTCGCAAAGCCAACAAAGGTCTTTACAACTCTCTTACGGATGAGCAATGGGATAAGCACACTGAAGTGGCAGCCTCCTATGCTGACTTCAGGGCTTCTGTAGAAGAATCTCAGGCAAAGATTCTTCAGGCCGCCACCCTCACTGATAAACAACTTGGCGACCTGAACAAATCTGTAGATGACATAGCCACTGGACAGCATCAGGAACTGTCCAACATCCTCAAGGCTATCGAATCAGTACAAGAACATCTTACAGATGATCCCACATTTGTCAACAGACTGGATGCATACTTGGCCTCTCAGGCGTCCACCTCCACTAGCATTATGGAGCTTCTAAAGCTCCTTCAGGGGGTAGATCTTCAAGGTTTAAGGACACAGCAAGAGTCCATACATCAGGCTGGTATTGCATCCAAGGAGCACCTGATCAGAATCTCCTCAGCCTTTGAGCAGCTCTCAACAACACATAATGAGCTGGTCATCCACTACACCACCCAAGTCATTGAACTCACCACCCACCAGAAGGAAATGGCTGCCGAATTAAGTGCCGTGAAGAATGAGACTTCTGAAACAAAGTCTATGGTCTCAGACATCCTATCTATTCTTCAGGCCTCTCATACTCCTCCACCTCCTCAGTCAGCAGGTGTCTCCACTGAAGCTCCACCATCTGCTGAGGGGGAGAAAAATGATGATCCTTCAATCCCTGACCTTATTTCTGCTTTGGTAACTGTCCCTGAGACATCCACCAGTCAACCTCCTCCCATTGACAAAGGGAAGAAAATCATGGTGACTGAAACAAACCCTCCTCTTGAAGCACGCTTAGTCAAGGCTTCAACTGAAAGACGTGCAGATCCTAATGCACCGTTCTATGTTGATTTAGAGGATGGGAGAAGGGTCTATGGGACTCCTGAACAACTTGCTGAAATTTTACACTAAGAAGAGCTCAGGAAGGAACAAGAGAAAGAGCTGGAGCTCAACAGGTCTGAAATTTCTAAGGTTGCCAAAGAAGAAATCAAGGAGTCTGAGAAAAAGGACATCAAAGGGAATGAGTTTCTCAAGCTTCAGGCTGAAATCCTTAAGGAACACAACAAACAAGCCAAAATTAAGGAAGAAAAGAGGCAGAGGATATATGAGAGGTATGTATGGCACATGACCAAAACCAAAGGTGAAGGCAAAATAACTGACATCACCATTCACCCCACCAGACCTCTGAGCTTAACAATCCATAGAGGTCCAAGAAAGTCTGAACATCTTCCAACAGTCAAATTTTCAGACTATGGGTTAAGAGAATGGGATATGATGATGCCTATCCTATAGAAGAAAACCACAAGCAAGAATGCCCCAATCATCATCAAGTCACTGAGTGCTAAGTATGAGGAACTCGCAAAAGTGGCAAAGAGTCTTGGCATTAACCATGATGAGGCAATTGCTTCTCAGGGACTGGCTATCCCTGAACTTACTCAGAAGACTGGGAAGAAAAGAAAAGCTGTGGATATTGAACCTGAACAATACATAGCTGCACTTCATTGCAACAGGAATACTCCTCAGGGAGTCAAGTTCCGTCCCAACCTAGTCATCAAGGAACCTGAGTATGGTATCTTCTTTGTGGATGAATTTGGTCAGGAAGCCTTTCAAAGAGTCTCTGACATCGATAAAGTGGAAACGACAACACTCCTTGCTTACAAACTGATGGCGCTTAATATTAGGAGACCTGAAAATGAGGAGTTTGTCAGGTTGATGGATCAAATGATGAAGGATCGACCTGATAAAGAGGTGTTGATGTCAAAGAAGGCGAAACTTGAACTCATGGGTCTTGTTCAGGAACCTTGAGTATTTTGTACTTAGAATAATAGGACTTGTAATGATATGAATAAATTGATGAATGTTTTGCTATATCAATATCCTTATTTATTTTCTAGTACATTCAGTATGAGTAGAAGTCTTTAGCTCACTCATATCTGATCAAAACACTTAGGAATAATTTATATCCAAATAGGGGGAGATTGTTGGGTCATGAAAAACCCAAGAATGCTTCAAACATGATTTGGACACAAATTAACTAAGTGTTAACTTAAACCGAGAACAATTCAAGTCACTGAGAGAACAGCCTCTCAGTGAGTCATCTTCAGGATGCTTAAGGCGAATTCAAGAAGAATGATTCACTACTCAGGAAGGCGGTACTCCCTGAGTAGGACTTAAGCCAAAGAAGAAGATGATGGTTTAGTGAGTGTTGGACAAGAACTCACTGAACCCCAGTCTCCTCAACAAACAAAGTGATTGAAGACTAAGGAACCAACGCCTGAAGAAAAGGCGGGAACAATAGGGAAAAGATCTAAGAAGATAAAAGTGTCAGCCCAACACTCTTCTCTTGTCAGATCCAACCTTCTCTATTGCGGCTAAAAGTCATGGAGTGTCAGCCAACAACTCCCAAAGTCTTATTAGCCCTTTCCTATTGGTTCTTAGAAATGACAATTACTATTTGTAATTGTCAGACACGCAACCTCAACAACTTGTATTATTTTTAATCACTTATACTTAGATTACTTGTGTATAAATAGATCAGATGGGAGAGAAGTTAAGGTGTGCTTTGTATATTGAAAGCTTAGAACTTTTACAAAGTAACTTCTCTCCTACAAAGAGTATACAACTCACTGAGATAGCTCAGTGGGTATATTGTTACCACTCAAGCAAAACTTGAGTTTCGATAGGAGACACCCCATACCCTTGTCTATTCAATCCCAAGTGTTTGTTCCGCAAAACACTTGGGTAATAGATTCTTGGAATTATTTCTAATAAGAATTTAAACGTTGAAAAATATTGTGTTTTTATATTCACGTTTTATAACTGTTAGAATTAATCTTAACATTGTATTAGTCATAAACACAAACGGATTAACTTTCTAGTTAACTCTAATCATGTAAAGGGACCAACAATTTCTTCTATCAACTTCAATTCATTTTCATAAACAAAAGGTATTTTGCGTTTGACCTGCTCGTAACGTTTCTCGGACTCCTCACAATTTTCATCTATCTTCTGCTGCATAGCTTCTTGACCCGTCATCAGATCTTCCACTCTATACTCGATGCCTTCAATACGTTCTAATGGTAATTCTTCCAGATGACCCAAAGCAGTCTCAATCTGCTCCTCTTGCCGCTCTAGTCGCGTTAGGAGAGAGGAGACGGTCGGTTGTCGTTCTTGTGCTGCTTGCGAACTTTCTCCCACCTCAAATACTCGTGGCGGAGTAGAGATGTCGGAAGCAGGTGATTGAGGTAGAGCACTATATCGGGCGATGATAGCTCTGATCTCATCACTAGGCTCATACGGAACAGAGGGAGGAGTGAAGCCGGTAGATGTTGGGAGTGGAGGTGAGGATTTCGGTGGTACATAAGTGGGTAACATATAAGGATGTGGTAGTAGTGATGAGGACGGAGGCACAGGAATAGTTCTGATCCTTGCCGTTCTTCGGAGTCTCTCTACAAAAACTGGGGGTATCTCTGTGACCGAAGGGGAATATGGTTCGGATGACTCTCCATCTGCAAATTTACGAGCTCTCTCTCTGGCCTGCATATAGGGATTATCAGGGAATGGTGCGACATCAGGCATCAAAGTATCCTCAGATGGCTCTTCAGAAGGATCTGACTCTGTATCATGCCCAAATGCTGTAGAAATCTCAAGCACCACGGAAACATCTTCTGATGGATTTGACTCTGTCGTTCGTCTAGGTACGGTCGTGATGTCCGGTACAGTCGCGATATTTTCAATATCCGAGTCCGACATAAGAGTGATAGAATGAGGAGGGGAAGTCATAGCTTTGTACCCACTCGGTAATTATGAATATTTCACTATATAACTAAATAATTAACAATAAATCATATATAAATAACGTTTCAGTCGCGTCATGGCACGGAGGACTTTGGTTTAGTTTGTGAAAATTGGTTATAGTTCAATGTTTGAAAATATTTAGTTCTCTATAACCATGAGCTCTGATACCAATCTGTAACACCCCCGTTTTCGATATACGCAGCGGAATATAAGTTTGGGGTGTTACTTCAAGTATCACAGTCATGAGGATAGAAAACGACTCAAAAAGAGACGTTTTAAATAAAATTGTTATCATTTATTATTTAAATTAGAGTACATAATATAGGTCCCAGAGGGAGGTTCGGAAATACGTTATAAAAGTTACATTATTTATTTGAATGATAACAAAATGGACACTCTTTTTATAAGAAGAAAGTCCACAGCCACTCCGTGCCAAAGTCGTACTTCTAGTTACCTGAGATAAAACATGCTAAAAAATCAACACAAAGGTTGAGTGAATCCATAGTGTTTAAAATTATAATAAGTTTTGAACACAAGCTAAATAAAAAGAAATCAGTTATATCACAGTTCGGAATATTGCACTAAACCTCATGACACGCAATGCATTGACAGTTTCCAGTCTCACTAACATAATAAAAATGAAAGTGGTTTGCCCCCGAGATTAGATTTCAAATATAATGCATCTGTCTAACCGGCTACCACAAAGATATCCATCCGACTAGTACAAATGGGTCGTCAGGCCAATAGATCTATTCACATATTCGCGCTCACCCAGCAGGTGACTAATGGTGCATGATATGAGGGACTTTTAAATATAAATATAAATAGGGAACAGTTAACTTAGTGCAATAACAATCAGGAAAATACTTGTGTTCGGTTTAGTAACATGTATCTCCCCACAACTTTGGAAAACATATAAAGAAAGGTGGGACTATGAACTCACCTTGACAGTCTGGATGGAAAACAAAGTTAAATAAAGTTGATAAACGTCTCTGGCACGCAACCTGGTTTGTTATGTCAAGTTTCAGTAATCGTTTCTGAATATATATATATATATATATAAGTTTTATTATTCGTTTCGTAACGTTTTTGGTTGTCGATTAAATGTTAAATCTGAGACAACATGAAGTCTCTTCAAAAGTTATAAGATTTATCTTATTTCTAATTTTTATGTTTTCGTTCCGTCTGTTTGTAAAATATATATTTCGTTCGTTTGTTATCGAAATAAACATATTTTGTCTATTAATCAAATCGAAATAAACTTGTTTTTATCTTTCATAGGATCAACTTTTGTATTCAGAAAGGAGTGGAAGCGCAACTTGTGTCTAGACTCCCATCCAACTTTATGTAAAAGTTTCCAAGTTTAATGGAAAAAATAATAATAATAATAATAAAAATAAAAATAATAATAATAATAATAATAATAATAATAATAATAATAATAATAATAATAATAATAATAATAATAATAATTATAAAATGTTACGCTTTCTCCCCACAAGTTTGACAATGTTTTCGTTCAGTCTGTTTGTTAAATATATATTTCGTTCGTTTGTTATCGAAATAAACGTATTTTGTCTATTAATCAAATCGAAATAAACTTGTTTTTATCTTTCATAGGATCAGCTTTTGTATTCAGAAAGGAGTGGAAGCGCAACTTGTGTCTAGACTCCCATCCAACTTTATGTAAAAGTTTCCAAGTTTAATGGAAAAAAATAATAATAATAATAATAATAATAATAAATAATAATAATAATAATAATAATAATAATAATAATAATAATAATAATAATAATAATAATAATAATAATAATAATAATAATAATAATAATAATAATAATAATTATAAAATGTTACGCTTTCTCCCCACAAGTTTGACAATGTTTTCGTTCCGTCTGTTTGTTAAATATATATTTCGTTCGTTTATTATCGAAATAAATGTATTTTGTCTATTAATCAAATCGAAATAAACTTGTTTTTATCTTTCATAGGATCAGCTTTTGTATTCAGAAAGGAGTGGAAGCGCAACTTGTGTCTAGACTCCCATCCAACTTTATGTAAAAGTTTCCAAGTTTAATGGAAAATAATAATAATAATAATAATAATAATAATAATAATAATAAAAATAAATTAATAATAATAATAATAATAATAATAATAAAAATAAATAATAATAATAATAATAATAATAATAATAATAATAATAATAATAATAATAATAATAATAATAATAATAATAATAATAATAATAATAATTATAAAATGTTACGCTTTCTCCCCACAAGTTTGACATATTGACAATTTATACCCCTGAACTTTCATAAAATGACAGTTTTTAACCTTCAACTTTTAAAAAATTACAACTTTTACCCCTTAACTTTGGTCAAATGACAGTTTCTACCATATAGTTTCAAAAGTAACACTTTTTACCCCTGAGTTACAAGTCGACATGAGACTGGGTCCTTGTTATAAATCTATTTAGAGTTTTGGCAAAAATTACCCTTGAGACTCCCAAGTCGTCACACCCGACGTCCTTATTTCATAAAAATGCGTTATAAGTTACGGGAAAAGGCAAGACTTTTTACAACTCTTTTACATAATTTATTTTCAACTTATAAAGAGCTTATTTACAGTTTATGGGCTGGTCATTCGAGCTTATGAAGCTCGAATGATTTATTTTTGGGGCGCTCGAACGACAAAAAATGGGGCAGAAAAGAATCGTGAATATCTTCGCGATTTCTTAACATTTTTAAAACGTTCTTTTTCTTAAAATTAGACAGCTAGGTGGTCTTTAAAATGACAAAAATCTATAATTTTTAGAGTTTGTTTGATGGTCGAAATTGAGGTCCAAAGGTGGGCGATCTGCTGGTGTTGCGACATGAACAAAAAGAAAGAAAATAATTTGGTTTTTGATCTTTAAAGTTTATAGACTAGTATTTTTAGCTTGTTTACAGTATGATTAACATATTTAAGTTATCTTAACATATTTCTAAAGTTTCTTGATTTGTATTACAAAGATAAGAGGGTGTTTGGTTCGGTTCGATAGAAAGAAAAAGAAAAAGAAATTTAATGGTTTCTAGTTCTTGAATTCCCTACATCATTTTAGTATATGTAGTTTATTATTTTTAGCATTTATAATTCATCTTTTAACATATTTCCAAGTTGCTTGTTTAAAAAAAAATATACATTAGGGTTTGTTTGGTTATGTTTGACAAGAGAGAAAAGAAAAGAAATATATAGTGCTTAGCCTAGATTTTTATTAGAGGTTATTTAGTGATGTTCTAAGAGTATTTAGAGTATATAAAAAGTAATGAAAAGGGTTCAAGACACTTACTTGTCTTTATGTTCGATTTTGGAAATAAAATGGGGCGTTAGGGCTAGTAAACCAAAGACCAATGCTTTCTTCCTTCTAGGTTCCCTCAAGGCTCTTCCTTAACTTATGTTTGAGTGGTTTTTCAGTAGCAAAATAAGTGTGTGGGCTGTTGGGATTGTGCTCGACTGGGTTTGAGGAAAAATAGAAAAGTGGTGATCAACATTTATAGGGAAAGAAGGATTAGGGTTTCTACTTGGTTCTAGGGTTTCTTGTGAGGTGTGAGAGAGACAAGGTGATGTGTTCTCACCTCTTGGGCGCCATATGGAAGGAGGGGGAAGGAGGTTGATGTGGAAAGTCCCCCTCCATACAAGTATCCTACAATTTGTGACCTTCTAGAGAAGGAGTCATGTGGAGGGTTTTAGAAAATGACATGTAGGTTGCTTAGGGGTTTTAAAAAGAAGGGTGTAGTTGGTTTGGTGTTGGATTCGAACTAAACTAGGAAGAAGTGAGGAGGTATGGTTCGAATGGAGCTTAAATGGGTGGTACATAGGCTTTGTCAAGTGGTACATTAGGGTTAAGGATGGTAACTAATTAGTTTAAGGTTTATGGTAAGTAGTTATTAATTAGGGATTAGTTTTAGGGTTTATATTTATGTATATGTATAACCGGATTTATATATATGAAAAGAAAATGATGTTGTGCTTTATAGAGTGGTACTATGAGCTTAGGAGAGTTGTACTAGGGTTTAGAAAATAGGAAAAATATTATTTTTAATGTTTCTTTAAGTTATATAAATTTTATTTAATTTTTATTAAGTTTTAAATATATATAATTGAGATTTTAAGGTTTTATGCATTAAAGGGTTGTACATTAGGTTTAAGGGCTTGTACTAATATTTTGTAAGTCTAATTAAAATTTAGTGCATGAATTTGTTGTACAATATGCTTTAGAATAAATATTTTTAAGGTTTATATAGTATTTTTATTAATATTTATGTTTTATGCTTAAATGACTTGTACTTTGGTTTTAAGGATTTGTACATATATATTTTATAAAAATATTATTTAGGGTTTGTGATTTTATTACATAAAATCTTAGTTTTGTGAAATTAGGGTTTGTATCGGGAGTTATAGTGGAATTAGGGTTTCTATGCTTTACTGACTTGTACATTACTCAAATAAATTGTATCTTAGTATTTTTAGGGTTTTGTTATTCTTATATGTTGTTATGATAATTTAGGGTTTCATAAAAACTCTTATTAGATAAGAAACGTTCAGTTTTAAACGTACGTTAACGAATTAACGTAAAGTGGCAGATGAGGTATCATAAAGTTTTAGGTCAAAAATGTTTATGTGAATAATCATTAAATAAGTTAAGGTTGGGTGGTTGCGTGTGAGCACGTTTATCGAGGATGTGATCTACGTCACATTAGATAATAATTATGATCAGATAATAAATAAATAAATAAATAAAAAATTTATACGTAGAAAAAGGATAAGTATTAGAACGTGATAATTATATAGTGAAATTCTTACAGTAGTTACACTCATGCGCCGTATGGCGTTTTAGGGTTTCAAAATGTTCTGATTAAAAACAGAATACGCCGTATCTAGGGGATAGATACGTCGTACTTCGGATTAATTTTATAAGCTGTATAAATAATAAAAACGCAATACACCGTATCTATATAAATAGATGCGCCGTATCGTTTTGTTCAACAAAATACAGCAGACAACAATGCAGAAAAACAGAAATAACGAAAAAACAAAAAAAAATATAAAAATCACACAAACAAGAAAAAAATAAATATGCAGAAAAATACAATGAATGCAGAAAACAATACACAAGAAAGTTAGTAAATTAAAAACTAATTAAGTTAATTCTAAATTAAAATATTAAGAGATACAAAATTGTTAAACAATTCACTCCTCGGCAGCGGCGCTAAAAACTTGATGCTTGCGTATATCGTTCTAGAATATATTATATTATCAAGTTTTAAATTTGTATTTAGCCGACTTATCCTATAACACACACTAATGAGCAGTGTACCCGATCAATGTAGCTAGTTGGTAAGTAGAGTGTCGAACACTAAGAGTAGAACGTTAACACTTAAGTATCTATCAGTATTTTAATCCTAACTTAATTCCAATGACCTAATCTAACGCAAGGGGGGTTTTCAGCCTGAGAGACTGGCATGATTGTGTAGATTAAGTAAATAGTAAATAAAACTAGAAAAGTGAATAAGCGAATGGCAAACATGTACACAGATAGAAAACAGACACAGATAAGAGGTCAAGCTGATAGTAGAAAAACTTGTCACACGTTTAAATGCTTAGATGTATAAGATGAGTGCTAAAATCTATTCTCTCTCAGTGGAGTCTTAGTTACAGACGTGTAAACACTTAATGATTACTAGGTTTATGTATTATTTATCCTTTTTACAGGCTTACATTAACTATCTAGACGATGCTAATGAAGTAATTGCGCGAGCCTACGTTGACAAGGTGCGATAAATCCTAATATGTAATCAATGCACATGCATAAAGAAACCAAATAAACATCAAATACTCTTTATAACAGCTGGAAATTATTAAGTCCGATCAAATAGTGAAAAAGACACTAACTCAACCATTAACAGATTGCTAATACAAGTAAACGAGTTTTCCTATTAATTAAAGTACTAGCAGGACCTTCTTACTGCGCTGAATTCTTCCTTTAGGTTGTGTCTTGTGCTGCTAATTCGTCTGTATTCTTCTCTCTAGGGTTACTTGCTTGACACCGAATGTGGCTGTCGAATGGGGTATTTATACTTTCTGTCTGCAGGGTCGATATGGCGCATCTCGGTAACTTCGCGTGGGGTCCAAGATTATAATATTCAGGAATATTCGTACACCGCCATTAGATACGGCGTACCTTCAATCTTCATGCGGCGCATGTTCTTCAGTATCTTGGATTATCTTGGTGAAGTCTTGAGATTGATACGCCGCATATCTGGATTGTCATGCGGCGTATCTTTATACGTTGACCAAGGTTTCATATAAGGCGCATGGGATAAATCCATGCGACGTATGCTTCAAATTCAGGCAATGGTCTTCATAATCATCCAAGTCTTGATGTACGACGTATCTGTCTAGAATGATACGGCGTATCTTCCTTCAGTTCAGTAGACTTTTTGCTCCAATTTTCGTCCAAAATAGCTAACTTTCACCAAATGCTTGTTTATAACTGAGAATTACAAAAGTAAACGATTAAGTATCAATTCTCATATAAAATAATATAAAAAAAGTCATAAACATGGGATAAATGATGTCAATAAAATGTACTTATTTAATATCATCATATGGCATCAGATTTGAGTGAATAAAAAAATTAGTAAATATTGACATAAGATCTATAATTTTATGTTTTACAATTTTTCTAATTAGAATTTAATATTGGTCAAATTTATGGTAAAAAACGCAATAAAACACAATCTGTACACTTTTTTAAAAAACATTAACTATTAAAAACATCATTTTTTGAGTCTTACATTAATAAAATGATTAATGATGCGTTGTGGGACAAAAATTAGTGCATTTAGCTCAATTTTAACACTAAAAATCTAAGCTAGACATTTTATCAAACACCTTGTGTGCAACACATATGAGTAAAACACCATTTTAACGTGTGATATCTTACTCATATGACATCAGATTTGAGTGATTCAAAAACCTGTGTAAAGAGTGAACAAAAATCTATAACTTTCATGTTTTACGTTTTTCACGATTCGACATTTATGAGGGTAAAAAATAGGGCCGAAAATGTCAAAAAAAAATCAAGAAAATTAAGGACCATTTGATAAGTAAAAAAAAAAAAGTTCGAAATATTTAACAAGATTTATACCAACTTAAAGAGGATTAAATTTTAAAAATTATGGTGAAATCAGTTTTTCGTAAAAATTTGTCGTTTGAAAGTTATTTGCATTTGAAATTTGGGGTGGAATTAAAAAAAGGGTCAAATGACCAAAATACCCTCTAACCAAAAATATTAAAGGAAAAAGGGAGGGAGTGGGTGGGGGACACATGGCACTAGCTTATTGGCTTTCTAGGCTTTTTAAATTTTTTCCCTTTTCAAGGAATCGCAACTCTAAAGTACAAAAGTACTTATGGAATATGATTCAGAATATGCTCTTTACTTTTGTCTTCTTTGACTTTCTTGTGTATGTAGCTTGTATTCCCAAGAAAGTTCTGTAGGACCTATGATCAATCCTTATCACACACACTAATCACATAGCATTAATAAAATGATTAATGATGCGTTGTGAGACAAAAATTAGTGCATTTAGCTCAATTATAACACTAAAAATCTAAGCTAGACATTTTATCAAACACCTTGTGTGCAACACATATGAGTAAAACACCATTTTAACGTGTGATATCTTACTCATATGACATCGGATTTGAGTGATTCAAAAACCTGTGTAACGAGTGAACAAAAATCTATAACTTTCATGTTTTACGTTTTTCACGATTCGACATTTATGAGGGTAAAAAATAGATCTAGAGAGAGAGTAGAGAGAAAAAGTATTTCATTCAATAAGCACACACTATATTACAGTAGCCTCAAGCACCCTAAGAATACCAACCTCCCAAATGAGGGTGGGAGGTTCTATTTATAGTTTTTTGATATGGATGGGCTTGGGCTTGTGATGGACTTTTACATGGACTCTTTGATACACAATATTTAGTCTATTAGTTTAGGTCCAAGCCCATAGACTACTTTTACTTAATTAAATACAACGACACGTTACAAAATATAAAACGTAAATGACCATCACTTTTATAAATCCTAACAATCTCCCCCTAAGGGATGGTCATTCAAATGATGCTCCATGTGAGATGGTCTTTCGTCTTCAATGTCTTTGAGCTTTGAGTGTCGTTGTATAGCAGTCTTTGTTTCATCATTCCTTCATGCTATGTGATCTTCAAAGAATCGACTTTGAGGTTGTTCTTGCCTTGATCAACATCTTCATGTGATGATGCGTCGTGACCTCCAACATACTCATACATCTTGGACATTATACTTATGCTAACAATCTCCCCATAATCTTTCATCATATGAACTTGTTCTCGACATCTTGATTAGCTTCTTGACTTTGTCTTTTCACTTTGTCTTTAACTTGATCTTCTTGTCTTGAACTTTTACACTTGAGCTTTGTTGGAGATGTTCTTCATAAGTATGAGTATGCTGAGGTGAAGATGAATGATGTATGTGGTGATGGTTAATGGATGTTTATAGGTAGCTGCATAAAACCGTTAGTAATAATCATCCAGCGCTTACAGGTTGGGACTTTGAGATTGTCAACAGCATAGTGTGAAGACTTTCTCTAATCCTTCCCTAGGCCGTTCTGAACCGGATACCCCCAAGAGGGCTTACACGGACACACCGAAGTGCACCTACGATTCAGTGAGTCGCTAGAGATCACCCCATGACTGTAGACCGTTTGAAGCATAGTAACCATCATGATATAAAATGGCAAGATCCTTGGATCTCATTAAGACTCTTACAACTTGTGTTCTTTTTGGCGAACACAAGTGTATTATATTGGAAGTGTTCCTAAGAGATCTTTTGGTGAATCTCATGGCTCTAGACTCTATAATGTGCGTTTTGGTTTTTAGTCGTCGGAGGCGTGGAGCAGAGTGCCACCTTTTCAATATCAACACATCTCGGAATGAGAGGCCGATAGATTATGCAGTGTTCTCCGTGAGAATGAAACAAATATCTTTTGAGAGATATCTGAGTGGCTAGAAGGGGTGGTGCAGCGCGTCACTAGGTCCATGACGTCTTGTCTTCAATATCAGTATCACCTTTAGTGAATACCGATAGCAGATGTATTGGCCCGGTTTCTGCCTTAAGTTTTCATGGAGGGCTATTTCTTTTCACCCTTTCATTCAACTTTTCTTTTTAATTCTTCAACCCCTTCTTTCCCTTTCTCATTTACTCCTTTTTCAATCATACCTAAGGACTTTTAATTCTAATCTATTGGATTTGTCCTTGGGTAGATCCCTCCGGCTCTGGCGGATCATAGGACGGTTTTTCCTAACCTTAGTCACCTTATAACTCCATGACTATCCTAGATTTGCCATAAAACCTTTTGAAAATCTCTCAAAGTGTTTATGAATAAACACATTTAGTTAGCACTTTGAGAGTTTTATATTTTTGAAATACTCCCCCTTCACATGTGCTCATGCATTTTTAACTAAAATTGCACATGTTGGGTAGAGTTCGCACATTTTGAATTGATCGACTTTCAATGAACATGACCTTCGCGAGACACGCTTACATCACTAGTTAGACTAGCTTGAAATTATTACCCGTCCCGGTCATATTCAATGATCATCTCTCGAATTGGTACATTCTACTCAGACAAGTCCTTTGCATAGGTTTTGATATTTTTAAACTTTGGAGCGAATGGGGAGTAAATATTTGAAAATCTTAAGCAAAATTTTTGAAAAGTTTTGAAAAACCTTTTGATAAATTTTGAATAAAATTTTGCTTAAGATTAAGAAGTTTGAATAAACGTTTCATGAAAACTTCTTTTCTTGTTCGGATTGTTGTAATAAAATGTACAACAGGGTCCTTTCTTTGAAAAACGGGTTATGCACTGTTATGTGTGCACAAGCCATAATGGTTAAGCGCGGGTTGTAAGCTGAAATACTTACAAGCCATTGAGATTTTTAGGATAAGTGCTCGAAAAGTTTTTGATTAAGCACTTTCCTTTCTTGAAAGCACGGGTCCAGAACTGATGTGTTCAGAAGCCATTGGGTTAAGCGCGGGTTTCGTACTGAAATGCACGAAAGCCATAATGGTTTTTAGGATTAGACAACAACCTTGGGAACCCATTTAAGCACGGCGCCAACGGGTTTACCATATTTTGAAATCCATTTGTAAGCTGTGTCAATCCGATTCAAAGAAGTTGAATTCCAACGAGGACTGAAAACCGGTGTTTCATTTTGAAATAGCACTCGTGGAATCAACAGTGATTTAAAACTCTTTTTCTTGTGAAAGTTGTTTGAGAAACCCGGTGTCTCTCTTGGAGTTTTAAAACATGAAGAAGAAGTTTTCCATCCATTTTTGAAACCCGGTGTTTCATTTCGAAAATTCATTTTTGAGATGAATGGAAACCTTCCCAAATTTGGAATTTTCAAAGCAGAGTCATTCTTATGTTGCAGCGAAAGCATTTTTGATATTGAATATTTGAAATATTTTGAACGACTTTGCTTTGGTCTCCACACTTGCTTTACTGGTGTAAAACGAGAGTGTGGAGTTTGAAAAGCTTGATTCTTTCCATTTGAAGTATTTGACCTTGAAAGCTTTTGAGGAGTGAGTGTTTCAGAAAAACTTGATTTCTTCGAAAACTTCCTTCCTTTTTGCAAAGAGTATGTTGTAAACTGGGAAACCTTTTTCGAAAATGGTTTTGAAGATTCACCCGTGTAAACCTTCTTTGAAACACTCACTTCTGGTGTTGAAAGATTTGAAATATAAGCTTTTCCTTTTGATTGGTTAAGAGACTCAAACTTAACTCTTAAAGCATTGTATGAAGTTCTCAAATCACTGTATTCCTTTTGAACTTGATCTTGAGATGCCAATTTAGATTCCAAAGAGGCAATTTGTTTCAAAAATTGATCTTTTTCAGCTTTTGAATCATCCGTTTTACGAGCCAATTTCCGTTCGAACTCAATATTTTCTTTTTCAAGTCTTTCAAAATATTTTTCGAATTTGGTTGTTTTGTTGAAAAGATCAGTTTTGGCATCCTCAAAATCGTTTGTTTGTTGAGCTAAAAGCGTTTCAAGCTCAATCACTTTCTTTTGAAGCACATTATTTTCATTTTCCTTTTCCTTTTCAAAATCTGTGGTATTAGACTCAAATAGGGGATTTGGAAAGGAAACTTTTGTGATTTGAGACTCACCCTTTTTCCTCTTCATTGATTCAATCTTTTGCAAAACCTTTTCAAACTTTTTGTCAGCGAATTCAGACAATTGAGACTTCAAAACATCAGTCTCTTTTTGTTTCGTGATTGATTTTTGAGTCTGAACCCGTGAACGTTTGATGGAATCAAACAGGTTTTTGTAAGTCTGTTTCAAATGCTCATTTTCTTTTTGTAATGATGCCACAGCATGTTCCAATACAATGTTTTTTGTATCAAGTTCATCCAAATCAAACTTGATTTTGGCATCATCACAATTTTCTTCAAAAATCTTTTCCTTTTCTTTAAGCACTGTTGTCAAAGAGTTTTCAGAAGATGCTTTTTGTTCCTGCTGTTTGAGTTGGAAATAAATACTTTGTGCTTCAAGTTTTGTTAAATCTTTCTCAAACTGAGCAGTTCTTTTTGACAATTCTTCTTTGACTTCAGCCGCTTCTTTTGAAAGTTCCGTGATTTTTGTTTTCAGACAAAGATTTTCAGATTTCAAAGAAGATGTTTGTACAAAATCCACATTCTCATACACATTGCTGACAGACACAGACTTGAACGACTCAATTTGATTTATGAAAAATTCGTTTTGGATATCAAGATTTAAGCATTTTTCATCAAATTCGTCTTCAAGTGAATGGACGTACTTTAAATCTTCTCTCATTTCAGTGACAAGGAATTTTTCAAAGTATTCAAAACTTGAGTTGATATTTTTCACAAGAGGTTCAATCTCATCTTTTAAAAACTTACAGACTTCCCTTTTTAGCCAAGTATCTGATGACATGAGACGATTGTAGTCACTATTGGTGTATTGCTGTTTCGACCAAATGACCTTTAACGTGTGCTCAATGTGATTTTTAAGATTACAAAATTGTTTCCTTGCTTTACTTTGCCATAAATTAGCATCATAAGTAGCAAGTTGAGCTTCTTTGAAAAATATTTTCACATTTGTGTCTTTTCTTTTCAAAGGTGCTTTTGGTATTTTTGACAATTGTATACAACCATACACAAAGCCTTGGTACGAGAGTGGGCTTTTTCTTTGTTTGACTTTTAAGCGTTTTTCCTTTTCCAAATTTTCATCCTCTTCTGAAATGAACAGAGCATCAGTCGGCAAAAATTTATGTTCCACCTGATCTGTATTTTCAAAACCAATTCTTGATTTTCCTTTATGAACTTTCTCAGCTTTAGGAATCATCATTTGAAGAGTTTGAGCACTTTGGTCTGTTTTGCGAAGTTTTTCTTCAAGATTGTTTGCACGTTTTAAAACCTCTTGATTTTCATTCTCAAGTTTTGAATTAACAATCTTAATATTTGACGTGGTTTCCTGAAGCATTGAGTATCTCATTTTTAATTCAACGTTCTCTTTTAAAAGCTCTTGGATCCTTGTGTTAGCGGGGCCCATATTTCTATCCAATTTTTGAATGGAAAGTTTTTCACGTGACAGGGCATCGCTACACTCAACTTGAAGTTCTTTATTTCGTTTTAAGATTGGTGTGAGAACATCTTCATTTAATTTTCGAGCTTGAGATTTCAGGTTTGAGATTTCAATGTTTTTGCTTTTTGTTATTTCTTTAAATTCCTCAAGCTCTTTGGATAATAAGACGTTGGTTTGCTTAGCTTTGCGATTGTCCTCTTTGCACTTTTCAAGTTCATTTTTGAAATTTTCGATTAATGAAGTAAAGAAAGCACGATCTTGTTCATAAGAAGATCCATCATGGGCAGGCTCTCCTCCATTAGGATCCATATCTGGAGTTGTGGGAGTGATATTACTATCAAACCGTTCAACCACATATGTGTCACTTATGGACTCAGGATGCGCAGGATGTGTCTTGTCATGAGCAAACACATTATCGAACACAACAACATTATCATTATCGTTTGAATGTTGTACCGTAGCCAATGTCACTTTGTCAGGTGCAGGTCTGATCTAATCATCCTCAGTATCCCAAACAACTTCATTTCTGTGTGTACCATCAGCATCCGAATCATTCCTTGGAGTGCTGCTTTCAACATGCTGTTCTGAAGATGTGTCTCTTTCCGTGAAAACCAAGCTAGCATCTGTTGTTGTTCCCGCATTGACCGTGTGTTCCTCTTTGTCTGCCTCTTTCTCATTTCCCTCTGCTTCCTTTAGTAGCCGTTCTCTTTCAGTTTGCTCTCTTTCCCGTTTCTGCTTCTCCATTTCGTTTCTTTCCCGTTCATCCATTTTCTTCTTTTCCAGCATTTCTCTCAGATGAAGTGATCTTGAAGTAAGCACCAATTCCAGTGTGTTCATTAGTATAAGCAACTGATTTCTGAACAATTCAGCTTCCTTGTATCGAATGATGCATTCACTCCATATGTGGCTTGTTGATTCATAATCTGGAGACCTTTTTATCGCTCTGAAATCTAAGTCAAGAAACCATTTAAACTGCGTCTTGAGCGCTTGATATGCTTCTTTGCATTCACTTCCTTGTTCAATTTGGTTCTCTATGTGAAACAAGTTATGTAGGAGTGTCCTTCTAAAGGTTGAATAATCCATTTCAGATCCGAAGAGTTTTGCAAAAACTCGACGAAATGGATATGGATTCCCTAATGGTAACCTTGCTTCTGAGATTGCCGCACATTGACTCTTAACTGATTTAAAGTGTGCTAGACAATTTTCCTTTGAGTGAATAGCGTATGGCACAATTTGAGGCATCTTTACCGCTTGAGAACTTGATTCCATTCAATTTCGGTATGTGATAAGGTTGATGTTGGATCGATGCAAAGATCTAGGAGTTGTTATTGATGTTGGTTTAAGGTTCACGAGTTGAGTTTGGTTTAAGTCCCTTATCGTTGTCCTTGAATAGTCGTTGAGAAAAAGTTGATAACCCAAAGATTATATATTAGTGACTCAAAAGCAAACACTTCAAAACTTAAACCAAGTCATGCACATGCAAACTCAAATCAAAACACGTCAAAAGCAATAAAGATTTGTTACACACGTCTCAAAAGCACGTGATATTAAATATATGATATTAATACACACGTCAAAAGCTATGGAAAACATTTCACATGCAAAACACGTATCTTTAACACCACATGCAAACACATGACAAAAGCAAAAGTTGATATAATCTCTATATAATAATGCAACTTCAGTATCTCAATATAAGACAACTATCAACTTCAAAAGAACACAAACTCAATCAAACTCACATATAAAGAAACTCAACAATGGAGAAGTTGCTCGACTAAGTTTCTGGTTCGACTAGAGTAAGCTGTTCAATCAAAGATGCTTCGACTAGAGCCTTGTTCGACTAGATCAAATGGTTCGACTAGGTGCTTTGACTAGTCTTGGCTCGACTAGAGTGTGGTTCGACTAAATTTGCTTTGGTTCGACTATGTTAAGTTAAAATGGTTCGACTAAGTTTGCTTCGACTAGACTTTGGTTCGACTAGGTTCTCGTTCGACTATATTAAATTTGGTTCGATTATGTTACTTGGTTCGACTAGAAATCTGGTTCGATTAAATAACTTGTTCGATCACCCTACTCGTTCGATTATCTTACTCGTTCGACTAGAAAGTTGGTTCGATGAAAGTTGTTCGATCAAGGTGAATACTAGTCTAGCTCGACTAATGTATGTTGGTTCGATCAAGTTGTTGCTTCGATGAATTTTCTGGTTCGACCAAATGAGTCGTTCGACTATGAGAGTCGTTCAATGAAGTTGGTTCGATGAAGTTCTTGTTCGACAAGAGTACTCGTTCGACTAACTGGTTCCTTCGATCAAGTTTTTGTTCCTTCGATCAGTTGGTTCGATCTGGGTGTTCCTTCAATCAAATGGTTCCTTCGATCAGATGGTTCGATCAGAGTGTTCCTTCGATCAACTGGTTCAATTAAAGTATTCCTTCAATTAACTGGTTCGATCAAGTTACTCGTTCGATCAAAGATGCTCGTTCGATCAACAAGTTCATTCGATCAATTGGAAGAGTAAGTCTAACTCGACTACCCTTTTCTCGTTCAATGAAAGCTCCTTCGATCAAGTTGCTGCTTCGACTGAATGCTCCTTCGATTACTCTGCTCGTTCGACTAGTAGTTCGATGAACTGAGATGCTCGACTGTAGTCTAGCTCGACTATAGTTGTTCGATGAAGTAGCTTCAATGAGATGAAGTTGGTTCGATCACAAATTTGCTCGTTCGAGTAAGTGCTCGTTCGACTATATTGCTCGTTCGATGAATATTGCTCGTTTGATGAATATTGCTCGTTCGATGATTGCCGTTCGATCAATAAAGTTGCTTCTGGTTCGATCACTTTGTTGAAATGATGAAAGTTGGTTCGACTACTTTGTTGTATTGATGAAAGGTGGATCGATGAAACAGTAGAGATAAAGACAACTAACCTAATAAACTATAATGAACAGTAACGTGACAAAAAAAATTCTGGTAACAGTAACGTGATATTAAACCCTATAAATTTCCTAGATCAATGTTTGGCTCTTGATACCACTTGTAGGACCTATGATCAATCCTTATCACACACACTAATCAACAGTAAAGCACATAAGATAGATCTAGAGAGAGAGTAGAGAGAAAAAGTATTTCATTCAATAAGCACACACTATATTACAATAGCCTCAAGCACCCTAAGAATACCAACCTCCCAAATGAGGGTGGGAGGTTCTATTTATAGTTTTTTGATATGGATGGGCTTGGGCTTGTGATGGACTTTTACATGGACTCTTTGATACACAATATTTAGTCTATTAGTTTAGGTCCAAGCCCATAGACTACTTTTACTTAATTAAATACAACGACACGTTACAAAATATAAAACGTAAATGACCATCACTTTTATAAATCCTAACAAGTTCCCGCCCATATTTCGTAATTATTTCTTCAGAGATAAGTTTTCAGTGTCAGTGAGATATTTGTTAGTTCTCATGACTCTGGTATTGCTCAGGTACGTTACTCACTGACACCGCATCAGTGAGTAAGTTGCATCTTCAGTTGGTCTTTGACATCTTTGAAGCATGCTTTTTGAGCTACTCCCTGATTTAACAGAGAGTGTGTGAGCTCACTGACTTTATCAGTGAGTGACGAGGGCTATTTTATGATCAAATACTTGTGATGGATATTTGGAATAAATTTAGACCCAACAGAGTGAAAGATGAACCTTCTTGGTCCACTCAATACATTGGCACAGGAGGTTTGGTTGGTCATCATTAAGGGTGAGTGTTCCCAAACAACTAAAGCCTTTCTAGAGAGGGAAATGTAGGTTGTTTGGCAGAGCCCCCCAATGGATGGGTTATGGGTTCCTAGTGAAGCCACACACCATTCTGTCTTAGCTATTGTGGATGCTGGTTGAATGGCTTTGATGGGGAGGTGATGTGGAAATGTAGCTAGATGGTAGGTGCTTTTATAAGTGAATGCGGAATCAAGGCTGGCATGGTTCATGTTATAGTGCAGCTTTGATTAGTTGGGTATAAGTCTGAGTTGTCAGATATATGGACTAGTTTGTCTGATATCGGTTAGAAGACTGTCTTTATGATCTGATATTGGATAGAATAGAATGTATTATGTGTTTCCTTTGTATTTCACTGGGTGTAAAATGTTCACTCCAGTTTTATGAGAATTGTATTGTAATTTGTCATTGTTGATATTAATATAAACATTCACCGTTTGCACCAAAAACAATGTGAAGGTTTAGAACAAAAAAAAATTATTTCTTTGATCAACCGTCAAGTTTTAAATTTGTTTGTTCATACCTTGAGTGATTTACATCGGAATGAAAATCTACGACTGTGTTGAAGCATACTTGAGATGTCGAGAGATGTTGATGTACGTATGCATTGATGATTTGTGTTTACGAGTAACTTGCGCATTTTACGTTATGCATTACAACAAGTTATATGTTTGTCATTATTAAAACCGAAGAAACCGTTTAGTTTAAATATCGTAATATTTGCACTAATAGACCTTGAAATAACATAATGATTAGAAACCACTTTAACATGGGGAGATACAAGGCTCTTCACAAATATAGGGGAACTAATATAGTCCGCAGTTCTGGAGAAACATATACCCTCCTCTTCACGTAAGCACCAACTATTGAACGGAATAAAATTTTCTTTGAGTGTGTGGTCTGTAATACTTGAGTGTGTGTGCCGCATCGTATTTTCTCATCTCAAAATCATCTGGAAGTAGTTCCCAAGAGTCTTTATCATTGTAGTTTTTCATTACCCATCTCTGATATGGGAAGTTGTCATGATATGTGCATAGACATTCATTGAAAATCGCTACATAGCTAAAATAATTACACATATATCTCGAGTCATTTGGTTGGGGGATTTCTCTAAATTCCTCTCGAGATAAATCAAAAGAAAGAAGTGCTATCTGCTGGTTATTAACATCTTTTATAAACCAGTGAAGCGCTCCATTCCATAAGACACCAAAACGACTACTAGCAATTTAAACTTCACTTGTCTAATAACTTTCCAACTATTCAATTTCAATGATAAAACTTGAAAAAGTGTCCCAGCATTACCCATCTTGATCCCCATAACAACCTTGTAATCATCTGCTGGCGAATCATGGCCAAAGCCCCAATATAAAAACTCCCTATCCATGCTTATGTTGGGAAACTCGGGGGGCGGTTGGAGTTTTTTAACCTCCCTATTGGAAGGATTGGTTACTAAAACTTGAGTATCTACCGGAGAAACGCATACAAGGCCATTGGAAGAACCAACAATTTGCCAAGAATTACAGATATATGTTGTATCACCAGGCCACGTCCTATGACATGGCATAATGGTTCTTCTATGTCCAAGTTCATGGTTGTTGTGATCTCTATTGCAAGTATATTCTAGATGAGTTTGAACAAAACTAGAACCAGAGATAAAAGAAATCCATGACCTACAAACGCTTTTGCATCGAATGAGATCTTGAACATCCAAACTGATTAGTATATCTTCAACCAAATCAAATACAAGCTCTGACATTATTCAAACCTAAGAGGCAGGGACATACATCGAGTTTTCACATATATCTTTACTAGTTCATTGACCTGTGAAATTCACGGGATTAAATGGAGAACCGTTAAATAGTAGTTTTGAATTTGTTATGAAAAGAAATATGTTTATAGAAGAGAACAATTTTTGATATTATGTGAATAAATGATATGTTAGTAAGACGTATGAATAGAACATATTCATGCTACGTAAAAATAAAATAAATTCTATAAACGATATAAAAGGCATCTAATGTTTTTGCTAATTAAGTTTGAGAATATTTCTTGTAGAAAATGAGTAAAAATAAGATAGCAACAAAATAAATAAAATATGTAACAACAAACACAAATAACATTTCATCGCATTTAAAAAAAAATTGATTAAAAAAAAAAAAAAAAAAAAATTTTTAAAAAAAAAAAAAAAAAAAAAAAAAAAACTTTTTAAATTAACACTTATAAAATATGAGAAATATGTTGCGAAAAATGTGAAAAAAAATGAAATAAGTTAAGTCTTATTTTGTTTTACATTGAACAGATAAATGATCAATTGTTAAGAATATTTAAGTAAATAATATGTTAGATCGATAGTTAACAATATGTACACTTTTCATATAGCATTGTATGCTTTACCAAAAACCCATATCAATAAACGCATGGTTCTTATACCTCACATATCCCAAAAACACAACACATCATACTAAACCAACCATTTTCTTTCTTGTTCTTGGTTAAAATAAGCACAATCCTTTCAAAATCTAAGAATTTTAATCCACTGCAATCTCGATATTGCTTCGTGCGTTGATGCTACACGGGATTGGAAACTTGTGTAATTTCTATTAACTGAATAATGAGTTTGGGTACAATATAAATAATGCTAAATAACCAAACGGGCTTGACTTAATACAAACAATGCTAATACTAAATATTAGTACAAGGGAACAAAAGTTTTGCTAAATATAATTATAATGTGAACGAATCATGGAAACTGACAAGATGACGTAAAAAGCTTAGAAAACTATTGTCAAATCGAATATTTAAAAGTGTTAGGATTTGTTGATGGTCTTATACTAATTTGTTGATGTTCTTATACTAATTTGTTGCATTGGGGAAACACACTTTTTTTTAGTCATATCGAGAAAGTTTATATGAAGGTCGATTTTTAATTTCAGACAGTGATACGGTATTATCCTAGTTGCTAAAAATGATTATGAGGTAGAGAACGCATATTGTTAAGCAACAATAAACTTCGAATATGAATCTTGAACTCAACATAGAAGCTGAACTCCACACAGCATTTTGCCACTTCCATTTTCATGTATTTGTAAAACAAACATAAATGGCCAAACAATCCATAGAAACAAGTAATAACCTAAGTTGAACTCCACACACCTTTTTAGTTTTACCATTCCATTTTCGTTAGGGATTTTGAATCATTCATATAGTTTCGTTACATCATCGAGACTTGAACCACAACTGAAAATGAAATAGAAATGTCTCATATTAAAATTAAGGGTTAATTAATTGAAACTGTGTCTAACTATTTCTTTTTCTTTGTCATGTATCCATCTATTCTTTTTCTAGATACATTTATCTTATTAATAATACTATAAGATTAGGCCCTCTAATTTATTGTGGAGGCGTCAAGATTGCATAGAGTACAAGTTACCTAATGCTCGGAATTAAATACAGAAAATAGAGTTTCATTATGCGGAGGCTTCATGCGTAAGTACCTTGATTTAATGTTCATGCTTAAGTGGTAAGTACATATGAGCTATATTTAGTGTTTCAAATGTAAATGATTGAAACCATACGAAGTGTTGCTAGCCTTTATTTTCATTTAATCATTTGCTCCTTTCATTTGCCTTCAAATAAATGTACAAACCCTTGAACCACCATCATTGAATACTATAAATAACACCATTTGGTCTTTGTTACTGATGTGTGTGTGTGTGTGTGAAACTTTAATTTGTGTGTAGTTTGATGATTTTTTATGAATCACACGTTTGTTGTTAGTTTATTATTGTTTGTGTGAAAATTCAGTGCAATACCAACTAACCAATTTCCTTTTGATCTATACTTTTTGTTTCTAGGCACATGATGAGAATGAAATGGATCGCATGCTAGCAATTGATGGAATTGAACTCATTGGCATCAATAACCGTAACCTTGGTATGTACCCCATCTGTTTTTATGGCTCAAGATCTGTGAATTAACAAGCTTGCTAATTAGATAAATAGTTTTGAAATAGATATTGACATGATCATATTTTTCAGTCAATAGTTTTTTCCATATTTTTTCTTATAGTGTGATAAAGTTCTTTTTGGTGTAGCTTCTCACCTATGGAATTGAATTTAGTTGGTTAATGTAAAATTTCTCCGTCCAATGAAAGTGTACTATCCATATTAATGTTACGTGCAATGGTTCATGTAGAAATATTGACTTGATTAACGCAAGGGGGTATACGTGCAAAGGTAAGCAAATGGTTAACTTGCTTGCATGTGAAGTCGGTTGATAGTCCAGCTTTGAAGTTTATGGATGACAAATGGATGTGTTGTTGCCTGAGAAGGAACCGAGGGTTAGATCTGCTAACCTATTTTAAAATTTTGGGTTGGTTAGTAGTTTATTAATGTTATTCTTGCAGGTATTGATAAGTGGTTAGTGACGCTAACGGGGTATATCAAGATGTTGATAACAAAACAAAGTGGAAGATGGAGACGGAGTGGATAATATCTCCACATTTATGAAAGAACTGTCAAAAAATTAGGCATGCAAGATAATGAAAATCATATGTAAACAAGGTTTATAATTAGTGTGACAAAGCTTTGATGAATATTAATGGTGGCTTGAATCTTGCTTTTATTTTATTTTTCCTTCTACTTAAGCAGTTTAAGAGGTTGCAATGTATCCACCCCATGACATTAGAAATAATACAAAATCAAAGTTGAATTGATGGAAAGTATAACTAGACAAAATTAATATTTTGAGAATTTATTTTAATCTACGTTATTTTATAGGGATTTGAGGGTCTCTTTACCAATGGTTACTATATGGTATTAATTGAAGTTCACAAATTATTTGTTTTAATTTTGATCTTACAAATATGTATAAAATTTGATGTTGTTATTAATGAAAAGATGAGTTTTGGAATGTTTGTAGGGACATGAAAGTGAGAATGTGTCGTAATTAGTGGGAAGGGGTAATCTTAGGCTCCATTTTTTGTATCGAATTCATTTTAATGTGGAGTAATCAAGATACTCAAGATGGAGTCCCATTGCATATAGTACAAGATAGCTAATACTCGAAATTCAATGCAACCTCATAATAACTATACAATCATGTAAGGAGATGAAGTGCAAGGGTTGCCCGAATTGATCACATGGCATTTAGTATAGAATTAAAGTCGGCTAGATGAAGTGCAAGGGTTGCGAAAGGTTGCAAGAATAATTAATGATATAACCTAATTCATGCCTATATAAACCGGCCAAAATCACATTTAGTATGTACAGATTCACACATCTTTTAGATCTTTGATTGTTGGTAGCGGTATGTAAATTCTCTTTTGCAACATTTAGGACATGATTCACACATCTTTTAGATCTTTGTAATTAACCCGGCCTTCTTTTTTTCTTAATTTAGTTATCATACGCAGGTACCATGCAACTCACACAAGATAATGCATGCTCAGATAAATGGAACCAAAGACTGGGATACCAACTATTTTCTTTGTTTCATACATATTTAGGTGATCGTTATAGATAAGCATATATATAGATATATGTATTATGTTAATGCATTTTCATATACAAGTAATTTATGTGCGTTTTCTATTGATGTAGCTCACATGTGCGAATTGATTCAAGAAAATGTACACGAGCATGTATGTAAAGCAACATTTAAATGGTTAAATGATACTTTTTAGTGTGATTAGTTTATGTAAGTAGTTGCTTTCGAATGCTTTTTGAGAAATATTAGAATGAATTTATTGTGTGCAATTGAATTATTATTGAAAAGAAGAAGGTTCGCGCATCGCAAAGTGTTTTCTTTTTCTATATGTAGAATCATTAGTAAGAAACCAATATTGACGCCCATTAAATGAGTTTGCCATAATAGCAAAATACAACATATTAAAAATATCACATTGAGTAACAAATAGAAAGGAAAAAATACATAATTTTGACTTAAAGCCATTTGTAAATTATAATATCAAATAAAAAAGTTGAGTTTTAAACATAAGCAAAAGTTCAAACTTTTATCGAAAAACAAAACCAGTGCATTTAATGTGAAGTATATACAACATCAAGATGGAAGTGCAAGACTTGCCGGAATTGATCACATGATATTTAGTAATTAGTAGAGAATTAAAAGTTGGTTATTGATTGAGATGAAGTTGAAAAGGTTGCAAGAATAATTGATAATTTAACCTAATGCAATATATATAGATATATGTATTATGTTAATGCATTTTCATATACAAGTAATTTATGTGTGTTTTCTATTGATGTAGCTCACATGTGTGAATTGATTCAAGAAAATATGCACGAGCATATATGTAAAGCAACATTTAAATGGTTAAATGATATTTTTTAGCGTGATTAGTATATGTAAGCATGCAACTTGAATAATGAATATAAAAAGAAAAGTACATAATTTTTGCTCGAACCCATTTGTAAATTAAAAAAATTAAGTTTAAGACATAATAGTGGAGTCCAAAAGGTTTTAGGAATTATTAATAGTGTATTAATTAATATTCATTTGGTTAGCTATTTGGAATTGAGTTTATTGATAAAATTTATTAATATTAGTTAGACTTCAATGTTAATTTCCAATGAAATTAGTTGTACAATAAAATGAGATGAAGCTAACTTTAGTTTTTAATCATAAACTTTATAAATAAATACTAATATGTTATAAAAATATTAAATATAAAAATCACCAAACAACTAATGGCATACTTACAACAGATGTAATACAATCATAACTTACGAACCTAATAAAAAAAATAATTAACGCAAATTACACTATAACAAATAAGAAAAAGCCAGTGTGCTTCGTATTACCATGCAAAAATCATATAATGCAAAATTATTGTTGGGTTACGTAATAGGCCAAAACAATCAAAGGAAATTACATCAAGCGTATGACAATTTAATAACGACAACCCCATTTAGAAAATATAAAGACCAAAAAACCAAAACAATATCAACCATTTTTATATTTTTAAACAACAAAATAAAAATGTTTCATACAACATACTAAACTAAAAATACAAATTCACTCGACAATACACAAAAACAATATGCGCAATTAACAATTAGATTAAAAGCCTGTGCGTAGCACGGGTTCTGCATGCCTCGTTTAGCTTATTAATGATATTTTTTAGAGTATTAAATGCTGACATCGACGTATGCAACTTTTTAAGTGATTGCATACGTGAGTCCCGTGTCATCGTTAATATCAACAAAGAAATTGTAAAACTTTATGTTGTACTTTGTGTTCTATGTTAGGTACAACCCAAACCTCCAGTTGGTGAATGTTAACAGAAACACGAGTGTATATCAAACTTACATATAGATTTACGTCGCTTTAGCTTGCACAATTCTTTAATGTGTGGTAAAAAGTTTGAGACTTCATTTCAAAGGAGAAGTCGACATAATTTGGATTTTTGATGACGATTTATTTAGGTGACTCTGGTAGACGCTATAAAATAAATGAATGGGTTGAAAGTTGCCTAAAGTGTATTTATATTTTTATAATGCATAAAACATATATCATTACATTTTTAAATGCTATACTATTATTAAGTTAATTCATTTTTGTGATCATAATTGGCGTGCTGATTATTTATTAACTACGAACAATGTTTGAAGCAAGCCCGACGAGACCCATACAAAGTACTTACCATTTTAGCCCGCTACCCAACCCAACCATGTGATACAATATTGGCAACACCCATCTAAAACGTGCATAAAAAGTTTTAAACAAATTTACTACGGAGTACTTGTCAAGGCTACATAGAACCAAATATGTCGACTCAATCTACCAAAATTCAGCACCCAATGCCACCAATCTCTTAACTTTCGGCATAGAACAGTAACCCAAGTGTTTTATTCTAACGCCATCCAGTCAACAAGAGGTACTGCCTAAATGGAAATACATCAAGGGAAATAATAGCGATGACGAGTATTGTTGCAACTGCAATGCAGTGCAATGATATGGTAAACATGTCAAATTAACCAACTGAAAATCGAAACTTATACATGAGCCTCAGCTCACATTCAACCAAAGCATAAAAGATATTTGACCTCTAGTGATTCAAAAAGTAAAACTAAACTTGATTAAAAGTAGACGGGCTTAAATGGGTCGGAAGTGACCCGTGATGTTTTTCAATGCTTTTAACCTCCTAAGCTGTATTAAGAAAAAATTGACTAGTATTATACCGTAGTCATACACTCATATCTAACACATATTTCAAAATATCAAGAAAAAGAGGATAAGACCATTGCTAATGGTAACTACAACTCCACCCAAGCAACCCGTCACCTCAGCGCCATTTAAGCTTTCTCTCTCCACAACTCCACCCCAACCATAACTAACTAGTGGTAAAAACAAAAATTGGTTTGAAATAGCCAAACGGTCAAAAATTAAAGAGAACATAGTGCAATTGTTTCGATCGGCTAGGCAACCGAAACATTTGAAAAGTCACCTAGCAACGCATCGGATGGGAGGAAGCTAGTGAGGGCAACGCGTTGGAAAGTTGGGTTTTGGTCATTGGGCAACGCCCATTAGCATTAGCCTAAAAGAATATGTGCAGGTCAACTCGACCGTTACCATTTTATCAGACCAAATTCTGTTAAATTGAAAAGATATTAACATGGATTTTTTCATTCTTTATTAAGTTTATGTTTTCATTGGAGTCCAGAAAAATATACAATTGATAAATCCTTCATATAGCAAAAAATTTCTTCTGTTGGCAGTTATTATAATATATTCTAAAACCCAACTTGGGTTACTGTAGCAACAGTACCCACGCAAGTTTCATGTTTGCCAATTTTAGCCCCCGAGGTTAGTGATCAATTGCGAAGTTAGTCCTTAACGACCGTTATCTAACAAACGTGGACTAAATTTGAAACGGAACAGTAACTTCAGGGGCTTTTTCTGTGCAAATAATAAACAAAAACAGTCCCTAAGGTTAACTTTGTTTTCACCGTTAGTCCCTAAGGACTAACTTTGCAAAGAACGCCACGTTAAGGGACTAAAAGCGAAAATCACGTTGCTACAGTACATAACAGTAGTTGCTACAGTAAAAATCAGTTTGTAATAGTGCATGTACTGTAGCTAAGGATTTTACGCTTTTAGTCCCTCGGTTTAGCTAAAAATTGCACCGTTAGTCCCCCGTTAGCGACCTTTTGCAAATTTAGTCCCTAAAAAAAAAATAAAAAAAAAATTGATCGTTCTATTTCGAATCCCGCAGCAACGCGCGGGTACACCGGCTCGTTCTATCTAAAGCTAGAACACCATCTAGCTCCTGCTTCAACAGAACCACAAAGATATTGAAAAACTACACATGACCAAAAGAACTAGTTATTGGAGTATTGGATTAATATACGAGTCTCGCCGACACATTTGCATTGGCATGGCTTATATACATTATATTTTATTATAAAGTGCGAAATACTAATATTATACGGAGTATGTTATTAGAGACAAACCTTTATATCATTGTGTTGCAACGTATATTCTAGAAGTGTTGAATGATAAAGTTAGTGCGCAAATCTTTTACTTTTATTTAGCCACCTAATATGACCATAACAATGACTTTATACCCACTAATCCATATTAACGCAGGCTGAAATCATTCTAATTAGTGCGCTTTAATTTTCTTACCAATCTCTGCTTGCAGCTTCTGAAATTTCACACTAAACCAAAAATGGCTGAACTGGTTCTTTCTGCCTTGCTCCCAGTCGTTTTTGAGAAGCTAACATCTGTAGCCGTGAACAAGATTACTCGCTCCAAAGGAATTCGTTCCGAGCTGAAGAAATGGGAGAGATCGTTATCCCATATCCGATCTTTGCTTAATGATGCTTCTCAGAAGGAGGTAACAGATGAATCTGTTAAACAGTGGCTGAATGGTCTCCAACATTTGGCTTATGACATAGACGATATTCTTGATGCTTTGGCAACAGACGCTATGCATCACGAGTTTACAAACGAGTCTGAAGGAATCAGTAGCAAGGTAAGAAAGCTCATTCCAACTTGTTGCACAAATTTCTCACTAAGTACTAGGATGGAGGGAAAGTTAAATAGTATTACCACCAGGTTACAAGAACTTATAGATGAAAAAAATAATCTTGGTTTGATTGTGAAAGATGGCGGGCAAAAAAGCAAGAATAGAAATTACCAGACCTCTTTGGTAGATGCACCTAGTATTGTTGGGCGTGAAGGTGATAAGAAGGAATTACTCCAGAAGCTGCTGAGTGATGAACCATGTAGTCAAAACTTTAGCATCGTGCCCATCGTTGGTATGGGTGGCATAGTAAAAACGACTTTAGCTAGACTTTTGTATGACGATCAGCAAGTGAAGGATCGCTTTGAGCTCAAGGCATGGGTTTGTGTCTCTGATGACTTTGACAGCTTCAATATAAGTAAAGTCATCTTTCAATCTATTATTGGGGAAAATAAGGAATTTGCAGATCTAAATTTGCTTCAAGCAGCTCTTAAAAATCAACTTACAGGGAAACGATTTCTCCTTGTTTTGGATGATATATGGAGCGAAAAGCTGGAAGACTGGGAAACATTAGCGGCCCCATTCTTAGAAGTGGCTCATGGAAGCAAAATAATCATCACAACTCGAAAGCAACATTTGCTTAATAAGTTGGGCTACGATCATCCATACGATCTGAAGAAGCTGTCACATGATGATGCTTTATCTTTATTTGCTCAATATGCTTTGGGTGTAAAGAACTTTGATTTACATCCGGTGCTGATACCACATGGTGAAGGCATCGTCAAAAAATGTGATGGCTTGCCTTTGGCTTTAAAAGCACTTGGAAGTTTACTCAGAACAAAAACAGATGAAGAAGATTGGAAGCAGCTGTTGCATAATGAGATATGGATGTTAGAAGACGGAGGCGGTATTGTTCTGGCGCTTAGACTAAGCTACCATGATCTTTCTGCACGTCTGAAGCAATTGTTTGCATACTGTAGCTTGATCCCCAAGGACTACGTGTTTGAGAAAGATGACTTGATTTTGTTGTGGATGGCGGAAGGGTTTTTGCACAACTCAGCAACAAATAAATCAATGGAACGCTTGGGTGAGGAATGTTTTCAAGAGCTATTGTCAAGGTCTTTTTTTCAGCATGTGCCTCATGAAGAATCGTTGTTTGTGATGCATGACCTCATGAATGATTTAGCCACATTTGTTGCAGGAGAATTTTTTGTGAGGTTAGACTTAGATGTGAAGAAGGATATTAGAAAGACATATTTCAAAAAGTTCCGTCATATGTCATTTGTTTGTGAGATATTTAATACTTACAACAAGTTTAAGGCATTTGAAAAAGCTAATAGTTTGAGAACGTTTTTATCTATGCCCAATGTGGTGAGAGGTGCTAGCTGGCAGGCATTCTACTTATCAAGTAAGATTCTGGTTGACACACTTCCCCAGCTACCATTGTTAAGGGTTCTAAGTTTGAGTAGATTGAAGATAGAGGAGGTACCGGAGTGTGTCGGCAATATGAAGCACTTGCGGTATCTTAACTTATCTCGAACTAGCATCACAAATTTGCCAGAAAATGTATGCAATCTTTATAACTTACATACATTGATTGTGTCCGGCTGTAGTAAGTTGACGAAGTTTCCCGAAAACCTCTTAAAGCTTCAAAATTTGCGGCATTTTGATATTCGGAATACACTGCTTTGGAATATGATGCCGCTAGGGATTAGCAAGATGAAAAGCCTACAAATTCTTTCCAACAAAGTAGTTGTTGTCGAAAACAACACCTTCTTTATATCTTGGCTTAGGAACTTAAAGAATCTCCAAGCGAAGATTTATATTGATGGGCTGCAGAAACTGCAAAGTGCAACGGATATACTGGAAGTGAACTTATCAGAAAAGAGGGTTAGTGAGTTACACATGGGATGGAGTGATGTGTTTGATGATTCTCGAAATGAAAAACTTGAAAAGGAAGTCCTCGATGCGCTCAAGCCTCATATTGACAACTTGAAAGATCTAAATATTGTGTCATATGGAGGTAAAGTATTTCCAAAGTGGATTGGGGATCCCTCATTTCATCAGTTGACTAGTGTTTCAATTCGGGGTGGTAGAAATTGTATGTTTCTACCACCACTTGGGCAACTGCCATCACTTAAGAAGTTGGTTATTCAAAATATGGCTGAGGTGAAAATTGTGGGCTCGGAGTTTCTTGGGGCAGGTATTGCATTTCCTACACTTGAAAGTTTAACATTTCAAGATATGAGTGGGTGGGAGGTATGGTCAACAAAGAGTGGTGTTGTAGGTGCAGTAGTGTTTCCATGCCTTAAAGAGCTTTTTATAAAAGAGTGTCCTAATTTGGTTGAAGTCTCACTAGAAGCACTACCTTCGCTGAGGTTTTTAGATATCAGCAGTTGTGGTGATGGGGTATTGAGAAGTCTGGTTCATGTAGCTTCAGTAGTCACCAAGTTAAGTATTTCGAGGATTTCAGGACTTAGTGATGAGGTGTGGAGATGTGTTATGGACTATCTTGGGGCAGTTGAAGAAGTAAGAATAGAAAGATGTAATGAAATAAGATACTTGTGGGAATCAGAAGCAGAGGCAAGTAAGGTTCTTGTGAATTTGAGGAAGTTGGAAGTATGGTATTGTTCAAAATTGGTGAGTTTAGGAGAGAAAGAAGATGGATGCAACCAACTAACATCTCTTAGAATTTTGGAATTGGGGAGATGTGAGAATCTTGAGCGTTGCAATTTGCCAAACAACATTCAAGAATTGAGTATTAGTTTTTGTCGTATGATTGCATCTGTCTCTTTCCCAACAGGAGGGCACAAGCTCAAGTCACTCAAAATTGATGGATGTCAACAACTGCCGGATACAGAGCTTCTCAACACAAGCATGCCACCGATGCTCGAGGTTGTAGATATATATAGTTGGAAAAATCTAAAATCAATCAATGAATTGACTTGTTTCATTCACATCAAAGAATTGGAAATAATTAAATGTTCGAGTGTAGAGTCATTTCCTGCTGCCGACTTGCCGAATCTCACCTCGTTAAAACATCTAACAATAAGAGATTGTAAAAGTATGGATGTTGATTCCTTTGGGGTTTGGCCTCCTAAGTTGGGTTTCTTAACAATAGGGGGTTTGAAGAAGCCCATATCAAAGTTTGGCCAACAAAACTTCCCATCTTCTCTTGTTGACCTAACGCTATGGGGTGGATCGGCAGAAGAAGATGATGATGTGACTGGCGGAAGTCAATTGTCGCATATGCTTCCTTCATCTCTTACTTTTCTTAAGTTATGGCATTTTGAGAAGTTGGAAACAGTTTCAAAGGGACTCCAACACCTCACCTCCCTCCAACATCTCTCCATTATCAGATGCCCAAAGATGAAAGATCTACCAGAAATGCTGTTGCCTTCACTTTGGAGTTTGAGAATATGGCAATGCCCAGATGAACTGAAAGAAAAGACAAGTAGGAGAGGCTCATATTGGCCCCTTATCTCCTATATCCCAAATGTCAACATACGGTAAAGGTATGTCCCAAACACTCTCTCTAACTTATGACTTTTTACATATACTTCTGCCTGTATTTGAAAGGGTGTTTGAAATTGAATTTTGAAGTTAGTTATCTCAATTAATCAAGTTTTAAGGCCACTCGTAATCAATTGCAGCAAAACTTATTACTCGTATTTAATTACTTTTTCTGGTCATTTACTCATTTAAATGGAACTCATGACAATAATAGTTCTACACATATCAAGTTTAATGTACATCATTATTCAAGGTAAAAAAAGTGTTTTAGCTGACTTGCTTTCTTTAGTACTAACACCATTGGTATTGGAGTTTGATATACTGTTAACAATGTTAAGCATAACAGTGATGCAGCTAAGAAAAGTGTGTTTCTGGCTGATTGGAAGAATTTAGTTATTTCACTTAGTTTTTTTTTTGTGAACTGCCGTGTATACAGAAATTCCCAAAAGGCATCATTCTTTGAGAACCTGAGTTCTTAACCATTGTACATGGCTCTATCTTTAAAAAGGAACTTGGTTGCTTAAATTAGGCGAAGATGTTTTAGTTTCTGAAGTATGATGTTTCTTTCTGGGATTTTTGCAACTACTATTGATTTCCTTTTAATGCTAAAGAAGTGGAATAGTTACAGATGTTAATCATCAGCTTACTAGAGGTGAACGACGGGCACCTTTTCATACTTTAGGAAAAAGCATTGGCGCATTGCTATTATGTGGTATAAACATAAGTGTTGGTCTTTTCCTAAAGTTAACAGGCTGGTACTCTTCTTGAATTGTCTTTTCCTAAAGTTAACGGGTTGGTACACCTTTGATAGTACATGCGTTTTGTGAACTTATATAACTCTATTTAACTAAAAGAACGTAAGTAGGGATTGATTTTAACCGTTTACTTGGGTTTATCATCTGTTTCTGGATCTTATCTTTTAAAACTATAAAGATTGGAGTTTCTGGACCTCCCTACAAGGAGCCAGTACTGCTGTCTATAGACCATGTTTGAAGGTGAGTTAATAAAACCTTAGCTGACCAGCTTATTATAAATTGGCAGTTGGTAAAGATCATTAAATACTCCTTTGTTGATACTTTTTCTGTGTATATTTTAAATATTATGTAGAATATAGAATTGTCATAAGGGTTTGGAGTATTTTTGTAATTTTTGTGCTTACTGCACCCGAAGTAGGCACTGTGAATCTTTATAAAAATGTATTTCTTTTTGTGATTGTGGATGGTAATGTGAATCTTGAAAATTGTTGAAATTGTGACTCTTTATTTATCAGTTACATTTTCAGTTCTCGATCAAAAATTAAATATTCTTTATTTTGCAGGCCTTCCTGGATCTGGAAAGGGCACCCAGTCACCAATTATCAAAGATGCTAAGAGCTGCTGTTGTTGCTGCTAAAACCCCTCTTGGAATCAAAGCAAAAGAGGCCATGGACAATGTATGTGTTTGCTGTATACATGCATATAGTTTATAGAAAGACACATATTTGTTCGTACTTACTTTCGACTCTCTGTTGTTCCTTAGGGACAACTTGTTTCTGATGACTTAGTTGTGGGGATTATTGATGAAGCGCTCAAGAAACCTTCATGTCAAAAAGGTTTCATTCTTGATGGATTCCCTAGGACGGTGGTCCATGCACAAAAGGTATCTGCTTTTCAAGATCAAGATGCTAATATAATTGAGTTTCTTCAAATTCTTTTATTTCACATATGAATTTGAATGTGATTATAATTCTTTATCATGCAGCTTGATGAGATGCTTGAAAAGAGAGGTGTCAAAGTTGACAAGGTGCTTAACTTTGCAGTAGATGATGCAATCTTGGAGGAAAGGATTACTGGTCGTTGGATCCATCCTTCTAGTGGTCGGAGTTACCACTCAAAATTTGCACCTCCTAAAGTTCATGGCATAGATGATGTAAGATTTTCATGTTTTTTAATTTGTTAGAAACTTAGAATGAAGAAACCATTTATGCAAAATGTATCTATGAAGGGTGTTAGCTGATGGAATTTGTGGGACTATTTTGGTTGCTGTGTATAATTTTGAGGATAACGAGATTATTAAGTTGTTGAACCCAAATAACCAAATAAAAAAGGAAAAAAGAATCTGAAATCTGATTCATGTTAGTTATAATATTACTTATAGCTGCTTTTCCAAAAAAAATATTACTTGTAGCTGATGGTTGATATGGTGTCAAATTACACCGTTTAACAACATTTGTTATTCAACCGACCCTTTATAGTTGTTAAGACGGTCCATTAAAGTTATGTCTTATGGTCTAATGATTTCTCAACTTGTTGAAGGTCACCGGAGAACCTTTGATTCAACGTAAAGATGACACTGCAGCTGTTCTGAAAGTCGAGACTGGAAGCATTCCATAAGCAAACTGAGCCGGTAAGTTCTCTAAACTTTTGGAATCTTCAATATATAATCTCAGTCCTAAAATAGTGGGTATACTTTTGGCTTGTAAGTGCAGTACAAGTTACATAGCTTCGAAATTGATTTAGGTTAAAAAAAATTTGATCCATGTAAACTTCATAGCAATAAATTATATATGGAAAATTGTTAGTTATAGAGTTTGTAACTGAACTTCAGCATTCTCAAGTTACTTGGTTTTATACCAAAACACAAAGAATCTGTTTTTCTTCCAATATAAGTACTGTAGCATAGTATTATAAAATTGCACGATGGCTATTGACATGGTTTACACATGTGATAGAGTCGTATACTCATGGCTGCGTAGTTGTAGATGGTTATTTTCATGTCATGTGCAATGTGAGAATTTTTGAGCTGGCAAATTCGACCCAGATTACTTATACGGGGTCAAATGAATTAATCTATTTGAGTTATAAACCTTTCTTAAAAGAGGGAACGGGTCAAATGGGTTTGACTGGGTCAAAGGCTTACAAACCTTTCAAATTCATTCAGTATTAAGTTCTACTGTAACTTCATTTTTTCTTATCTTAAATAACTAAATATCTTTAAAACTAAAAAAAAAAAAAATTGGAAAAAGAAGTATCAATGGGTCAAGCCAACCTGACATGTCTCCCAAACCTCTCAGACTTGCCAATTTCTCAACCCTTTTATTATTCCTTTAACCAAACATTTCATGGTATAGCATATAGCTTCTTGACGTGCAATGCTTTCTTGGTTTGGAATTGCAGGTTATTGATTACTACAGCCACAAGAAAATCGTTGCAAATCTTCATGCAGACAAATGATACGTTTGAAATGTTGTTAGCACGTGAGGTGCACGTGTGAGGGTTTATACCAACACACGTGAATTGCACGTGAGATCTCCACAACAGACTTAACATCTTTTGGCGCCATTTCATTCCTTTTAGATATCTGTTATCATTTCCAGTTTTAGTTATCATTTTGTAAACCAAATTCTCTCCTCTTGTAATCCATAACTACTTGTAACAAATTCAGTTACTTTCGTAATTCAGTTTCGAATACATTCTTCTTCATTGTATTCCTGATTGTTTTGCTAGTTTAGTCTTCAAGTTACATCCTGGATTAAACATATCTTACTTTGTCACGTATCAAGTTCGTATCAGAGCCCTTTCTTGGCTCCTGATTTTCATTTTACGATCATCTTCTCCGGCTACAATCCGGCAAGATTCTGTTACTTTTCCGGCAAAGTTAGTCACCACTAACTTCAACTGTTCTTTCTTTTCCCTCTGATTAGTGTCAAACAACTGTAGCAATCACAAGACTAGCCCATTAGTGGTTAAATCCTCTAGTCTTGAACCTATGATCAGTGGTTGTTGGTTGAGTAATCAAGAACAGAATTGATAGTCACTATTCCATTGTTGATGAGTAATAGTGATATCAGTACAAAATGGTGAACACAAGAACAAATTCTATTACCCCTGTTCCTACTATGGAGTCTTTGCAAGAATCCATTATTGAACTCAGAAATGCCATTGTTGAAATCAAGGATGGTATAACTGGATTTTTGGTCAATCAAAATGCTTTTTCACAAGAAGTCAATAGGTTGAAAAATGGTGAAGGCACTAGCAATAATGGTAGTTAAAACCATAGTGGTGGTACTCAAAATCCAAGAAATGGCAACAGAGGCTATGGAAGGATCAAGGATGTCCAAGATTGAATTTCCCAAGTTTAATGGTGATGATGTTAAAGGTCGGGTGTATAGGTGCAATCAATTCTTTAAAATAGATGGAGTTGATGAGGGAGATAAGGTGGAATTGGCATCCATGCATGTGTATGACAAGGCATTAACTTGGCAAACAGTTTTGCAAAAGAAATGGTGATGATTGCCCATGGGAGGTGTATGAACAAGCAGCTTTGACAAGGTTTTGTAGAAATCAGAGGGAATACTGAAACTATTAATGATAAGATTCAATAAATTACATAGACTACATTATATTAAATAGGAAAATAACAAACCTAACCCTAAATACTAGATGGGCTTAAACAAACGGGCCGTGCCAATGAGCCTTATTAGCTAACATCTCCCCTCAAACTTACAATGCTACATTGAGAGTTTGACAAGAAAACTTCGAAATCAGACGGACAAATGCAGACAGCAGATCCAGGAAGATAGATACAGATTCAGCGGCATAGAGATCCGAACGAGGTAGACGAAGAGCAAATCCAGGCAGACAGCAGCGGACAGATACGGATTCAGCGGCAGAGAGATCCGAACAAAGGTAGACGAAGAGCAGATTCAGACAAAACCAGGCGAAAGCAGATGCAGAACCACATGTGAAATCAGGCAGATGCAGAACCAGACGTAATGTAGAACCAAAACAAGTTGAAGACGAGATGCAACTCATAACCACTCAAGACCTAGTCGGATTAATTAGGACTATTGCGTCACCATCACCATTATCATCACCAATACAAAACTAATTACCAATTCAGAATTCGAACCAAACAATAACCCGATACAAATACCAATACCATTACCGATACAAACAAAACTATTGAACCCTAATCGCCAACACTAATTCGAACAGATTGATCTAAAAATCCAAACAAATAAACCAATCAAATCCGAACAGATATTGGTTATTAGCGGCCCACTAAACCAACTGAATAATCCAACCAACCTACTAAAAATCCAAACATCAAAACACGTGCATTGGATATTTGTGACCTACCAGCTTAATACAAATAACAAGAATTACCATATTGGTTATTAACAATTATCGAAAACCCATCAACTGTATTCGAAAAGCAAATATCGGTGCAACATATCGAATCGAGATTCGAGAAATGAGATTTGAGTGGTACATCCAGTTTTCCAATACGTTAAACAAGAATTATCATGTTCATGCAATAAATCTAACTGGCCGGCATACTATAATTCATCATCCAATGAAAACTTACCAATTAAGTTTTTGACTAATACACTTTACTTCAAACCAAACATTCACTGACAAAGACCAAGCGAATAGATTTTTTCTTCTTCTTTTCAGACAGCAGTAGTAATATAAGGATAACCAAGCTCCCATACCATCTAGAAATTAGAGGGAATACTGAAAATATTAATGATCAGATTCACTGAATTACATACACTACATTACATTAAATAGGAAAATAACAAACCTAACCCTAAATACAAGACGGGCCTTATTACATACACTACATTATATATATATATATATAATAGAGCATCACATACGACGTTGTATGTGCTGCTACAGTACCGGGCTTTTTTGGCTGCTACAGTAGCAGCTACAGAACCGTTTTTTTTTTTTTTTTTTTTTTTTTTTTTTTTGTTTTAAATATTTTTCGTACCAAACGGCCTAGAAAAATTATGAAACTTGCGCCATTATTAACGAAATAATTTTCCCAACAAAACGAGTATAAATATGCAACACTTTATCGAAATCAATGTATTTGTCTTTGCTTTTATTTTTATTATTTTTCGTACCAAACGGCCTCGAAAAATTATGAAACTTGCGCCATTATTAACGAAATAATTCTCCCAACAAAAACGAGTATAAATATGCAATACTTTATCCAGCTCAATATATTTGTCTACGGCTTCGAAAAATTATGAAACTTGCGCCATTATTAACGAAATAATTTTCCCAACAAACTCACCCCTTCCCCCCGCAACGCGGGCGGTTCGTCGTCCCACTCGCTACCGGGCCTTTTTTTTTTTTTTTTTTTTCTTTTGTTTTTTTGTTTTGTTTTTGTTTTCATTATTTTTCGCACCAAACGGCCCAGAAAAATTATAAAACTTGCACCATTATTAACGAAATTGTTTTCCCAACAAAACCCGCAAAAAACCCGCCAGGCCGCAACGCGGCCGACGTCGCCCGACTCGTTACATTAAATAGGAAAATAACAAACCTAACCCTAAATACAAGACGGGCCTAAACAAGTGGGTCGTGCTAATAGGCCTTATTAGCTAAAAGGTTTGACACAATATTTGATGATCCACTTATGGAGTTAAAGAACTTGAAACAAGAAGGATCAGTCAAGGACTATTATGAAAAGTTTGAGTCCATTTTGAATAGGATGGAATTGAGTGAGAAGCATGCAATTTCTTGGTGGGTTAAAGATGGAGATCAGTTCTCAAATTAGAATGTTTACTCTGAATACTTTGAATGAGGTGTATTACTTGGGAAAAATGCAAGAACCGACAATTATGGCACTGAAATCAAGGTATGGTCCTGTCCTTACTACTCCAACAGTTAATTCTAATGTGCTTAACAGAAGTGGTAGTGGTTATCAAAGGACTAGTGGTTCTAATGTGGTTGTGCCAAACACTAGTTTCAAAAATAATGCAGTACCATTTATGAAAAGATTGACTCAAAAAGAATTGGAAAGGAAAAAGGCTAATCATATTTATTTTTATTGTGATGAAAAATATACTCCTACTCATAGGAGTAGTGGTCAATTGCATTCATTGAAAGTGTTAATTGATGAGGAAGGTGATAGTAGTGAGGAAATTTATGAAGAATGTGGTACTGAATTGGTGACACAGGACATACCAAATGAGTTTAATAATGACCATAATGGGAATCCTCAGATTTCAATCCATGCTTTGTCTGGCGTTACATAATACCAAACTATGAGGGTGAGGGGTTATATGGGTAAACAAATGATCCATATACTCATAGACTGTGGTAGTACACACAATTTCATGGATGTGCAGACTGCAAAAAGAATTAGGTGTCCAGTGCAGGGTATGTGCCTGTTACAAGTGGAGGTGGCTAATGGTAACAGTTTGACTAGTACCTCTATGTGTAAAAATTTCAAATGGACCTCGCAGGGTATGACTTTTGTGACTGATATGATGGTAATACCATTGGAGGGTTGTGAAATGGTATTAGGGATCCAATGGTTAGCTACTTTGGGTAACATTCAGTTTAACTTTCAAAAGTTAACCATATAGTTTGAGTATGCCAATACCAAGATGTTGTTAAGAGGAACTCCACAGACATCTATCAAATGGATGCAAGATGTTATGGGGGCAACTGTGCAATTAAATGCTATGTCACTTTGTGTATACCCTTCTACCTTGTTGTCAGTGGAAGAAGCAAAAGGAAGTTGTGCCAAACACCCCTGTGCAGAAATTGAGTCACTTCTACAAGAGTATAAAGATGTGTTCAGTGTTCCGACTGCTTTACCACCTAGGAGGTCCCATGATCACCATATTCCTTTAATTCCAATCACCCCACCAGTCAACATAAGATCCTATAGACATCCACCAGGACAGAAGGATGCTATAGAGTTAATGGTTAAGGAGTTATTGGATTCAGGGGTTATAAGACCAAGTCAAAGTCCATTTTCTTCACCCATAGTCATGGTTAAAAAGAAAGATGGCACATGGAGGATGTGTGTTGACTACATATAGTTGAATAAGTATACACTGTGAAAGACAAATTCTCTATTCCAATGATAAAGGAGTTGGTTGATGAATTGCAAGGATTTGTGCGTTTTTCCAAATTAGATTTGAGGTCTGGGTACCATCAAATCAGGATGAACGAAGATGATATATAAAAACAGCTTTTAGAACACATGATGGGCATTTTGAATTCCTAGTGATGCCATTTGGTCTAACCTATGCACCCTCAACCTTTCAATCTCTTATGAATACTATTTTCAAACCTTTCCTGAGAAAATTCACTTTGGATTTCTTTGATGACATCTTGATTTACAGTAAGAATGAGTCTGAGCATATGAAACATTTGAGGAGTGTGTTGCAGGTTATGAGGGACAATACATTGTATGCAAAGCAAAGTAAATGTTCTTTTGCAGTAGCTGAGGTAGAGTATTTGGGACATGTGTTGTCTACTCAAGGTGTTTCCACTGATAAGAAGAAGATCCAAGCTATGAAAGATTGACCTACTCCACAAAATGTGAAGCATCTCAAAGGTTTTGTAGGTCTCACAGGGTACTATAGAAGGTTTATCAGACACTATGCTATCATTAGTAAGCCTCTTACTCAGTTATTGAAGAAGCAGTCTTTTAAATGGGATGAACAAGCTCAGATAGCTTTTGAAGAATTAAAAATTGTTATGACGGAAGCTCTTGTATTAAGTTTGCCAAACTTCCAAAAAGAGTTTATAGTCGAGACTGATGCATGTGGGACTGGGATTGGGGCTGTGTTGCAGCAGGATGGCCATCCCATTGCTTACCTCAATAAAGCTTTATCTGCCAAAAACCAGTCGTATTCTACCTATGAGAATGAATTCCTTGTTGTGATTCTGGCTTTGGAGAAGTGGAGGGGGTATCTCATGGATAGGCATTTTAAGATAAAGACTGATCATTTTAGCCTTAAATACCTGTTGGATCAAAGAGTCACTACTCCTTTCCAAGCAAAGTGGCTACCAAAGCTATTGGGGTATGACTATGAAATTTCTTATAAGAAAGGAAGTAAGAACATTGCAGCTGATGCCCTTGCAAGAGTGCCTAATGACTGTTCTACAAGCCAAATGTTTTCACTATTGGCCACTACAATTTCTAGCCCATTGTGGGAGCAGATTAAGACAAGTTCGCAGAAGGATCCAACTTTGATAGCAATAATTAAGAAGGCTAAGAATCAATAGAGTGCAGATAGTAAATACACTTAGGAAAATGATCAATTGAGAAGGAAAGGTAAAATGGGTGAGAGAATGCTTGGTTTGTCAGAAACAAAAACCTGATTTAAGTACTTATCTAGGACTGAACCAACCACTACCTATACCAGATACAATTTGGAGTGATATCTCCATGGATTTCATAGAAGGATTACCCAAGTTACAAGGTAAGTCAGTCATTTATGTGGTAGTAGATAGACTCAGCAAGTATTCACATTTTATTCCTCTCCAACATCCTTTTACTGCACAACAAGTGGCTCAGGCTTTCATGCATAATATCTACAAGCTACATGGACTACCAAACAACATTGTATGTCACAGGGATAAGGTGTTCTTGAGTCATTTTTGGCAATCACTCTTTGAAATGCTCAAGGTACAATTGAAAATGTCCACTGCATACCACCCTCGGTCTGATGGACAAACTGAGGTGGTTAATAAGTGTTTGGAATGTTACTTAAGGTATATGTCAGGGGAGAAACCAAAGGAACGGATGTAGTGGTTGTCTTTAGCAGAATTATGGTACAACACTAACTTCCATACATCCACTAATACAACCCTTTTTGAAGCTGTCTATGGACAAAAGCCACAAATTCATTTGCCTTATCTAGCTGCTGAAACAGTTGAGTCAGTGGATAGGACATTGGTGGCAAGAGAACAAGCACTGAATATGCTTAAGTTTCATATGAAAAGGGCTCAAGACAGGATGGTTAGCTTGGCCAATAGAAGCAAGACAGATAGAAATTTTGAAGTGGGTACTTGGGTCATCCTAAAGCTACAACCCCACAGACAAGTCACAGTAAGACAAGGTCAGTATCACAAGTTGAGCTCAAAATACTTTGGACCATTTCAATTCATTGAGAGGGTGGGAAAAGTTTCCTACAAGTTTCAATTTCCAAGTGGTAGTCAGATACATCCAGTCTTTCACGTATCTCAGTTGAAGGAATGTAAAGGTGAGGTTGCTAGCAGTGGAGAGTTGCCTGTATGTGTTGATGATGGAACATTAACTGCTAAACCCATAGCTATATTGGATAGGAAGCTTAGCAAGGTGCAAAACAGACCAATTACTTATGTCCTGGTACAATGGTCCAACAGAGAAAAGGAAGAGGCAACTTGGGAGAGATATGATGACTTGATTACTAGGTTTCCTCAATTTGACAATGCTTAGTCTTTTTTAGGACAAAAAGAATTTAAGGGGAATGGATTGATACGTTTGAAATGTTGTTGGCACGTGAGGTGCACGTGTGAGGGTTTATACCAACACACGTGAGTTACACGTGAGATCTCCACAACAGACTTAACATCTTTTGGCGCCATTTCATTCCTTTTAAATATTTGTTATCATTTCTAGTTTTAGTTATCATTTTGTAAACCAAATTCTCTCCTCTTGTAATCCATAACTACTTGTAACAAATTCAGTTACTTTCGTAATTCAATTTCTGATTGTTTGGCTAGTTTAGTCTTCGAGTTACATACTGGAGTAAACATATCTTACTTTGTCACGTATCAACAAACCACCACAAGAGGTCACAACTGAGGCCCAAAAAGTGCTTTCATGAGACATTGCAACACTTCTTGTTATAGTGTTAAGTATTGGATCAAACATCTTAAAAACTAGGTGAACGCCACTTGATGCAGCAAGCACACGGTATTCTTTTAAAAGACAAGAATAATTCTCTTTGTGCTCACCGTTTGGTTGTGCCTTTTTGTATCCCTACTTGCCTGCTTCTTGATTCATCATATGTTTCTGGGTATGAAAAATATAACTCTAATCTTCCTTAAATCTAAGCAGCTATTATATAACTCAGTGTATTGCTACAAAATTTCTGGATGTTACACTAGTTTTGGACGCTTTATGCATATTACACAACGACCAAACTTTTGTATGGCCACAACTCAATATGCGTTATTTTGAGATGGCAACTTCAACCATTTTACTTAGAAGTGGGTCGTTGGGTTGTTTCATAATGAGTAGTATTTATAAATTAAGGCTAAAATGAATCAACAAATCGTCAAAGTCGTGAGTCGTGACTCAAATCCTTGACCTCTTAACAGCTTTTATATATATTCTGGACAAGATCGATTTTATAAAACTGTGTTGATTCTAGGCATTTTCATTTGGACATTTGAATTATTGACGATCACAACAAAATCAATGTTTACAACTGTACAAAAAAATTGATTCAAAAATTTGATCTAGGTTTCTGTCAGTTAAGCTCAAAACCAATCAACTCAAAAAACCTTCAACTAAAATTGGTTGGAGTTCTTCAATAAAGAAGATACTCTCCAAAAATTGGCGTATGCCACTTAATGCAGCGTGCACATGGTATTCTTTAGTAAAAGGCGGAAGAATAGTTCGCTTTGTGCTCAATGCATGCCTGTGTGACTTTCAACCTTCCCACCTTCTTACCTTATACTAGGGGTGTCCAAAAAAACCAAGGAACCAAAAGAGCCTAGGAACCATACCGGTATTGTACCGGAACCAAACCGTATATTAGAACCATGGTCCGGTTCTTGGTTCCTAAAAATCCAAATTTTTGGTTCTCGGGACGGTTCGGGTCGAAACTGTCCAGTTCTGGTTCTTTCCAGAAAGAACCAACTCTTTTGAGAATCTGAATTTTTTTTTTTGAACTGTGAACTTCATTAGAAACACGGGCGAATCCTTAAATCAAGGAACGCCTATACAGGCTATTACATCATATACAAGGGGTACATCATCCAATCCTTCATATCTAAAGATTTAAATCTAGACCGACTTTTCAACCAGAGAAAAGAAACCGATTTAATGACCGCTATGACCTCAGCAACTCTCGGAGTATGTCCTTCAAATATCTTTTTGTTTCGCTCCTTCCAAATAGCCCAACACGTGATCATGACAATGCCTCTAATAATCTTTTTAGCCCACTTCGTTCCATCAATGTTTTTATGCAGCAGCAACACATCCGTAATATCAAAAGCAAAAATTGGGTCGACTTTGCACCACTTCCCGACCAAGTCCCAAACCCCATAAGCGAACCCACAACCGATGAGGACATGATGATGGTCCTCGTCGACTGCATCACAAAAAGAACAAGAAATACTATCTAAATGAACCTTTCTTCTTGTAGGATTCTACGAAAATCCATTGTAATAATTCTCATTGATTAATAATAACCTCAGATTAATGTTTAATAAATCCCATTTTTACGGGAAAATTTAAAATTTTCTTTTATTATTATTCTTACCACGTCACGTTTTCACGATACTTACCGAATAATGACACGTACTTCGAGACTCAATGATTCACGAAACACCATTCTCACTAAATTCAAATCTCACAAATAGTGATAAGTATTAATAAATTTCCTACACTAAACATATTTAAATTTTCCTATCTACACTTAATTAATACTAATCCATTTCACTAATTAAACCAAGCTACAAACCAATCGGGCTCCTTATTATTTCAGCCCACCATCAACACCACAGCCCATCCCACGAGCCCATAACATTTTTATTTCTTTTCTTTCTTTTGTTTCACAAATGGTTCACACCACCTCCAAAAACAAATCGAATACTCCTTATTTTCAAACGCGACATACACATATTTTTGTACCATGACGATCACCACCCACTAGACTCTATTTGTGCCAAATCCCAGCCCTATATGTCGAGTATTGCTATGGTATCCAAAGCCATTTCATTCGTCCCATATTTGACCCATACGTGTGAATAAAAGTTGCAAAAACTCAATCAAACTTCACCCTGATTTTTCCTACGACTATCTAAGGTTATTTCTAACATAAATGAACATGTGGAATGATGTTGGAACGACAAAAGACCAATGTGGTACGTTGGTTCCTTTTTGAACTCGCTAGGAAGAAAAACGTGTATGTATCTTTTACACAAAGTCAAGATAGGACTTTACTACCTACCAAATCCCTCCTAGGATCTTACAAGATCAAAATGAGATTGTGAAAGTACTTCCAAGCTACTGCTACTCCACAGTGATCGCCTATGATTGTTATGAAGTCAAAGAGTCAATATTTGCGTGTGTGGATTCTATATCTATAAATCATGCCCTCATTTGGCAGCCTACCCTACTCATCATACACTCTTTTCACTCTCAATAATAACCTTAAAAGATCAGAAATACTCCTGTCTCTCGTAGGGAAGCAAGCGAATAGAAATACAATACGTAGAAACGTATTTAAAGCTCGCCAAGTGAACTGCCTTCATTCTTGTGTTGGCATTCGAACACCACTGCCTCTTCACCACCTTTCTAAGGTGAAGTAAGTATCTCTAGATTCCCTTTCTATCTCAGTCTCACATTAAGTTGTTTACTCATGCATGGTTCACATATATACTCGAACGTATCATAATTCTTTTGTATCATAGTCACGTTAAAATGGAAGAAAAGACTTCATGTGATGTTCAACACACAACTAGAACACATAAGATCACTCATATACACGTTAACATCTCAAATACAAGTTAAACTGAGGTCAAACGAACACAAATCCTTTATTGGCCAAACCGGGTAAAAAACTATGTAAATATATCCAGTGTTTTCAAAGTATTAAAAACTTACTCGAACACACCCTTTCATGCTTGATTTAATCTCGATTCACATATATAACGTACCTATTTTTTTATACATCGAAAGACCACATGGCCATCTATAAGTTTTATTCGTAATTATTTTTCTCACAAGCTTATCTCGACGTTTGAATTGAACTATCTTAATCGCTTCATGACTGGGTAATTAAGACTTAGAAAATATCAAGTGTTTTCAGTTTTAAAACCAGTCGACTAGACCTTAAAAACATCCTTGTAATTCCAAATTTTCGAACATGACATCTAGATATTTTTGCATGGATTGAACGATCACATGGCTAGCTACAACTTTTATATTTTAACTTCGACACTAGAAGCTCTCTAACACGTTCAAATAAAGTAGTTTTAGACTTCACTCGCTAGTACTATAAAATCAATTTCAGAAAATTAGTTAAATTAATTTTCCGGTTTTGGGCTTAGTTAAAGTCCATTAAGATTTTGCGATGGGTCAGCCCGTCAGGCCCATAAAATACATTTTTAGAATTACAAAAATATCCCAAGTTCAGGCCCAAAACTATTTTCATGCCCTCACCTTTCGATTTCTTAACGGGCCTTTGTTTTGATTCGTTAAGGCCCAATTAACACAAAAATAAGCAAACGGCATATTAAGCAGTTGAAATAAGTTAAAAATGACTTAAATAAGCCTTAGGAAAACTCGCCATATTTTTCCCTACACTTTTGACATTTTTGGACTAAAAATGCAACGCAGTCTAACTAGAAGGACCAAAACTGCCAAACCGAGGACTGTGTGGACTGAAGATGTGAAAACAGAATATATAGAGCATAAATTGACATATTATTGAATTCCAAGCCTTATTTGTATTTTTGGACAAGTTATGGACTATTTATGGACATTGGACTTAACGAAGGACTAACGGTGTAACGCAAACGCAGTTAGGGTAAAAAGTATAAAATCTGGAAAAGAACAAGGACCTACTATTTTTACTTGACATTCTTATTTCATTTTCCATTTTTCGTATCTCCTTCACGTCATATGCAGTTTTGTACATTTTATTTGCATATTATTTAACTTTCGTTACTTAACATAACTAGAAACATTTCGAGTTAATGTTGTAACACCCCGACCCGAGAAGGGCAAAGATGTCACAATGCTATGGTTTCACATCAGAACAAGTACTAATAAAACAACGGAAATCTTAACATTAAACCAAAAGATAATAAGCCAACAAGACTTATATCAAGTTCAACAAGACAATGAAAAGAAACGAATGAAGTACTAAACAATCAAGTGCCAAACGAAAGCATAACAAGTCAAATTTCAAATGGTAGAACTAAGGTACTAAGGTCCATGCTTCACTCAAAGTTGCTCTCATCCCAAAGCAAAACCCAGCTTCCTAGCTTAAATACCTGCCGCAGGAAAAAAAAATGTGGCTGAGCTACGAGAGCTCAGTGAACAGATATAACGATAACAAGCAGTAATAAAGGTTTACGAAATGTAAATGTAGAACGGTTATCAAGAGTAAAGGCATAGGAAACAAATAAGGAATAATGTACAAGTTGAACAAAGTAAGGCAAACAGAAAGATAAACAGATACAGCAATCCTCTACGAGCCCAGAACATATCATATCAAGTCAAGTAAACAAGTATACATGTATACGGAGGGGTGACCTCGGTATGCCAAGTATAATATGAGGGGATACCTCCAAGGGTTGGAGTCGCGTGCTCCCAAGAGTGAATGACGTGTATCGCACACACCCGTCATGTCACTAACAATACAAGTAAATCAAGTCATGTACAATACAAATCTAGGATGCATCCATGCGCCCCTGTAGGCTGCCACAATGTCTTCATCTACGCGCAGGTCAAGTATCAAGTCATGGCAGGGACGGGATAGGTATCACTTTCCTACCCAAAAGTCAAGTCATTGGTGCATCAATGACAAGGACATGAAACCCTCATGCCTAGTATGGCTCGTAGTCTCAAACTGTGGTCAAGGTCAAGGTCAAGTATCAAGTGTACAAGTCAAGTTCAAGTTTCAAGTTACATATCAATGGGTTCAATTCACATGGTCAAGACAAGAGATCGTAGCAAATGTTCATAGTAAAGGTTTAATCTAAAAGTTCATTTGAAAACAATCCTTTAAACTAGTTTCCATAAAATAATCTTTTAAACTGGTTTTCATAAAGATAGTCTTTAAAATAGTTTTCACTAAGCTAGTTTTAAAAATGGTCTTCTCAAAACATTTTCATAATTAAATAAAAGGTTTTCTCATTCAATTTCAACATCAAGCATATTAGGGTTCAAGTCAAGGTTTTATGGCAAGGTTCATATCAAGATTCATAGTGGTTCAAGACAAAGATCAAGGCAAGGGTTCAAAACGAAGGTTCAAATCTAAGGTTCACAAAACAAGGGTACATAGCAATGGTTTGGGAAATCCTAAACGAATCAAAACAAGAGATCAAGAGAACGAAGGCACCTTACAATAAGGGCAGAATATCTGTACCTTATTAGCAAGCAAGAACAAGGACAAAGGCTGAAAGAGATCGAGTTACTCCTTCTTCACACCTAGAGGAGTAGAAGAGAATTACAAAGTACTCTTAGTTATCTTTTCCATTTCAAGTAAGTTTCCATTTTTAGAAAGTTTTAAGTATCAATTCTTGTTAAGTCATTCATTAATATTATTATGGAAATAGAGTACATTTTAGCAAGTTAAGATAGTTCAAGGTTCATTTTGTCAAGTTTCCATAACTTAGGTTTTTTAAAAGTAAATATATCAAAATTAAGGGTTTCAAATGAAATATCACAAGTTATTAATTTTAAACTCATCTTTTAATCCGAATTACATCTTTAATCCTTAAAGTTTCATTATTTACACTTTACACCCCTATAGTTATTAAAGTTACCAAATAGACCTTATAATTACATAATTTACAATTTAACCCTCACTAATACTCATAATTACATCACAAGTCCTTATAATTACTAAATTACAGAATATACCCTCACATTATTATTTGATACGAATTACACTTCCATGTTTCACATATTTACATAATTAGTCCCTTTAGTTTACAAATATTACAATTTACATCCTTACTTTATTTTAATTACACCTTGACCCCATAAATACCTAATATTACATATTACCTCCCTACTAATATTATTTACACAAAACAATCATAAGTTTCCTGAATTAACACTTTTAGTCCCTCTAATTTATTAATTTCCAATTCGAACCATAAATAAACCAATAAATTATGATCTTGCATATTTTACACATAAGGACCTCATCTTATAATTTTTATACATTTATAATGATCTAATTAACATTATAAAAATAACCTTTAAGTTTCAAAGTTGGCAAAACAAGTCCTTGTCATTTATTTTACAAATTGCATATACTTTTATAATAGCAAATACAAACCCTAGTTCATATAATCATCAAATAATCATTACCTCATCATTAATTTACATTTAATGACTAGAATTAAAGTACCAAACCCTAACCCTAATGTGCCCTAGGGTTTTCTTTCTATTTTTAATCCATTCGACAAACCATTCGACTAACACAAAATTAACCACGATCCATATGAGCTTCCACAAATCGAACCACCATTTTTCCCAGACCATATATGTCGTATAACATCCAAAATAAATAATTACATGCCCTGAATCAATCGTATTAAGCGTATTGTATTTTACTTACGTTTTAGCTCTCAAAAATTCGTACGACTTATATAGCTTGCATGATTCGAGTTATACATTTTATTTAGATCTTATATAATCATACTAACATAAGAAAAATACTATATTCAAGATCGAACATGCCAAAGGGTTATTTAGAATTTGTACCTCTCGGTTATACGTATTCGACAAAGCAAAGGACTAGTGATCAAACCAATGGATCTCACGACCTCCAAAAAATTTTCCTAGCTTCTTTAGGTTATGTAGAACTCTGTAAAAATGGCACACGAATTTTCCTTGATCGATTTGAGGTTATACGATTTTTGGCAAAGGTTTTAAGGGTTTTCGGTATATTATATATATACATAAATTATAAAAACGTGTATAAGTGATAAGGATTCAAGAATTTCGGCCCAAGAAAGCCTAATTAAGGTTAAATACTGATTGTAATCTTTTCCTAATTTTATTAGTAATTATCTTGCATTTTATTTAATTTATTTTGCCTTAATAATAATAATAATACACGAAATAATTAAAAACCGGCCATAATAATTATTTGCATATTTTTGTACTTTTAAAAATGTTGAAATGTAGTCACAAAAATTATTTGGATTCATATCTAGTTCATTCCTGAAGGTTTGGGATTTATTTGGTGATTTATAAGCTTTTAAATGAATTTTTAAAATTGTAATGGCATTTTGGTCATTTTGCATGTTTTCAAATTTCAGGTATTACAACTTCTTCCCCTCTAACAAAAATTTCGTCCTCGAAATTTGCAAGAAAACGGAAAGGAAAATAGAACGGAAATGAAACAATCACATACCAGACGCCTTGCCTGCCTGGTCACGAGAAAGCATGAAAACACGACCGGAACTAGAAGTAGGAGGAGGAGGATCAAGATATTTTTCAAGTGCCGACGGATTCTTAGGGCAATCCTTCACCATATGTCCGTGGATCCACATCCATAGCAAGCACCCGAAGCCTTACGACAAACCCCCGAATGATACTTCCCACAATAAGCACAACTAACTGGAGTAGGTAGTTTCTCAGCTGATCCCTTCTGAGTATTCGATCCAGAAACCCGATTCTGCTGGTAATCCCTGGAAGACTGATCCTTCCATTTCCTCTGACTGTCGCTGCGCCCGTGACGATCACCACCCTGATTGGAATTTGACTTCGAATCCCGACCTTTCAGATCATGACTACGATCCATCTGATCTCGTGATTCAGAACTCCTATTAGACCGCCTTTGCTGTTCATATCCTTGGTCTAGGCGGCTTTGCTCCTTGGAGTTTACTCGATTTCCATCTCTATCCGTTTATTAGAACCCTCGTCCGCATTTAACAACTCAATGTTGCGGGCGGCATCCGCAACAGCAGCCACATCCTCGTGTTCAAAGTTCACGATACGGTCTAATACCCACCTCTTCAATGCCCACTTGAAATGACGAGCCTGACGATGAGCATCCCCAGTAACCTCCGGCCCAACAAAGCTGGCCAAGCGCAAGAATCGCTGCATAAACTCACCAGAAGACTCACGATCCCCTTGACGAATCGTCGCATAATCTCTCTCGTATCTCTGCTGCTCCGATAGTGGAATATACTGCCTATAGAACACCTCAATGAAGTCCGCCCAAGAACAGGTCTCAGCATAATTATCTCCTTTTGCTTGAACAAGAGTAGTCCACCAATTAAGAGCGTCACCCTCCAGCTTGAATGTGGCCAAACGAGTTTTAAATTCGTCAGCGCATCCGAGAACCCTGAACAACTTCTCGACATGGGTAATCCAGTCCTCTGCCTCATGGGGAGTAGCAGCGGACTTGAAGGAGAGAGGCTTGAGTTTGTTGAACCTTTCGATCCAAACATGAATGCCGACAGGTGGAGCAGTGGGTGGAGCATCACCACCACCACCAGAAGAACTTGCCCCATTTCTGATGTTATTGGTGACTTGGGTCACCAACTCAGGAAGAGCAGCAGCCATAGCAGCAGCTATCATGGCCTCGAAATCAGGGCCATCATTCCCATCAGTGTACTGGGTAAAACGCGTATTCACCATCTGAATGATTGTCAAAACGATTAGCAAGAGCAAATAGGATATGACAGAGCAGGACAAGAAAAGAGAGTGCGCGAAAGAAAACCTAATGTCTACCCAATCCTCACAGGTCAATGGCCTAAGCCTAAGGGTTTTCGGGAAACCTAAGGGTCCAAACCTGTCTCTGATACCATAAATTGTAACACCCCGACCGAGAAGGGCAAAGATGTCACAATGCTATGGTTTCACATCAGAACAAGTACTAATAAAACAACGGAAATCTTAACATTAAACCAAAAGATAATAAGCCAACAAGACTTATATCAAGTTCAACAAGATAATGAAAAGAAACGAATGAAGTACTAAACAATCAAGTGCCAAACGAAAGCATAACAAGTCAAATTTCAAATGGTAGAACTAAGGTACTAAGGTCCATGCTTCACTCAAAGTTGCTCTCATCCCAAAGCAAAACCCAGCTTCCTAGCTTAAATACCTGCCGCAGGAAAAGAAAATGCGGCTGAGCTACGAGAGCTCAGTGAACAGATATAACGATAACAAGCAGTAATAAAGGTTTACGAAATGTAAATGTAGAACGGTTATCAAGAGTAAAGGCATAGGAAACAAATAAGGAATAATGTACAAGTTGAACAAAGTAAGGCAAACAGAAAGATAAACAGATACAGCAATCCTCTACGAGCCCAGAACATATCATATCAAGTCAAGTAAACAAGTATACATGTATACGGAGGGGTGACCTCGGTATGCCAAGTATAATATGAGGGGATACCTCCAAGGGTTGGAGTCGCGTGCTCCCAAGAGTGAATGACGTGTATCGCACACACCCGTCATGTCACTAACAATACAAGTAAATCAAGTCATGTACAATACAAATCTAGGATGCATCCATGCGCCCCTGTAGGCTGCCACAATGTCTTCATCTACGCGCAGGTCAAGTATCAAGTCATGGCAGGGACGGGATAGGTATCACTTTCCTACCCAAAAGTCAAGTCATTGGTGCATCAATGACAAGGACATGAAACCCTCATGCCTAGTATGGCTCGTAGTCTCAAACTGTGGTCAAGGTCAAGGTCAAGTATCAAGTGTACAAGTCAAGTTCAAGTTTCAAGTTACATATCAATGGGTTCAATTCACATGCTCAAGACAAGAGATCGTAGCAAATGTTCATAGTAAAGGTTTAATCTAAAAGTTCATTTGAAAACAATCCTTTAAACTAGTTTCCATAAAATAATCTTTTAAACTGATTTTCATAAAGATAGTCTTTAAAATAGTTTTCACTAAGCTAGTTTTAAAAATGGTCTTCTCAAAACATTTTCATAATTAAATAAAAGGTTTTCTCATTCAATTTCAACATCAAGCATATTAGGGTTCAAGTCAAGGTTTTATGGCAAGGTTCATATCAAGATTCATAGTGGTTCAAGACAAAGATCAAGGCAAGGGTTCAAAACGAAGGTTCAAATCTAAGGTTCACAAAACAAGGGTACATAGCAATGGTTTGGGAAATCCTAAACGAATCAAAACAAGAGATCAAGAGAACGAAGGCACCTTACAATAAGGGCAGAATATCTGTACCTTATTAGCAAGCAAGAACAAGGACAAAGGCTGAAAGAGATCGAGTTACTCCTTCTTCACACCTAGAGGAGTAGAAGAGAATTACAAAGTACTCTTAGTTATCTTTTCCATTTCAAGTAAGTTTCCATTTTTAGAAAGTTTTAAGTATCAATTCTTGTTAAGTCATTCATTAATATTATTATGGAAATAGAGTACATTTTAGCAAGTTAAGATAGTTCAAGGTTCATTTTGTCAAGTTTCCATAACTTAGGTTTTTTAAAAGTAAATATATCAAAATTAAGGGTTTCAAATGAAATATCACAAGTTATTAATTTTAAACTCATCTTTTAATCTGAATTACATCTTTAATCCTTAAAGTTTCATTATTTACACTTTACACCCCTATAGTTATTAAAGTTACCAAATAGACCTTATAATTACATAATTTACAATTTAACCCTCACTAATACTCATAATTACATCACAAGTCCTTATAATTACTAAATTACAGAATATACCCTCACATTATTATTTGATACGAATTACACTTCCATGTTTCACATATTTACATAATTAGTCCCTTTAGTTTACAAATATTACAATTTACATCCTTACTTTATTTTAATTACACCTTGACCCCATAAATACCTAATATTACATATTACCTCCCTACTAATATTATTTACACAAAACAATCATAAGTTTCCTGAATTTACACTTTTAGTCCCTCTAATTTATTAATTTCCAATTCGAACCATAAATAAACCAATAAATTATGATCTTGCATATTTTACACATAAGGACCTCATCTTATAATTTTTATACATTTATACTGATCTAATTAACATTATAAAAATAACCTTTAAGTTTCAAAGTTGGCAAAACAAGTCCTTGTCATTTATTTTACAAATCGCATATACTTTTATAATAGCAAATACAAACCCTAGTTCATATAATCATCAAATAATCATTACCTCATCATTAATTTAAATTTAATGACCAGAATTAAAGTACCAAACCCTAACCCTAATGTGCCCTAGGGTTTTCTTTCTATTTTTAATCCATTCGACAAACCATTCGACTAACACAAAATTAACCACGATCCATATGAGCTTCCACAAATCGAACCACCATTTTTCCCAGACCATATATGTCGTATAACATCCAAAATAAATAATTACATTCCCTGAATCAATCGTATTAAGCGTATTGTATTTTACTTACGTTTTAGCTCTCAAAAATTCGTACGACTTATATAACTTGCATGATTCGAGTTATACATTTTATTTAGATCTTATATAATCATACTAACATAAGAAAAATACTATATTCAAGATCGAACATGCCAAAGGGTTATTTAGAATTTGTACCTCTCGGTTATACGTATTCGACAAAGCAAAGGACTAGCGATCAAACCAATGGATCTCACGACCTCCAAAAAATTTTCCTAGCTTCTTTAGGTTATGTAGAACTCTGGAAAAATGGCACACGAATTTTCCTTGATCGATTTGAGGTTATACGATTTTTGGCAAAGGTTTTAAGGGTTTTCGGTATATTATATATATACATAAATTATAAAAATGTGTATAAGTGATAAGGATTCAAGAATTTCGGCCCAAGAAAGCCTAATTAAGGTTAAATACTGATTTTAATATTTTTCTAATTTTATTAGTAATTATCTTGCATTTTATTTAATTTATTTTGCCTTAATAATAATAATAATACACGAAATAATTAAAAACCGACCATAATAATTATTTGCGTATTTTTGTACTTTTAAAAATGTTGAAATGTAGTCACAAAAATTATTTGGATTCATATCTAGTTCATTCCCGAAGGTTTGGGATTTATTTGGTGATTTATAAGCTTTTAAATGAATTTTTAAAATTGTAAGGGCATTTTGGTCATTTTGCATGTTTTCAAATTTCAGGTATTACAAATGTTGCATAGCATTTCAACACTTTTGAAGAAATAACATTACGGGATAATCATATATATAACGTTATTTTTGAATTGTAAGCACTTTAAACATAACACACTCACATTCAACGATCAGATCAATATTCATCATCCACCATTCATTTCACATCCACCACTAGTATATGGTCAGATTCTCAGACATTTGTATTTATCAGGTTTTGTTTGAAGCCGTTACCATAATCACACCTGAACTTACTTTTTCACCATCACCAGTAACACTTAAGGTGAGTCATAGCCCCTACTATTTTAATACTTGTTTCAAACTCTTTGGGGGAGATACATGCTCAACTAAGTACTTTTACTTTCACAAGTACTATTTTATGTATGCTATACCTGATTTATATTGCCTAAGTTACCATTATAATACATGTCGTTTGTGCGGTATAATACATGTCGTTTGTGCGGTACATTTCATACTGCTTTGTGCGGTATAGTTCATGCTGTTTGTGCAGTATAATACATGTCGTTTGTGTGGTATATTTCATATCGTTTGTGCGGTATAATACATGTCGTTTGTGCGGTACATTGTTAACGTTTGCGTAGCATAAGACTTAGGGCAATATATTATATATATATATGACTACGATATATATATATATATATATATATACATGACTGCGATATTACTTTTTCAACTGATTGTATTTCCAATGCAATATTACTTGTGTTTTAAACTGATTACAATTTACAAACTCTATGATTTCACTCAACATTTTTGTTGACTTTTAAGCATGTTATCTCAGGAAATTAGCGGAGCAACCAAGGCATGGAGCGGGCAGTAACCTATCTTTACTTATGGTGTAAAATAAAGTGTGTAATTCAGTTAAAATAATAATTCCTTTAAGAATTTTTATTACTCTGATATGAAACTCTTGTAACTGAATTCACAATATGGACCTGAATTATTTAAAAACGCCTCTTTTGAGCCGTTTTCTATTATTTGGACTTCGATCCTCTCGGTAATACCCCAATTAGTCTTCCGCTGCTATCTCAAAATTTTGGGGGTGTTACACTTCTTTCCAAGGCTGTGCGGGTAGGAATACGACCCATCTCCGCTCTCCATACAAATAAATTAATTTTTGTCGGAACCCAATTTTCCCATTTCATAACATGATTTCTCCGAGTGTCTCTATCTTTTCTGAACATGTCTTTGAGCTGAGCAACGGAAAACGCCTTATCTTTGCTTCCGACCCACCCCCAATTGTCCATATCTGCTGAGAACGTGACCCGGGATTGCATATACAACACGTCCTGCCCTTCAGAAATTTCCTCTACTGTGCATGGGCTTCTCGACCATCTTTGGTGCAGCATCATTTCCCCATTCTGAAGCAATAGGCGCTCCGCAACCTTGTAATCCTTGTTTGTTTCCAATGAAAACAGCTTTGGCCATCTATCTTTGATAGGAGTAGCACCATACCAAATATCTTTCTAGAATCTGATGTCTTCACCATTGCCCAAGCTAGCCTGCATAAAAAATTGTAAACTTTTTCCTTGGATTTTGATTTTCTCCAAGCACTTAACAATATTTTGCCACGGCCCAGTGAAGGATCTCATGATTGGCAAAAATGACCACCTTCCACGTCCACAGTGAACCGCTTCGATGACCTTCCTCCATAAAGAATCCTTTTCTGTAAAAAAACGCCACACCCATTTTGAAAGGAGGGCATGGTTCACATCACAAAGTTTGGATATGCCAAGACCCCATCCTTCTTTGAAGTTGTAACAATATCCCAAGCCACCCAATGTATCCGATTACCATCATTCACACCTGCCCATAAAAAGCCCTTCATGATACGTTCAACCTGCTCTATAACACTTACCGGGGCCTTGTACAACGAGAGATAGTAAATAGGGAGACTCGCAAGGACCGACTTAATTAGAGTTAAACGGCCCCCAATCGACAGGACTTTAGCCTTCCACGAAGCCAACCGGGACTGAATGGTTTCAATAATTGAATTCCAATGACATATCCAGTTCATATTAGCCCCCACCGTAATTCCCAAGTAAGTGAAAGGAAAGTCTCCCACCTTGCATCCGAGAAACTCTGCTAAACCGAAAACCTCCACCCCGTTTATACCAATCCCATAAAGAGTCGATTTGTGCAAGTTGATCTTTAACCCGGAACACATATAAAACACTCTCAGTAACCAAGCAGTTTTTTGGATATTCAGACGAGATCCTTCCCCCATAATCAGCGCGTCATCTGCATAGAAAATATGAGAAATACTCAGGCCCATATTATTAATTTTAATACCTGTAATCTCGCCTGTCTCGTTGGCCCTCCTTATCATACACCCTAGGGCCTCCATGAGAAACAAGAATGGGGAGAGGGGGTCCCCTTGTCGCAATCCTTTTCCACATTGGAATTCATAAGTAGGCGACCCGTTAACTAAAACAGCAGATCTGGCCGACTCTAAAACCCCTTTCACCCAAGTGCACCATTTATCGGAGAACCCCATCTGTCCCAAAACCGAGATCAAAAAACCCCAATTCACGCAGTCATAAGCTTTCTCAAAGTCTATCTTAAGCATGAAAGCATGTTCTCCCTTCTTTTTAAGCCACCCAATAACCTCATTTATAATCAAGGGGCCATCCAGTATAAACCTATCTTTAAGAAAAGCCGATTGGGTTTCAGAGATTACCACACCCATCACTTACTTTATCCGGGTAGCCAAGATTTTAGAAATAACCTTGCTAATAATCTCGATCAATGTTATAGGCCGATAATCCTTTAACCCCACCGGAGTCTTCGATTTAGGGATTAAAGTTATAAACGTTGTGCTACACCCACGACTAATAATTCCTGTTCTATGGAACTCAGCCATCAGCTTCCCAAAGTCATCTTCGAAAAGGTACCAGAAGTGCTTAAGGAACCTAAAATTAAAACCATCCGGACCGGGAGCTTTATCCGACCCGCATTCAAAAACTGCCAGTTTGATTTCTTCTTTAGAAAACGGTTCCACCAAACCCGCTGCCCGCCCCTCATCCAGTCTCTTAACCCCATGACAAATCAGCCTGGGTCTTCTTTTGTGCTTTTCAACAAAGTGACCTCTAAAGAATTTCAGGACCTCCCTTTTGACCAGAGAAGGCTTAGAAATCCAATCACCATCAACTAACAGGCCTGGTAAATCATTTTTTGCTTTCCTTCCATTAATGAACCTATGGAAGAAAGCAGTGTTGTCGTCTCCTTGAGAAGCCCACATAACTCTAGATTTTTGTTTCAAATCTCTGTTCTTAAAGCTATTAAGTTTCTCCACCCCTATTCTACACTCCTCCCACACCTACATTTCCTCTTCCTCGAGATCACGATCCTCCATAAGTTTTTCCATTTTCTCCATTTCTTCCTTAAGATTAGCAAGTTCCAATCCTTCCTCTTTAATAACCTCCTTCCACCATATTTTAAGGCTTCCCTAACACATTTAAATTTTGTAGATATGATAACATCTGGGGCCCCATCAAAATTAAACCCCTGTAAGGATCTAACAACCACCCCTTCACAACCCTCTCTTTCTAACCATGAGTTAAACCAACGAAAAGGCTTTGCCCCATGTAACACCCCCATTTTTCGGATTTCGCAGCGGAATATAAGCTTGGGGTGCTACTTCATGGTTCACAGTCATGGAAATAGAAAATGACTCGAAAAGAGACGTTTTTAAATAAAAATTGTTATCATTCATTTATTTAATATCAGAGTACATAAGATAGGTCCCATAGGGAGGTTCAGAAATACATAATAAAAGTTACATTTATTTATTGAATGATAACAAAGTGGACACTCTTGTAAAAAGAAAGTCCACAGCCACTTCGTGCCATCGTCATACTCCTAGTTACCTGAGATAAACATGCTTAAAAAGTCAACACAAAGGTTGAGTGAATCTATAGCGTTTAAAATTATAATCAGATTGAACACAAGCCAAAATATGAGAAATCAGTTATATCGTAATTCAACAATATTGCACTAAACCTCATGACACGCAATGCGTTAACAGTTTCCAGATTCCACAAACATGATTGAAATGAGAGTGGTCTCGCCCCCGAGTTAAAGATCTCAAATATAATGCATCTGCCTAACCGGCTACCACGAAGATATCCATCCGGTTAGAACAAATGGGTCGTCAGGCCAATAGATCTATTCATATATTCGCGCTCACCTAGCAGGTGACTAATGGTGCATGATATGAGGGTCTTTTAAATAAACAATTCAATCTCAATAATAACGAACAGTTAGCCTAGTGCAATAACAATCAGAAAAATACTTGTGTTCGATTTAATAGCATGTATCTCCCCACATATTTGGAAAACTCGTAAGTAAAAAGTGGGACTATAAACTCACCTGAACAATCTGGATGGAAAACAAAATGAAATACAGTTGATAAACGTCTCCGGCTTGCAACCTAGGTTGGTATATCAAGTTCTCAGTAATCATATCCGAATATAAGTTTTATTTCCCGTTTTAGTTTCGTTATTAGGTTTTAATTTCTAATATTAATAATAATAATAATAATAATAATAATAATAATAATAATAATATTAATAATATTTTATTAATAATATTATTAAATTAAAATTAGGGTTTTAAGTATATTTTCCTTTTAATCCTTTAAGTATCTAGGGTTGGCAAGTTTTATCCTCAAACTTTATGAAAATGACAATTTTTACCCTTGAACTTTTAGAAATATACAAAATTTACCCCTGAACTTTAGTTAGTTGACACTTTATACCTTTATGTTTCAAAATGGACAACTTTTACCCCTTAGAGACTTCTCGATTACACAATATGTCCAAACAGAAAACTTTATTAAATTTTGACAAGTTTAGCCCTTGAGACTCCTATATCACTTTACTCGATATCCTTGTCTCAAAAATATTTTATTTCTAGCGATTTAAGCCATGATCTTTTACGTAACCTTTTACTAAGTGTTTATAAATGTTTTGAGAGTATTTTTGCCAAGAGTCGAAGTTTGGTTTGGTCTCACGAACGAGAAAACCAAAACAGAAACCATGCGACCCTTGTTTGACTCGACAGAAATACACCCAACTTATTATGACCCGTTCTCCTTCGTTACTCAATGAAAAACTCTAATTCTTTTTCCTACAATTAGCCCTTTTAAAGTACTTCAAGTATGTCAAAAATCAGAATTTATAGATTACGTTTAATATGGTAAAACAACGACCAAAACAGCAGGTCTGCTGTGGTCGACTGAAACAAAAAAAAGAAAAAGAATACGCATATATTTCTATATCCGATTTTTAGACACCATGTTTTTATGATTTGGTTAGTTATAATAACATGTTTTAAGCATTTCTAAACTACTTCTAACATCTTTGATCCATTAGAGCACTTATTCGAATTTTATGAGCATATATGAACTCGATAGAAATAAAATTTAAATAAATTGTGTCTTAGTCATTTCTGGGTTATAACACTTGTTTTAAACTTCATTTGAACATAATTTATCTATATGAAATCAAGTAAAAAGGGCTGGGACATACCTTTCTTGAAATGATCGACTAGGGTTATATTGGGTGAGATATGGTTCGAACTTGGTTCCTACTGGACTTGGCTTGCTCCTACTGCTTCTCTAGGCTTAGTTTAGCTTATGTGGGACTAAGGGATCATTGGTGTGAAAGGGTAATGGCTGGTTATGGTGGTTCGTATGGTGGATGATGGTTCTAGGGTTTCATTGGGGTTGCTATTTATAGAGGACTAAGCTAGGGTTTCCTGGGACTTCTAGGGTTTCTGTGGGGATGTGTGAGATGAGGTGTATGGCTGTGGTTGGCTCCATGTGGAGAGGAGGGGGAAAAGAATGAGGTGTATGGTTCTCCTTCACACATGTGGTGCTTAATCTAGAAGAAGAATGATGTGGCTAATTAGGGTTTACACATGTGGGGAATTAGGGTTTGGAAAAATCTAGGGATTAGTTTAAATATGGTTGTAGTCGAACTAGACTTGCCTAACTAGAAGGATTTGGTTCGTGTGGTGCATTATAGGGTAGTACCTAAGGCTTAGTTGGGTAGTACACTAGGGTTTTAGGCATAGTTAGGGTTTCCTAGGTTTAGGGTAAGTTAGAAATAAAATTTGAATCTAATTAACCTAATTTTGTAAGTATCGAATTACATATATTAGGTGGAAAATAGTTGTTGTGCTTTGGGAGGTTGTACTTTAGGCTAAGGAGACTTGTAATAGGGTTAGGAAAATAAGAAAAATATAATTTTAATTATTTCCTAATTTTATGTAATTTTTATATAATTTTTATTAAGCTTTTTATACCTTTTAATGAGTTTTTAAGTTTTTGTGCATTGGTGGGTTGTACCTTGAGTTTAAGGACTTGTACTTATGTATGAAAAATAAGAAAAATGTATTTTTAATTATTTCTTAATTTTCTATAATTTTTATGTAATTTTTATTACACTTTAATTGCCATTAATTGAGTTTTTATATTATTGTGCATAAAAGAGTTGTACATTGAGTTTATGAAGTTGTACATATATAAAATAAATAAATAAATTATTTTTATAATTTATTATATGAAACTATTACAATAAAATGTTATTTAAATAATTATTTCTAATGTTTTTATAAGGTTTTTAAGTTTATTTAGATTTCATGCTTAAAGGACTTGTACCTTGACTTAAAATATTTGTACATAATATTTTTATAAAAATATTAACTAGGGTTTACAAATAAAATAATAGTTTCTAAGAAATTAGGGTTTTATCAGAAGTTATAGTGAAGTTAGGGTTTTTGTGCTTTAGTGACTTGTACATAATTTAAATAACTTATATGTTGCTATTTTTATAGTTTCATTATCTTCACATGTTGCTATGGTGGTTTAGTGTTTTATAAAACCCTCATCAATTAAGAAACATTTACTTTTAAACGTAAATTAGTGAAATAACGTAAAGTGGTAAGTGGGATCTCATAACGTTTTAGGTCAATGATGTATTCATAGGTAAATAATTAAGGTTGGGTTGCAAGCAGGGTTTTCAGTGATGTGATCTTCGTCACATAGGATAATAATTACAATCAAGAAAGAAAAGAAAAAAAAAATTCTACGTGGAAAAAGTTAAGTACTAGGAAATTATATATATATATATATAGGGAAATCTTACAGTGGTTACATTATCCCCCCGTTGAAGGGAATCTCGTCCCGAGATTCAGTCAGTGTTGATTGAAGAATTAGGGAAAAGATGCGGATACTTGACCCGGATTTGATCTTCTCGTTCCCAGGTAAATTCTGGTCCTCTCTTGGAGTTCCATCTAACCTTTACGATAGGAACGCGACTTCGCTTTAACTGTTTGATCTCTCTATCCATAATCTCCACAGGTTCTTCCACAAAATTGAGCTTATCATTGAGACGAAGCTCTTTCATGGGAATCACGAGTGTTTCATCTGATAGACACTTCTTTAAGTTCGAGACGTGAAAGATAGGGTGTATTCTACTAAGTTCTACGGGGAGTTCAAGTCGGTAAGCTACTGGACCGATTTTCTCCAAAATCTTAAATGGCCCAATATATCGGGGATTCAACTTTCCTCGTTTTCCGAATCTAACTATTCCCTTCCACGGTGACACCTTTAACATAACTCTGTCTCCTATTTCAAACTCCATAGGCTTTCGTCTGGTATCTGCGTAACTTTTCTGTCTATCTCGGGCTGCTTGCAAATGCTGTCGGATTTGCACAATTTTATCGGTGGTTTCCTGTATTAACTCGGGCCCAGTAAGTTGATATTCTCCGACTTCTGCCCAGCATACAGGTGACCGGCACTTTCTTCCATAAAGTGCTTCAAATGGTGCTGCTTTAATGCTTGCATGGTAACTATTGTTGTATGAGAATTCTGCCAAAGGCAAATGTCTATCCCATCCTTTTCCAAAATCTATTACACATGCTCTAAGCATATCCTCCAGCGTTTGAATAGTCCTCTCACTTTGTCCGTCGGTTTGTGGATGATAAGCCGTACTCATATCTAAATTTGTACCCAAAGCTTTTTGAAGCTTTTCCCAAAATCGAGATGTGAAACGAGAATCACGATCCGAAATAATAGAGATGGGTACCCCATGTCGTGAGATTATCTCCTTTAGATATAGTTTGGCTAAATCTTCTACTTCATCAGTTTCTTTGATTGGCAAAAAGTGAGCGGATTTTGTAAGACGATCAACTATGACCCAAATAGTGTCATATCCACTTGACGTCCTAGGCAATTTGGTGATAAAATCCATTGTTATTCGCTCCCATTTCCATTCAGGAATCTCAGGTTGAGTCAATAGACCGGATGGCCTTTGATGCTCTGCTTTAACTCGTGCACAAGTCAAACATTTGCTGACATACTCAGCTATATCAGCTTTCATGTTTGGCCACCAGTAAAGTTTCTTGAGATCCTGGTACATCTTTTCAGATCCTGGATGGATAGAATATTTGGATTTATGTGATTCGTGCATAATCACATTTCTTAAATCACCAAAGAGCGGTAACCAACTCCGATTCTTTATACAACGAATCCCGTTAGGGCGGATTTCAAATACTTTGTCCATACCTCTCAAATTCTCAGCCTGCACATTTTCTTCTTTTATTGCTTCGGCTTGCGCATTGAGAATTTGGGATGGTAAATCCAAATTAATGGTCATTACTAAAGCTCTAACTCGAAGAGGCTTACTTCGTTCCTTCCTGCTTAGCGCATCTGCTACAACGTTGGCTTTTCCAGGATGGTACTGAATTTCACAGTCGTAGTCGCTTAATAACTCCAACCATCAGCGTTGTCTCATATTCAATTCCTTCTGGTCGAGAATATGTTGAAGGCTCTTATGATCTGTATACACAACACATTTTGTGCCATACAGATAATGTCTCCAAATTTTAAGAGCAAATACAACTGCTCCTAGTTCAAGATCATGAGTAGTATAATTTTCCTCATGAGACTTAAGTTGTCTAGAGGCATAAGCAATCACTTTATTCCTCTGCATCAACACCGCTCCTAAACCTTGGTGTGACGCGTCGCAATACACAACAAAATCATCACTTCCTTCTGGTAAAGCTAAAATTGGAGCTTCACAAAGCTTTTGCTTCAACAGCTGGAAAGCTTTATCTTGATTTTCTCCCCATACGTACTTCTTACCTTTCTGAGTTAATTCCGTTAAAGATTTAGCAATCTTTGAGAATCCTTCAATAAATCTCCGATAATAACCAGCGAGTCCTAAAAATTGTCGCACTTCAGTAGGAGTCGTTGGTATTGGCCAATTCTTAACTGCTTCTATTTTGGATGGATCCACATGGATTCCATGGCGATCAACCACATGTCCAAGAAACTGCACGGTATGAATCCAAAAATCACATTTGGAAAATTTAGCGTACAACTGTTCCCTCTTGAGTAGTTCCAAAATAGTCTTCAAATGCTCTGTATGTTCCTCTTCACTCCGAGAATAGATAAGAATATCATCAATGAACACGATCACAAATTTATCCAAATAGGGTCTGCATACACGATTCATGAGATCCATGAATATAGCTGGTGCATTGGTTAACCCAAATGGCATTACTTGAAACTCATAGTGACCGTATCTTGTTCTAAAAGCTGTTTTAGGAATATCTTCTTCCTTAACACGTAGTTGATGATATCCGGATCTTAGATCGATTTTTGAGTAAATGCTAGATCCTTGTAATTGATCGAACAAATCATCGATCCTTGGTAATGGATATCGATTCTTTACCGTAAGTTTATTCAACTCTCAGTAATCAATACACATTCTAAGAGTTCCGTCCTTCTTTTTAACAAATAAGACAGGTGCTCCCCAAGGCGATGAACTAGGTCGAATAAAACCTTTATCCAATAACTCCTGCAGTTGATTGGATAATTCTTGCATTTCTGATGGCGCTAAACGGTATGGAGCTCGTGCTACTGGTGCTGCTCCTAGTACTAAGTCAATCTGGAATTCTACCTGACGAACAGGTGGTAATCCAGGTAACTCTTCAGGAAATACTTCCGGAAAATCTCGTACTACCGGTACATCTTCCAATCGTCTTTCATCCGTTTTCTTCTCAGTTACATGGGCTAAAAATGCTGGACATCCTCGGTTGATATATTTCATGGTTTCGATGCAAGATATTATGCTTAACTTGGTTTTACTTTGACTACCTCGAATAATCAAAGTCTCATTCTCAAAAGGAATGTGAACCACTTTCTCGTTACATAATATCTTGGCATGATATTTGGATAACCAGTCCATGCCAACGATTACGTCAAAGCTTCCTAATTCGATAAGCATAAGGTCGATGTCGAAAGGCTGATTTAATAGGGTTAAGGTACAACCTTGGATTACGGAATTAGTGCCTACTAACTTTCCATTAGCTAGCTCAATTTCATACGTTCGGGTTAAGGCAGTGGGGTTGAGTTTGAGTAAAGAAGCGAAAGTAAGAGATATAAAACTTTTATCAGCTCCGGTATCAAATAATACTCTAGCTAAATGCTGATTGAGAGGAAACGTACCCGTGACTATGTCCGGGTTTTGCTGCTCATTACCATCACCCAACACGTACACTCGTCCGTGGGCACCATTATTTGGATTCGCATTTATCTTCGGGCACTGATTTTTTTAATGTCCTTTTTCTCCACATCCATGACATGTCACGATCACCGGCTGTAGATTTGCTCCCGTCGCCTTACAGTCTTTGGTCTGGTGTCCTATCTTCTGACACTTTATGCACTTAACGGTACATGGACCAAAATGATGTAACAAGCATCGACTGCATTGTGGCTTTGTGCCAACATACCCACTCTTCTCAGCAGAAGGGGTAGTATAGGCTTTGGCTGCTTCTTGTCGTCGGTTTTGCTGATGATGGTATTGGTTACGGTTTTGGTGGTAATGGTTTTGGTTGTTGCGGTTGTTGTTGTTGTTGGAACGGTAGTCGAAATGATGGGAATTCCTTTTATCATCAAACTTTCGTTTGGGATCATTGTTTCCCTGAACTGAATTTCGCTTAATTTCTCTATCCATCAGTTTCTGAGCCGTAGTCATTGCTTCTTCCAATGATTGAGGCTTTGAAACAGTAACATCCCCTTCGATGCTTCGAGGCAATCCTTCAACATATTTTTCCAGCAACTTCTCAAGATCAGGCACCATATTAGGACATAGGAGAGCAAGCTCCTGAAACCTTCTATTGTATGCCTTGACATCTGTTCCCTTCACTACTAGCTGGTGAAATTCATCCTCCAATTTCTTGATTTCAGTACGAGGGCAATATTTGCTTAACATCCTCTTCTTGAGATCATCCCAAGTGAGTTGATGAGCTGCTTCTACTCCCATTGTCCGGGAAGTAGCAGACCACCAAGACAAAGCATCATCTAACAAAGTTCCTGTTGCGAAGGCAACTTTGCAATCATCAGAACACCCGCTCCTTACAAAGACCACTTCCATACGTTCAAACCAACGAGCTAATGATGTAACTCCTTCAGTTCCCTTGAAGAAAGTCGGTTGGCAGTTCATAAAGTCTTTGTAAGTACACTTGCGAGCATTGACTGATTCATTATCTCCATTGGGTCGGCTTGAGCTTCCAGTACGAGCTATTTCCACTGCTTGAGTTTCAAGAGCTGCAGCGACACTGTCTGCAACAAGCTTTCGAATAGCAGCTTGCGACATGGTTGGGTCTGGGGATTTGCGAGACATATCTCTATCACCACATGAAAATATATATGTATTTAGATTTATATCATTCACAGCAAAATATCTAAACCATATATAGCCATAAATAACTCGTTATCTTGTTATACATAACAAAATTGATACAAGTGTCACATTTAGGCTACATACCCTTATGGTTGATATAAAGTACAAAAGCTGTTTTGATACAAACTACATATTAGTGCCATGTCTATACTATATTTTCCCAAAATTTAGACGTAGCACTCAAAAGATAATATATATATATATATATATATATATATATATATATATATATATATATATATATATATATATATATATATATATATATATATATATATATATATATATATATATATATAGTGGTTAGATCTACTGTCTTCCAGAAGTTCCCTTAAGCTGACTGCTGAGTTCGGCTATCATACTAATGAGAACCTTCATATTCTCCTGGTACATCATCTGCATCTCTGCGACCGTCATTTCTAAAGTTGCGATCCGATTTTGTGCTGTTGCTAACTCCTCATTCTTTTTGATCATCTCTTCTATTATCTTCAGTTCATTTTCATAGACAATGGGTATCTCATGTCTAATCTCCTCGTAACGCTTCTCAGATTCTTCGCGGTTTTCATTCATCTTTTGCTTTATCACCTCTTGATCTGCCATCATGTCTTCTATTCTGCCTTCAATACCTTCAATGCGCTCCAGTGGAAGTTCGTCGAGATGTCCCAATGCAGTCTCAATCTGCTCCTCTTGGCGCTCTAGCCGTGATAGAAGAGTAGAGACAGACGGTTGACGCTCCTGTGCCGCTTGGGAACTTTCTCCTATCTCAAAAACTCGCGGAGGGGTAGAGACATCAGGAGTTGGAGATCGAGGCATGGCATTATATCGTGCAATAAAAGCTTGGACCTCATCACTCAATTCAAATGGTACGGATGAAGGTGTGAAGTTGGTAGATGATGGCGGTGGCGGAGGTAAAGATGTTGGGACTACAAGTTCAAAATTAGGTAGCATATATGGATATGGACGAGGTAAAGGTGAGGAAAATACTGGGAGAGTTCTCATTCGTGCGGTTCTCCGAGTTCTCTCTGGAGGTCTCTCCAAAACTGAAGTAGGATCTGGTTCAGAGGATTCTCCTTCTGCAATCATATGAGCTCTTTCTCTGACTTGCACATAAGGATCCTCAGAATTTGGCACAACATCTGTCATTAAGGTATCTTCCGATGATTCTGCTATAGGGTCTGATTCCGAATCATGCCCAAAAGCTGAGGGAATTTCGGGTACCACCATGACATCCTCTGCTGAATCCAACTCTATTACTTGTCTGGGTTGGGGTATGACGTCTGGTACGATTACGATATTTTCGATTTCCGCGTTCGACATAGAGATAATAGAATGAAGAGGGAATTTTATAGCTCTGTAACCACCCAAAAATTATAAATGTTCCACTATATAATTAAATAATGAATAATAATTCATATATAAATAATGTTTCAATATCGTCGTGGCACGAAGGACTCTGGCTAAGTTTTTGTGAAAACCGGTTATAGTCCAATGTTTGAAAACATTTGGTTCTCTATAACCACAAGCTCTGATACCAATCTGTAACACCCCCATTTTTCGGATTTCGCAGCGGAATATAAGCTTGGGGTGCTACTTCATGGTTCACAGTCATGGAAATAGAAAACGACTCGAAAAGAGACGTTTTTAAATAAAAATTGTTATCATTCATTTATTTAATATCAGAGTACATAAGATAGGTCCCATAGGGAGGTTCAGAAATACATAATAAAAGTTACATTTATTTATTGAATGATAACAAAGTGGACACTCTTGTAAAAAGAAAGTCCACAGCCACTTCGTGCCATCGTCATACTCCTAGTTACCTGAGATAAACATGCTTAAAAAGTCAACACAAAGGTTGAGTGAATCTATAGCGTTTAAAATTATAATCAGATTGAACACAAGCCAAAATATGAGAAATCAGTTATATCGTAATTCAACAATATTGCACTAAACCTCATGACACGCAATGCGTTAACAGTTTCCAGATTCCACAAACATGATTGAAATGAGAGTGGTCTCGCCCCCGAGTTAAAGATCTCAAATATAATGCATCTGCCTAACCGGCTACCACGAAGATATCCATCCGGTTAGAACAAATGGGTCGTCAGGCCAATAGATCTATTCATATATTCGCGCTCACCCAGCAGGTGACTAATGGTGCATGATATGAGGGTCTTTTAAATAAACAATTCAATCTCAATAATAACGAACAGTTAGCCTAGTGCAATAACAATCAGGAAAATACTTGTGTTCGATTTAATAGCATGTATCTCCCCACATATTTGGAAAACTCGTAAGTAAAAAGTGGGACTATAAACTCACCTGAACAATCTGGATGGAAAACAAAATGAAATACAGTTGATAAACGTCTCCGGCTTGCAACCTAGGTTGGTATATCAAGTTCTCAGTAATCATATCCGAATATAAGTTTTATTTCCCGTTTTAGTTTCGTTATTAGGTTTTAATTTCTAATATTAATAATAATAATAATAATAATAATAATAATAATAATAATATTAATAATATTTTATTAATAATATTATTAAATTAAAATTAGGGTTTTAAGTATATTTTCCTTTTAATCCTTTAAGTATCTAGGGTTGGCAAGTTTTACCCTCAAACTTTATGAAAATGACAATTTTTACCCTTGAACTTTTAGAAATATACAAAATTTACCCCTGAACTTTAGTTAGTTGACACTTTATACCTTTATGTTTCAAAATGGACAACTTTTACCCCTTAGAGACTTCTCGATTACACAATATGTCCAAACAGAAAACTTTATTAAATTTTGACAAGTTTAGCCCTTGAGACTCCTATATCACTTTACTCGATATCCTTGTCTCAAAAATATTTTATTTCTAGCGATTTAAGCCATGATCTTTTACGTAACCTTTTCCTAAGTGTTTATAAATGTTTTGAGAGTATTTTTGCCAAGAGTCGAAGTTTGGTTTGGTCTCACGAACGAGGAAAACCAAAACAGAAACCATGCGACCCTTGTTTGACGACAGAAATACACCCAACTTATTATGACCGTTCTCCTTCGTTACTTAATGAAAAACTCTAATTCTTTTTCCTACAATTAGCCTTTTAAAGTACTTCAAGTATGTCGAAAATCAGAATTTATAGATTACGTTTAATATGGTAAAAACAACGACCAAAACAGCAGGTCTGCTGTGGTCGACTGAAACAAAAAAAAAGAAAAAGAATACGCATATATTTCTATATCCGATTTTTTAGACACCATGTTTTTATGATTTGTTTAGTTATTATAACATTTTTTTAAGCATTTCTAAACTACTTCTAACATCTTTGATCCATTAGAGCACTTATTCGAATTTTATGAGCATATTGAACTCGATAGAAATAAAATTTAAATAAATTGTGTCTTAGTCATTTCTGGGTTATAACACTTGTTTTAAACTTCATTTGAACATAATTTATCTATATGAAATCAAGTAAAAGGGCTGGGACATACCTTTCTTGAAATGATCGACTAGGGTTATATTGGGTGGATATGGTTCGAACTTGGTTCCTACTGGACTTGGCTTGCTCCCTACTGCTTCTCTAGACTTAGTTTAGCTTATGTGGGACTAAGGGATCATTGGTGTGAAAGGGTAATGGCTGGTTTTATGGTGGTTCGTATGGTGGATGATGGTTCTAGGGTTTCATTGGGGTTGCTATTTATAGAGGACTAAGCTAGGGTTTCCTGGGACTTCTAGGGTTTCTGTGGGGATGTGTGAGATGAGGTGTATGGCTGTGGTTGGCTCCATGTGGAGAGGAGGGGGAAAAGAATGAGGTGTATGGTTCTCCTTCACACATGTGGTGCTTAATCTAGAAGAAGAATGATGTGGCTAATTAGGGTTTACACATGTGGGGAATTAGGGTTTGGAAAAATCTAGGGATTAGTTTAAATATGGTTGTAGTCGAACTAGACTTGCCTAACTAGAAGGATTTGGTTCGTGTGGTGCATTATAGGGTAGTACCTAAGGCTTAGTTGGGTAGTACACTAGGGTTTTAGGCATAGTTAGGGTTTCCTAGGTTTAGGGTAAGTTAGAAATAAAATTTGAATCTAATTAACCTAATTTTGTAAGTATCGAATTACATATATTAGGTGGAAAATAGTTGTTGTGCTTTGGGAGGTTGTACTTTAGGCTAAGGAGACTTGTAATAGGGTTAGGAAAATAAGAAAAATATAATTTTAATTATTTCCTAATTTTATGTAATTTTTATATAATTTTTATTAAGCTTTTTATACCTTTTAATGAGTTTTTTAAGTTTTTGTGCATTGGTGGGTTGTACCTTGAGTTTAAGGACTTGTACTTATGTATGAAAAATAAGAAAAAATGTATTTTAATTATTTCTTAATTTTCTATAATTTTTATGTAATTTTTATTACACTTTAATTGCCATTAATTGAGTTTTTATATTATTGTGCATAAAAGAGTTGTACATTGAGTTTATGAAGTTGTACATATATAAAATAAATAAATAAATTATTTTTATAATTTTATTATATGAAACTATTACAATAAAATGTTATTTAAATAATTATTTCTAATGTTTTTTATAAGGTTTTTAAGTTTATTTAGATTTCATGCTTAAAGGACTTGTACCTTGATTAAAATATTTGTACATAATATTTTTATAAAAATATTAACTAGGGTTTACAAATAAAATAATAGTTTCTAAGAAATTAGGGTTTTATCAGAAGTTATAGTGAAGTTAGGGTTTTTTGTGCTTTTAGTGACTTGTACATAATTTAAATAACTTATATGTTGCTATTTTTATAGTTTCATTATCTTCACATGTTGCTATGGTGGTTTAGTGTTTTATAAAACTCTCATAATTAAGAAACATTTACTTTTAAACGTAAATTAGTGAAATAACGTAAAGTGGTAAGTGGGATCTCATAACGTTTTAGGTCAATGATGTATTCATAGGTAAATAATTAAGGTTGGGTTGCAAGCAGGGTTTTCAGTGATGTGATCTTCGTCACATAGGTAATAATTACAATCAAGAAAGAAAAGAAAAAAAAATTCTACGTGGAAAAAGTTAAGTACTAGGAATTATATAAAATATATTATTTTATATATATTTATATTATAATATATATATATATATATATATATATGGGAAATCTTTTACAGTGGTTACAACCCCATAATAGAATCTACCAAAGTCAACAAAAGCGGTTGTGGTCTGACAAATCTCTCGGGAGTGCTCTGAAGCAAGCTAACGGCCATCTGTTAAAAAAAATCTTGGCAAAACCAGAATTCATCTATTTTACTGAGTTTAACATCCCCGTCTTTGCTAGCCAAGCTTGTGAATCTATTCCCCCTCATATAGTATTCATGAAGCCTGGTTTCGTCAATAAAAGCATTAAAGTCTGAGGCACTTAATCTATTAAATTTGGAGTTCTTTCGCTCTTCCGGGTAACGAACGGCGTTAAAATCTCCCAAAAGAATCCACATACCTTGCCCATTCCGCATCTCTCCTTTAATTCTATCCCACATATTCCGTTTTTCAACCACCTTTTGAGGCGCATTAAACATTGATAATATTCAGCACAGATCCATCTTCGACTAAATTTTTAGTAGTCACTAAGAAATTTTGATTCTGAACAGAATTTTTTTTTTATAAAAACCTTAGGGTTCCAGAGATTAACCAACCCTCCGGACCTACCCATTTCATCCACCACCTCCATTTCATAACCAACCCTCCCCACAATCCGGAGTAATCAACTTTACGGACACCCGAGTTCATAGTTTCCTGAACGTTCAAAAAATCAACCCCCAAACTTCTCTTTCAAACCCTTTAACCCAACCAGCTTCCCGTTAACCCCAATCCCTCTAATTTTTCAAAGATAAAAAATTCATTTATCACCTGTTTGTAAACCCATATCCTCAATTTTTTCTCTTACCAACGGTTGGAATCCATTTAATTGAGCTCCCAAAATA